>JASAUF010000319.1:3602500-3957500 GCA_030180095.1 Magnolia changhungtana
AGGTGAGCATAACTTTATATATAAATGGACTCCGTAACGATCATTAATTATGAAGTTGTAATGGCCACGCCGTATAATAAAGGTAACCTTAGTGACCGCTATAGCTATTATTACAGTTCAGAAATTTCTTGTTTTGTACACACTCAAAAGGGGTGTTATACCACTTGGTCTGCGGCTTATTAAAATAGCGGCGTGGATTGCATGCGAAAGCCTGCCTAGGAACTTCCTACGACGGAGCTAGGTGGGGCCACATGATGTTTGTGAGAAATTCACCATGTCCATCTATTTCTCCAAATCATATTAGGGCATGGGCCTAAAAATAAGCTAGATCCAAAACTTAAGTGCATCGCACGGCAAAAAATAATGAGGATTGTACATTCATCGTTGAAACATTCATGTGGCCACAAAAGTTTTGGATTAGGTAAACATTTTTGTTTTTAGTTCATCCCAGTGGGAATGACTTTATTGATGTAGGGATGAACGTGATGAGGTCGATCACCGTCTTCCTCAAGGGATAATTACTTCAAATCCACGAAGCTTTTCTAGACTCATCACGGAGAATTCTCGAATCCACGAGAAAAAATAGAAATTAGAAATAATTCTAGAAAGTCAAAATAAATTTGTTAAATATTGATAAATAAAATAAAATAAGTCTACAACCCTTTAAATAAGGATACCAAGACTTGTAATAAGTTTTGAAATTTAAACTATAACTAAAACTCCCTAAAATTCATAACTTATTATAAATAGTAAACTTACTATTTATAGACGGTCGTGATGTCTACTAGTGTGCAAGGTTTTCGGCCGAAAATAGTGTCATATTTGGCTTCACCAAGCTGTTCTCGTAATTATTCTAAGCTCTTTTCACGTTGGGCTCAACTCCTAAAGCCCAATGGATGAAGAGTTATAATCAAACTAAAATTTACTATTTATATTAAAAATGAAATTAAAATAGCGAAACGACCATCGATCTAGTGGTATTTCACAAATATGGCTTCGCAACAGGGTTGGGTGGCTAAAGTAGCTTGTTCTACCTCAAAATCATATATTATACGTCCGATAACTCATTCCAGATTGCGAGATACACTTGATTTAAGGTCTGACAGGCCGAATCACTTCTATCATTGACCCCGGGCCTTTTCTGTTCCATCTTGGCCATGAAACTGTCCACGACTCTCTCTACATCACTTATCAACTGTATGGATGCCATATAATCATCACGGTGGATATAAGGAGGTTTCAATAGTAGGCATTTACCTGCACACTTTTTCACGTCACTTTTTTGCCAATGTCCTTAACATAAGCTGGCAAAACATATGATGGGAATGAATTTCTCACAATCATCACAGTGAGCCCCACATAGTTTCAAGTTGTTGCGAAAGGCTGTCACGAGTAATCCAGGTTCTGAAAATAGATACTGAAAAGCTACCGAAAATCATTGGAATTGATTTTTAAAAAATTAATGACAGCATTAATATAGACTTGATTTCACAGGAAAACCCCTCTTGTGGGAGTTACAGGATGGTCAGATTGCTACATCCCAACCATCATTTTTCACTCAACACAAAGACCTTAGATGTGGGGCCATGTTTTTACTGTCCAAGCCATTCATAGAGATGGGTTGGTGCGCATGCATGTTTTAATTGTCTAAGCCATTCATAGAGATTGGACTCATCAATGATCTATCAATGGCCCACCAAACAATATTCAAAGTGATAGTCATCTCAAATAAATAGTGTTAAATGATAACAATATTGAAATATTCCAACCACCATCAGATGCATGGTATATGAAACATGGCCCCATGTCCAACAACTATTGTTCCCACATAAAATAAACAAAAATAAACAAAAATAAAAAAATAGACGCAATCTGGTCCAATGTATTAAATCTCCTTGACCCAAAGTGTGGGTTTTTTTTTTTTTTTTTTCCATTTTATTCCTTTAGTTTATTTTCAGTGATGGCCTGCTTTGGTTAATAAAATTCGTTTGCCCTTAAAAAAAAAAAAAAAAAAAAGAAAAAAAAAAAGGCAAGCATCTATCAATTAAGACCGTTGAAAAGATCAGTTCAAAATCCAGGCCTGATCCAACCTCAGGCCCAGCCTGTTTTCTCTCTATTGTTTATCTATCTACTATATTTCTAAAACTCGGTGATTTGACTCAAAACTCAGTCGAGTTAGCATGACTCAGAGAGAAATCAAGCGAATCACTGGGTGAAACTGCCCATCTTAACCAATCAAATGATGAGTAGACCGTAGGGATCTCAACAGTCCGGGCCCAGCTCTGATATTCCCACAAAGTAAAAATAGTTACCGTTGGGCCCACTTGATCAAATGGCCTGACCCGCTTGTTACGCAGGCTTGGGCCAATTAATAAACACGCCTATCCTTAAGTGGGCCATGCCCAAGAAAGCCCTTATCACAAACATTCAGCATTTTCCTTCCAATGATCCTAACCACTGATTGGTACTTGTAGGGAATGATCAGTCTCACATTATCGGCGGTCCTTCCGGCACTACGGCCGAAGGCCTGCAAGCCCACTGAAACTTGTGAAAAACCATCCCCGTTGCACCTGTGGATCCTATACATCTCGCTCTTTCTTACAGCCGTTGGATCCGGTGGGCTCCGGCCGTGTGTGGTTGCTTTCGGGGCGGACCAATTCGACATGGCCCACTCCAAAAAGAGCAACCAAAGTGGTAAATACTTCAATTGGTACTATTTTTGCATGGGGTTAGCCACATTGACAGCCCTAACTGTGGTGGTCTACATTCAAGACAATGTGGGCTGGGGTTGGGGTCTAGGCGTGCCAGCCATGGCCATGGGCCTCTCTGTGGTGGTCTTTGTAATCGGGTACCCGCTCTATAGGAATTTGAAACCCGCTGGCAGCCCATTTACCAGACTTGTCCAGGTGATCGTGGCCGCAATCAGGAAAAAGAACGCGATCAGACCGTTGGATCCGAACCTTTTGTATCAAAGTAGAGAGCTTGATGATGCTATTTCCTACACTGGGAGGCTTGTTCATACGGATCAGTTGAAGTAAGCTACAGGTTTTTTTTTTTTTTTTTTATGGAATTTTGGCGGGCCCACTAAAAAATCCTCCCCCTACATGTAGCCACACATGTGGAAATGGTGTGTGTGTGTGGAACATCTGAGCTGTGATTAAGGTGGGCCCCATTGGGTAGACGTCAGGCTGGTGAACTATCGTGTGGCCAAACATTGAATAGAAAAAGGACAGTTTGATAAATGGCAGGGATCAATGAGTGGATCAACTTGCTTTTATCAACCTGATTACATACATGGTAGGTCCTACTAGATGAATGGCTCAGATCTTCCATACAAGTACCAGTTTAGTAGATGTGGGTGTATACCGGAAGAGTCGGGCCTGTGGGAGCATCCATGCCCGTTGCACTATTATACTGAACCTGAACCAAGCTCCTGGGCTCAGACTCAGTCTCCAGCTGGGAACGGGCAAGAGCTTTGAGTGTCCACCGTGATGTATGTTTCTTATCCACACCGTCCATCCATTTTTTCGTATCATTTTAGGGTATAAGACAAAAAATGAGGGAGATACAAGGCTCAAGTGGACCACAACACAGGAAGCAGAGGTGATAATGATTCTCACCGTTGAAACTTTTCTAAGGCCCACCGTGATATTTATTTTCCATTCAACCTATTCATAAAGTTATATAATTCTGGATGAAGAGAAAACACAAATATCAGCTCCATCCAAAACTTCTGTAGGCCCCAAGAAGTTTTCAACGGTAAGATCTTAATCCCCATTGTGTAGTCCACTTGAGCCTTGGATCTGCCTCATTTTTGGGCTTATATCCTAAAATGATAAATAGATGGACGGTGTGGATAAGAGCCATACATCAGAGTGGGCGGGTCCCACAATCCCTGCGGACCAGCTTGACCAATCGATAGCCCCTGTCGGAATAGTGGGGCCCATTGACTGTCCAGAATCCAGGCATGGTCAAGATCCTTCATCAGGTGCATTGGTCACCACCCAAAATTTCTCAAATCAAACTTGTTCAAATGGACGGTTAAGAAAATAAGGGATGCAATCGCAATTAAAGAGTCAAAATTCCTATTGGACGGTTAAGATCAAAAGGGGTTTTTTGCCTAACCGATGTCCAACATATGAACGGCTTGGATCATCCAAATATTATATGGGTGGGCCCAATCATGCGTAATATCATTTCTCATTGATATATCAACACCAATTATTTCAAGGTTCTTTGATCGAGCTGCCATAGTAACTCGAGATGACACTCTACAATCTGGCCCACCAAACCTTTGGAGAATCTCAACCGTCCATCGAGTCGAGGAACTAAAATCCATCATCCGTATGCTGCCGATATGGTCCACCGGAATCCTACTCGTCACCGCCTCATCTCATCAAAACTCCTACGCCATCCAACAAGCCAAGACCATGAACCGCCACCTCTCTTCCACCTTCGAAATCCCCGCCGCCACCATGTCGATCTTCAACGTCCTTACAATGCTCATCGGAATCGTCATTTACGACCGCCTCTTCGTTCCGATCGTCCGTCGCTTCACCGGCAACCCTTCTGGAATCACATACCTACAACGGATGGGCATCGGCCTTGCCGTCGCCGTAATCTCAACGGCCGTCTCAGCTCTTGTAGAGGTCAAACGGAAGAAAGTAGCCGTTGATCATGGCCTGATCGACGATCCACATGCACAGATCCCTATAAGTGTGTTTTGGCTCCTTCCTCAGTATAGCCTTCATGGAGTGGCAGAGACGTTCATGACGGTGGGCCATCTTGAATTTCTCTACGATCAAGCGCCTGAGAGTATGCGGAGTACGGCTTCTGCGCTTTTCTGGTTGGCGATCTCAGCTGGAAATTATTTAAATACTCTGGTGGTCGCATTGATACACAGGTATTCAGGTAAGAAGGAGAATTGGTTACCAGATACGAATCTCAACAAAGGGAGGTTGGAATACTACTACTGGTTTGTGACCGTATTGCAAGTGGTCAACTTCGTATATTATATTGTATGTGCTTGGTTTTATACGTATAAGCCGTTGGCGACGGTGGACCCAGATGACCCACCTGAGGGAACGGTTGATATGGATGGGGATGGACAAGTGGAGCTTGTGGGTAATGGCACTTGTAAGGATGTGGTTGGTTGTCATGTGGATGGTAATGAAGGGAAGGGAAATGGAGATGTGGACGTGGAAGTTGTTTAGTGTCAAACGTGTAAGGATGTCTATTCATGATTCAGGTGGGCCACGTTAAGGGAAAAGGTTTGGAGGGTGAGGATTAACCTGTACCTTTGTTAAGCAATCTATCTATCTTGAATACAAACCTTGGTTTCATTTCTCTTAGATGTCTGGTTTTTTGTGCATGTGTGGCCCTCTTGATCAACGGATACATTAAGACCATTCAAGTAGGAAATCTGGATTTTATCAATTTTAGGATTGTTCTGGGTAGGGTCAGGTCAGAACCGGACCCAACCATTTATTATTATTATTATTTATTTTTTTTCTGGCTCGAGCATGGGCTGGGCTCTTCCCATGCTCGTAGGTGTCAGGTCAGGTGTGATCCGTTTCAAACCGGTCCAACCACTAGCCCAATCCATTATGTCATGTTGGCCCAAAAATTAATGGGATTTTTACGGAAAAATTCCTTAAGAATTTGGACTTTTCCAAATAATGTCTCGACTATTGGATATTCTAAGGTGGGCCACAACATATTGTTGGGTTTTTTTGAAATTAGAAGAAAAAAGATTTTAATTTATAAAAGAACTTTTGGAACAAGGGTTGTGGTTTTTTGTAATTGTTGTTGACTATTAGCAATGCCTCTTGGTAAAGGGAGCATCATTTAGATTTGAAATGGAGAGATGTCACTATTGAAAAGACACCACCATTAATGAAAATACACAATAGAAGAAAATGTTTTTTCATGAAAAGAGTCTCTAAGTATCTCTTGTGATTTTATATAAACCATTTTTTGAATCAATCCCATTTCACAATTCCAACAATCTCCTTTCTATCTTCTTCTTCTTCTCCATTTCCATTTTGGATGGTTTTTGAAAAGTTATAGTTTTTAAATACTAAACTATAAATAGTTTTTCAGGCAGAAAATTGGAAACAGTTTTCAAGAGGTAAATTGTAACAACACAGAAGTCAGGGGTATATACTGTAAAAGTATGTTTGGGGTATGGTTTTTGGGTTTTGTATACCGAAATCCACATTTCTCCGGTCTTAAAGAAGAGGCTTATTACATCCTAAAGGCGGATTTACTGTAACCCTCTTGTAAATTGGTTTAATCACCAATAAGGTGTAAATATCACCTTAAAGATAGTGACATCGTAACGCACCTTAGCCTATCTTTAAGTGATTCTTTTTCTATTTTGTTGTTTAAACCATAACACATACAAAGCAAATTGACGACTAAAAAGACTTGTTTTAATAGAGTCCCACCGGAAGAGTGAGACGACCTAATTTTATTAAGAATTGAAGGTGAAAACGGTGTTAGAGACAAGGAGAAAGGCTCAGATCTACCACACACGTTTCAAACTAACATGTTTGTGTGCGAATGGATGGGCAGAACTCTACGAGCACGTGGAAATACAAATCATCGTGATTTAAAGAATGAATTCAGTGGGAACCAATCCAGTTCACGGGTCACCCCCAACTCCATGCAAGTTGAGCTGATGAGTCAGTCCCCACACATATAGATTACAGAAGAGAAAAGATCGAGATGCATTTAAGACTTCTTAATGCAAGTAATAAATTAGTATTTTAAAATAATAAATAATAGAAGTGTGATTACAATATTAGTTCATCGCTATTTTTCTTCATCATATGAGGAGTTGCGTCGGGAGACAATTAGGTGTTACCCTGGGTAACATCTTAGTGGGTGTTACCTTTATCGTGGGGCCCACCGTGATGATGTGTTATATATCCATGCCCTTGATCCCTTTTTTCTAGCTCATTTTAGGACATGGTCTAAAATATTAAGCAGATCCAAATATCATGTGGACCACACCACAGAAAACCCACCATTAAAAACTTTTCAGGGCACATCTTAAGAAGATCCGTAATGTTTATTTGACATCAACCCATTGATGAGGTCAAAAAGACTTCGCAGAAGGGAAAATACAAATATCAGCTTGATCCAAAACTTGTATGGCCTAAAAAAAAGTTTTAAATTGTTATATACCACTCTTTCCAGTGACGTGGTCCACTAGAGATTTGGATATGCTTAAGTTCCAGAATAACATCATAAAATGAGCTCTAAAAAGGGATGAAAGGTGTTGGTATACAACAAATTCATCAAGGTGGGCCCCACACTGCGCTAGTAGTACATTACACGGTCAGGCAGGGCAGGGACGCGGATTTCCTGCTCAAGGATTTTGGGTGGGGCCCACTGCGATGTTTGTGAGAAATGCAACCCTTCCATCCATTTTTTGACCTCACTTTAAGAGATGTGAGAAAAAAAAAAGTTGGATCCAATACTCAAATGGGCCACAAGTGATGAAAAAGTGAGGATTTAGTTTTCACCATTGAAATATTTATATGGCCACAAAAGTTTTGTATCGATCTAAGTTTTCTGTGTTTTCACTTCATCCAATGACTTTTTAAACGGCTTGGATGACATATAAACATTAAGGCGGAGCCTAGGAAGGTTTCAATGGTAGAAATTCCTTTCCCCAATGTTTCATCTTGTATGGCCCATTTGAGTTTTGGATCCTTCTAATTTTTGGTCAGATGTCCTAAAATGAGCTCGAAAAGGGGATGGACGGGTTAGATTTCTCATAAACATCACAGTAGACCCCACTTTGCATCCCCGTGCAAGCCTTTAGCAGGAAAGAAAAAATTAGCCCAGTAGACTCTTGCGCTCTTATGCTTCTTCTTTATTTTCTTTCCACGTAAGATATTTTTGGTTACCAAAATAGATTTTTGGGTATAAAAAGAGAATTTTGGATGAAAAAATCCCTCATTTTAAGGATAAAGCAGCTGGAAAGGTAGATTTTAGTGCATGGCCCCAAAAATGAGTAGATCCAAAGTTTAAGTGGACCCACAATAAAAAGCAGCGGAGACAATCCCGTCTACCATTGAAAACTTCCCAATGCCCATCATGATTTTTATTTACACCTGTTCAAAAGGTCAACACATGACTGACTGAAGTGAAAACGCAAATATCAGCTGATCCAAAACTTATGTGGCTTCAATATATATTTAATGGTCGGCGTTCAATTCCTAATACTTTCTGTGGTGTGGTCCACTTAAGCTTTGTACCTGCCTCAGTTCCATTTGCACTCATAAAATGATCTCTCAAAATGGATGGACGATGTGGATATAACACACACATAATGGTGGGACTCACAGACCTTGGTGAGGTCAACACACCACCGGGTGGGTGGTGTGTGGCACACCACGCAATCTCCTTCTGCCTACTGGGCTAGTACTAACCATGCAGCACGTGGGAGATAACGTACAAGATCCACCCCGTTCATCAGGTGCACCTGGGATTCAGAAATCAGGCAGGTCAAATGCTTACTACTAATCATTTAAGATTTCTATAATTTCTAAGCGCATGCATATCAAGCGTCATGTTCTTTCAGAGTATCAAATAACATCATTAACGGTACACTAATATATGGAACCCCTATCGGAAGTGTCCAAAAATTGCGGAAGGAACATAGCTTAAAATTTTCATACCCAATGAGTGATCTTTATGTTGGATCCATCCATTCAATAGTCACAAATTTCATGGTTAGTATCATTCGGACTCCTACATCTGCAGTTGTACCTACGATTTGGATGGTCTAGATTGACATGAAAGGGAGCCACGTGTGTCATAAATAAGGCACCACAACTTGAAAAATGATGGTGAACCATCACTGGAATAATGGACGCGGACTGTGACCTGCCCCTTAGGGCTAAAAGTCAGGGCGGGTTCAACTCGTCCGACCTGTGACCAACCTTGGGCTTGGGCTAGATATATCGAGTTTTAGGCTTGGGCTATACAAACAGCAGCCTATTAAAACTTGGGTCAAGCTCGGATTGAGGTCTTGGGTTGCCTAACTCATCCCGAACCTAATTTATACATAAATTACTTATAAATTATATTTGAGCATGGATCATTTGTGTTGAAGGCACAAGAAATTTCATTACTATCGGGTTTCATACGTCCACATCATTTACAATGGCTCAAGCTGACAAGATATAGTAGATTTCTTTTTCCAAATAGATTGCATGCTAAACAATACAATTTTTCAAGGAGTAGTTGTCATATATCTTAACTTATTTTTATATAATTAATAAAATTATAGGTAAAAGAAAAAAATAAAAAAATAAAAAAATAAAAAAAGACTTCTATTGAAAATATAATAAACTAATGTAATAACAAAATATTAGCATGTATCAACCCAACCAACCTGATCGAGCTGGCTTAGGTTGGACTTTGGTTGGTAATTCCTAAGCCAAAGTTAGGTTGGATTGGGTTAGGGTTGAGCACTAACCCGACCCAACCTGCCTGACTTTTAGTGCCCCCTAGACGGAATCGGTCCAAGCGCCCCCTAGACGGAATTGGTCCAAGCAAGTGCTCTGTGGGGTCCACTGTGATGTTTGAGTTTTATCCAAGCCGTTCATCCATTTTTCCGGGTCGATTTAGGGCAGGGCATATCCCAACGTTCAAGTGGACCACACGGTGGGGAATGAAGGCCCACCATTGAAAATTTCTTATGGGCAACAAGTTTTCAATGGAACTTACATTTGTACTTTTCCCTTCATACATATCTATGTGACCTTATGAGCAGGATGGATTGCAAATAAATAGCATGTTGGGCCTTAAGAAGGTTTCAACTATGCATATTATCACTGCTGCTTCCTATGGTGTGGTACACTTAGCTTGGGATCTGCCTGTTTTTTTTAACACACGCACACACACCCCCACACACTCACGCTGGTGGAATTTCACCACCTATAGGCACTCAAACCCTTGACTGGGAGTTGAAACTCCTGAGAGTCTACCACTCGAGCAAGAGTAATGACCCAAGCTTAGGATCTGCCTCATTTTTTGGGTTATATATTAAAATGACCCATAAAAATGGATGAACGGTGTGGATAAAACCCATATATCAAAAGCCGACATTTCAACAACTTTAAAGGTTCTCAAAATTGTAACCTTCTATTCCTACAAATAAGGTCCTATAATTAAGAGGTGATGTTTCAAGTCTAACCAGTTTGACCATGATATGGTCCACCTAGAAAATAACTTCCAAGTTATAATGTTCGTACAACATCTAGCCCTTCCACTCAGTTGGCCTCACATGAGAGTTTTCTTGTGCAAAAAATCTGCCCCATCCACCTATTAATCGGCCATACCATAGAAAACAATTTTTAGCCATTGATAAATAAAAAATACAATTATGGCCCACTCAGTTAGTTTTTGTGGTTGGATTTTTCCTAAGTTAATTCCAAAATATGGATCAGCCTACTGGACGGGATGGATGTCATACTCACATTACATACGGAACTTATTTGCTGGGTGGCCGGTAAATAACGGTCTAACCAGATGGATTTTTAAACCTTCTCAAATAAGAGAGGTTTGCCCGAATACATACCGGCCTTTTTACGGGGGAAATTTACGACTGTACGACCCATTTATGGCCCATTTACAAGGCCACCTCATTTTACCTTGCAAGTACACGCCCCAGCTGTACGGACGCCTTCCCAAATGTCGAAAATGCCCCCTGCTTTTCGCTGCTCGAAGACGAGCGCTGACGCTCCTCGAACTCCGAATTATACGAACGGTTCAAAAGAGATCAACGTTACATGGCCCCACAGTTATGTATTTATTATATCCACAACGTTCATCCATATTTCGAGATCATTTCGGAGCATTATCCAAAAAAAAAAAAAATCATATCCAAAGATCAACTGGACCACACCACAAAGAGCAGCAGAAAATTGATTTTCACCGTTGAAACTTTTGTAGGGCCCACCATAACATTTATTTTCCATCCAATCTATTCATAAGGTCACAAAGACCTGGATGAAGAGGAAAAACAAATTTCGTAATGATCCAACACTTCTGCGACCCCAGAAAGGGTTTCAATGGTAGACGTTCAATCCTCCACTGCCTTTTACAGTGTGGTCCACTTGGTAGCTAAATCTGTCTTATTTTTCTTCTCAAGACTTAGTACGAGTTCGCCAAATAGATGGACGGTTTGGATATAACACATACCTAATAAAAGGACCCACAAAGGCAGTGGGGATTACAACAGGAAAAAAAAAAGCCAGGAATTTATGGCTACGGATTATAACCGTAGCCATAGCGGCAGCCCAGGCTTTTTCAATATGTCCTTTGCCATATATCAAAGGTCTTTCGATATGTACTTCGATATATCGAAGGTATTTCGATTAATCGAAAAAGGTCCAGAACTGTCCAATGACTTTGTATAAAAAAATCCTGCAATTTTCGATATTATCGAATCTATAGTTTTCGATATTATCGAAGTGAATTCGATATTATCGAAGCTATAGCTACGGATTATAACCGTAGTCATAACTGTAGTCATGCCAGTTTATGAATTTTTTTTTATTTTTTATTTTTTTACATGGAGAACTTAATTCTACCTACAATTTTCTCTAATACATATTTATATAAATATGTATATATAAGCATATAAAATTTTTTCTCTTTTTTTTTTTTTTTTTTTTCATTTCTTTCTTTATTCATTTAACAAGAATATCTTCTAAACCAAAATTCGTTACTTGACGTACCCTATATGATTTTGGGGTAGGAGAAGCTACTTTAGCCAACCAACCTGGTTATTTTTCAAGATTCCATCAAGTCGATGGTTGAAAATCCATTTCATTCACTTCACGATCAATTTCAATCAGTTCACGGTCAATTTCACTCATTTCATTTACTTCGCGATCAATTCCATGCATTTCACGGTCAATCCCGACGATTCCGTTTTGATTCACAGTCATTTCCATGCATTTCACGGTCAATTCCCTTCACTTCACGGTCATTTCCATGCATTTCATGGTCAATTCACTTCACTTCACGGTCATTTTCATGCATTTCACAGCCAATTCCGACGATTCAGTTTTGATTCACGGTCATTTCTATGCATTTCAAGGTCAATTCGCTTAACTTCACGATCATTTCTGTGCATTTCACGGTCAATCCCAGCAATTCCGTTTTGATTCATAGTCATTTCCATGCATTTCATGGTCAATTCCCTTTACTTCACGGTCATTCCATGCACTTCACGGTCAATTTGCTTCACTTCACGGTCATTTCCATGCATTTCACAGTCATTCCCGCTTATTCCGTGTTGATTCATGGTCATTACGACACATTACACGGTGAAGTGTAGCGATTGGACCGTGAAATGCGGGGAAATGACCGTGAAGTGAAGAGGCATGACCGTGAAATGCGCTGAAATGACCGTGAATAAACACGGAATAGGCGGGAATGACCGTGATATGCATGAAAATGATCGTGAAGTGAGGCGATTAGACCGTAAATTGTGCGGAAATGACCGTGAAGTGAAGGGGCATGACCGTGAAATGCGCCAAAATGACCGTGAATCAACACGGAATAGGCGGGAATGACCGTGATTTCCGTCGAAATGACCGTGAATCAACACAGAATAGGCGGGAATGACCGTGATTTCTATGCATATCATGGTCATTCCCGCCTATTCCATGTTGATTCACGGTCATTTTGACGCATTTCACGGTTAATTCCCTTCACCTCACGGTCATTTCCGTGCATTTCACGGTCAATTCGCTTCACTTCACGGTCATTTCCATGCATATCACAGTCATTCCCACCTATTCCGTGTTGATTCACGGTCATTTCGATGCATTTCAAGGTCATGCCCCTTCACTTCACGGTCATTTCTGCACATTTCAGGTTTAGGGATTTAAGAATAGGTTTAGATTATAGGTTATAGGTTAAAGTTTAGGTTTAGGTTTAGGCTAAGGTTTAGGTTTAGGTTTAGGTCATAGATTATAGGTTATAGATTTAGGGAATTGAGAATAGGTTAAGGTTTAGGTTTAGGTTATAGGTTATACGTTTAGGTTATAGGTTAAAGGTTTAGGTTTAGGTTATAGGTTAAAGGTTAAGGTTTTGGGATTTGAGAATATGTTTAGGTTAAGGTTATAAGTTTAGGTTAAAGGTTTAGGTTAATGTTATAGGTTTAGTTTTAGGTTTAGGTTGTAGGTTTAGATTTGAGAATATGTTTAGGCTATAAGTATAGGTTTAGGTTAGGTTTTAGGTTAAGGTTTAGGAAATTGAGTTTAGGTTATATGTTTAGGTTTTAGGTTATAGGTTTAGGTTAAGGTTTAGGTTGTAGTTTTAGGTTTTGGAATTTGAGAATAGGTTTAGGTTATAAGAATAGATTTAGGTTTAGGAATTCGGATTCAGGTTCGAGTTCAGGTTTATGTTCGGGTTTAGGTTATAGGTTTCAGTTTAGGTTATATGTTATAGGTTTATGTTAAGGTTTAAGTTTAGGTTATAGGTTTTGGGATTTAAGAATAGGTTTAGGTTAGAGTGTAGATTAAGGTTTAGGGAAATGACCGTGAAGTAACGTTGAAATGACCATGAATCAATACGGAATAGGCGGGAATGACCGTGATATGCATGAAAATGATTGTGAAGTGAGGCGATTGGACCACAAAATGCGCGAAAGTGACCGTGAAGTGAATGGTTATGACCGTGAAATGCGTCGAAATGATCGTGAATCAACACGGAATAGACGGGAATGACCGTGATATGCATGAAAATGGGGGTGAAGTTAAGCGATTTGACCGCGAAATGCGCGGAAGTGACAATGAAGTGAAGACGCGGGACCGCAAAATGCATCGAAATGACCGTGAATCAACACGGAATATGCGGGAATGACTGTGATATGCATGGAAATGGGGGTGAAGTGAAGTGATTGGATCGCGAAATGCATGAAAATGACCGTGAAGTGAAGACGAGGGATTGCGAAATGCGTTGACAAGACCGTGAATCAACACGGAATATGTAGGAATGACCGTGATATGCATGGAAATGGAGGTGAAGTGAAGCGATTGGACTGCAAAATGCATGGAAGTGACCGTGAAGTAGAGACGTGGGACCGGGAAATGCGTCAAAATGACCGTAAATCAACACGGAATATGCGGGAATGACCATGATATGCATGGAAATGAGGGTAAAGTGAAGTGATTGGACCGCGAAATGCATGGAAGTGACTGTGAAGTGAAGACGCGGGACCGCAAAATGAGTCGAAATGACCATGAATCAACACGAAATATGCGAGAATGATCGTGATATGCATGGAAATGTGGGTGAAGTGAAGCGATTGGACAACGAAATGTGCGGAAGTGACCGTGAAGTGAAGACACGGGACCGCGAAATGCATCGAAATGACTGTGAATCAACACGAAATATGTCGGAATGACCGTGTTTTGCATAGAAATGGGGGTGAAGTGAAGCGATTGGACTGCGAAATGCACAGAAGTGACCATGAAATGAAGACGCGGGACCGTGAAATGCGTCAAAATGACCGTGAATCAACACGGAATATGTGGGAATGACTGTGATATGCATGGAAATGGGAGTGAAGTAAAGCGATTGGACCGCAAAATGCATGAAAATGACCGTGAAGTGAAGACGCTGGACCGCGAAATGCGTCGAAATGACTGTGAATCAACACAAAATATGTGGGAATGATCATGATATGTATGGAAATGGAGGTGAAGTGAAGCGATTGGACCGCAAAATGCACGGAAGTGACAGTGATGTGAAGACGCGGGACCGCAAAATGCGTCGAAATGACCGTGAATCAACACGAAATATGCGGGAATGACCGTGATATGCACGGAAATGGGGGTGAAGTGAAGCGATTGGACCACGAAATGCACGAAAATGACCGTGAAATGAAGACGCGGGACCGCGAAATGGGTCAAAATGACCGTGAATCAACACGGAATATGTGGGAATGACCGTGATATGTATAGAAATGGGGTGAAGTGAAGCGATTGGACCGCGAAATGCACAGAAGTGACCGTGAAGTGAAGACGCGGGACCGCAAAATGCGTCGAAATGACCGTGAATTAACACGGAATATGCGGGAATGACCGTGATATGCATGGAAATGTGGGTGAAGTGAAGCAATTAGACCGTGAAATGCGCGGAAGTGACCGTGAAGTGAAGACGCGGGACTGCGAAATGCGTCGAAATGATCGTGAATCAACACGGAATATGCAGGAATGACCGTATTATGCATGAAAATGGGGGTGAATCATTTCTGCGCACTTTACAGTCCATTCGCCTCACTTCACGGTCATTTCCATGCATATCACGGTCATTTCCGCCTATTCCGTGTTGATTCACGGTATTTCGATGCATTTCACGTTCATGCCCCTTCACTTCACAGTCATTTCCGCGCATTTCACGGTCCAATCGCTACACTTCACCGTGAAATACGTCAAAATGACCGTGAATCAACACAGAATAGGCGGGAATGACCGTGAAATGCATGGAAATGACCGTGAAGTGAAGCGAATTGACCTTGAAATGCATGAAAATGACCGTGAAATGAAGGGAATTGACCGTGAAATGCATCGAAATGACCGTGAATCAACACGAAATAGGCGGGAATGACCGTGATATGCATGGAAATGACCGTAAAGTGCAGCGATTGGACCATGAAATGAATGAAATTGACCGTAAACTGATTGAAATTGTCCGCGAAGTGAATGAAATTGATTTTCGACCATCGACCTGATGGAATCTTGGAAAATAACAAGGTTAGTTGGCTAAAGTAGCTTCTCCTACCCCAAAATCATATATGGTACGTCAAGTAACTAATTTTGGTTTAGAAGATATTCTTGTTAAATGAATAAAGAAATAAATGAAAAAAAAGAGGGAAATAATTTTTATATGCTTATATATACATATTTATATAAATGCGTATTGGAGAAAATTGTAGGTAGAATAAATTTCTCCATGTAAAAAATAAAAATAAAAAAATAAAAAGAATTTGCATAGACTTTCAGGGGCTACAGTTATGGCTACGGCTATAATCCGTAGCTATAGCTTCGATACATATCGAATACATTCGCTATTTATCAAAAATTGTGGGATTTTTTAGGCAAACTCGCTGGACCATTTTGGACCCTTTCCGATTAATTGGAAGACCTTTGCAGGGCGTATGGATATGGCTACGTTTATAATCCGTAGCTATAAGTTCCTAGTTTTTGTTTAGTTTTTTATTTTATTTTCTTTGTTATTGTAATCCCCACCACTTTTTGTGGGTCCTATTGTGAGGTATGTGTTATATCCAAACCGTCCATCTATTTGGCAAACTCGTATTAAGGCTTGAGACAAAAAATAAGACAGATTTAGCTATCAAGTGGACCACACTGTAAAAGGCTTTGGAGGATTGAACGTCTGTCTACCGTTGAAACCCTTTCAGAGGTCGCAGAAGTTTTGGATCATTATGAAATTTGTTTTTCCTATTCATCCAGGTCTTTTTGACCCTATGAATTGATTGGATGGAAAATAAATGTTATGGTGGGCCTTACAAAAGTTTCAGCGTTGAAAATCAATTTTCTGCTGTTCTTTGTGGTGTGGTCCAGTTGATCTTTGGATATGATTTTTTTATTTAGATAATGCTCCGAAATGATCTCGAAATATGGATGAACGTTGTGGATATAATAAATACATAACTGTGGGGCCATGTAACTTTGATATCTTTTGAACCGTTCGTACAACCTGGAGTTCGAGGAGCGACAGCGCTTGTCTTCCTGCTTGAAGAAAAAAGCAGGGGCATTTTCGACCTTTGGGGAGGCGTCCGTACAGCTAGGGCTTATTTTTGCAAGGTAAACGGAGGTGGGCTTCGTCTCCCAAATGGGCCATAAATGGGTCGTACGGTCGCAAATTTCTCTTTTTACGGAAACGGATTGGCTACTCCCGCTGCCACCAGCCCGGTGGCTGATGGTCGGTGCTCTGTGGGCCCCACCATGATATATGTGTTTCATCCATTCCATTCATCCATTTTTTCATATCATTTTAGAGTTTGATCAAAACAGTGAGAGAGATATAAATCTCAAGTGGACCACACCATGGGAAGACAATAGTGATTGGATATCCACCATTAAAATCCTCCTCAGGCCCACTGTAATGTTTATTTGAAATCCAATATATTGATTAGGTTATACAGACCCAGATGAAGGGAAAAAACAAATATCAGCTTTATCCAAAACGTTTATGGCCCCAAAATGTTTTTAATGGTCGGTGTTTATTCAACACTGTTTCTATAATGTGGTCCACTTGAGATTGGGATATATCTCATTTTTGGTCTCATATAATAAAATGATCTAGAAAAATAGAAGGACGGCATGGATGAAACACATGCATCATATCGGGGCCCACACAGCACCAACCACCTGCCATTGGCTGTTGGCATGGGGAGTAGCCAATCCGTTTCCTTTTTTTACCAAAGCAATGTGGTGGTGTAAAACTCACGTCATTAAGTCGTACGTTTGGTTGGGTACCGGCCATCGTAAAATCATGGTGATACTTCCAAATTACCTGTAATGGCATGGATTGGCAGATAGGTGTTGACATGGCATATTTTGGCAGTCCCACCATGATGCATGTGTTATATCCACACCGCCCATCTATTTTATGGAATGAGACAAAAAATGAGGTAAATCCGAAGTAAAAAATTGGCCATACTATAGCTAACAGTGGGTATTGAAGCTTGTCGTTGAAAACATATACAGGTCCATGAAAGTGTTGGATCTTCTTTAATTTTGGGACACACCCTAAAATGATATTGCAAAATGAATATAGCCAATGAAGGTATTTTACATATATTTACAATATTACATCCAAGTATAGAAAGTATGGATATAACATATATTTACAATATTACATCCAAGTATAGATAACCAATGAAGGTATTTTACATGTGCCGAGTGGAAATACCAATTATTACTGTGTAATGTTACTATCATGTTTTATGTTGATTACATTCATTACTACAATAATGATAATTACTATAATGATGATTGTTACTCATTTACCATATATCGCAGCACTTTAGTGCTTTAGAGTATAATTCCAAAGAGGCTCTAAGATATTAAGGGACTATTGACTGTTGGATTTGGGTCTTTTTGAACAACACAGACCGTTTATTTGACAGGACTCCTCTTGGGCAGGATTTAAAAAATAATTTTTTATAGATAAAATTTTCAGTTTGATTATCTTAACCCATTGATTATACAAGGCTTATGGTGACCGTTTGTTTTCAATGGAAAAGTACAAAAGTATTTGATAGTTGAAACTATCCAATTAAGAGCTTCTAATTGCTTTCAAGACATGTGGTATAAACAATTTGAATCATCGGAAGATGACTCTTTGGCTTTTTCCTTTTTTTTTTTATTTTGTTCACACAGTCAACCACACCCACACACAACCACAATAGGTATTCGAACCCATGACCTTTGTGTTGAAACTCTTGTAAGTATACCACTAAGCCATAAGTAGGGACCCGTCAGAAAATGACCCTAGTTCAAAGGCTAAAGTCCAGCTGTATTGTGATGCAATACAGCAAATCTCATATTAAGATAGGTCTCTTTTTTTGGTTCCTACTCGTGTGTGTCCCAGTGGTAGACAATGTGTAGGGGTTCAAGTACCCTTGTGGTGTGTGGGTGTGAGTGTGTAGGAAAAATTAGTATTCCTTTTCCTGTCACTCGCTAATGGTCCTGGAGCATTTGTGGCCCATTGGTCCCACGCGATGAGATAAATCCACAATTTAGACCATTAATTTTATGGATTTTTATACTCTAAGGAAAACCTTAAGAAATTCACACTAAAAGTGTTGGGGGACCGTGGAAGTACACAGAAATGAATCAAGCAAAGTTTTCCAATCGCAACAACCATGCCCAATCACAAACAAATCAAATTTAACATGGAAAAACCCTTTTAGGAAAAAAACCATGGCACAAAGCGATAGTGATGCACTATAAAAGCAGAAATTACAAGAGATTGAGAGAATACCTTACTCAAAGGTGTGTGTGTGTGTGTGTGTGAGAGAGAGAGAGAGAGAGAGAGAGAGAGAGAGAGAGAGAGAATTGTGGGCCACACATTAAGGCCATTCATCAAGTCCATCCAACTCATCCAAGGTGTCAACATCGTTAATATAGGTGAGTTTGTTGGAGGCCTTGCACAAAACCTTAGGATCTTGCCTCCCAAACAAACCAGAATTATGGAATAATAATGCAATGAAAAACAATCAAAGCATAAACCACACCACACGAGATTTTTACGTGGAAAACTCTCAAAGAGGTAAAAACCAAGGGATCTAGTCTAGATCAACAATCCACCATGAAGTAGAACGTTATAACCTTCTTCACTTACGCAGGAGTGGATAAATAATAAGAGAATAAAAGAAAAATGAAGAGATCTAATCGATTACAAGGACGTAGAAGCGCTGAAATATCAAGTGCATAGTAGATCACCTCTACGAGCAGAACCTCCCTTCCACAAGCTTCATCTCTCTCTTTCTCTCTATCTCACACCTTTGATAGCCCTAAACCCTTTAGCAAACTCTTGTAAAGCTTTAGAAAACCCTCTTGTATTACCTAGAAAAGCCCTAGGCACCCCTATTTATAGTTTAGAAAACTCCTTTCCGCACCTTGTTACAAAATGCCTCAAATTTCTGCAGTCCGCATAAGATCTGGACTTAAATCTGCGTAACTTCGACTGGTTGAGCAGGGTCCTCAACTGGTCGAGCGGCCCACTCGACTGGTCGAGCACCTCCCTTGACTGGTCGAGCACCTCGGAGAAAAACATCGGCTAGCGTTAGACTTTGAGTCGAGCCTCACCCAACTAGTCGAGCGCCACCCACGACCAGTCGAGCGAGGCTCACGACTGGTCGAGCCTGGGAGAAAATCTCATCAAAACTCTCCCTTTCCGACCCAGGAGGGATTCACCTTCTTCAAGCCAGCCAGGTTTCTACAAACTTTAAACTTGCCCTTGAGCAAAGCCTTGGTCATCATGTCTGACGCATTATCGTCTATGTGGACCTTCTCAAGCTGTAACACCTTCTATTTCAAAGTATCCCTGATCCAGTGATACTGAATCTTTATGTGCTTCGATTCTGAATGCTGACTTAGATTCTTGCTCAAGTGTATAGCACTTTAACTATCGCAATCAACCACGTGCTCCTCCTGCTTCAGGCTAAGTTCCTATAGGAACCTCTTCATCCAAAGCATCTGTTTACATGCCTCTATGACTGTAATGTACTCGGCCTCTGTCGTCGATAATGCTACAACCTTCTGTAGCTTGCTCTGCCAAGAAACCGCTTCCCTTGCAAATGTGAACATGAACCCCGATGTAGACTTCCTGGAGTTTCTGTCACCTGCCATATCTGCATCTATGTAGCCCTCTAACACAGGTTTACCGTCACCATAGCATGGGCTGAACCTGGATGAGCCTCTTAAATACCGCAGTATCCACTTAACCGTTGCCCAATGCTCTTTGCCAGGATTGGCAAGATACCGGCTGACAACAACCACATATGTTATGTCTGAGCGTGTACGCACCATAGCATACATCAAACTTCATACAGCTAACATGTAGGATATCTTCTGTGTGAGGCCCGTATCCTAGACCATACCGTTCTGTAAGCTTCCGCGGTCCTCCCGGTCGAATTTCGTCGACCCTCGACTTGTATCTGACGTTTGCACGCGATCCTAAGCCAAATCTTGCATACCAAAGTCGACTCAACCCGAGACTTGTACCCTAGCGACCGTGTCATCGCCGCGAATTCGACGCAGCGTCTCGCTCGTAGAGGTGATACCCGGGCCAAGAGATATAGGCCCGGGTTCAGTTTGAGGAAAAACGTCGTGCAAGAGAATCTCTACCAAATGTCAAATTAATCAAAGTACAATCCATCACTCCATCCCATCCCTAAGTACACAAGTCATTCCCCAAGTCAATCTCTCTTACACAACCCATACCATACATCACCCATCTCTCTCCCTTATATCACTCCTCTTTCTGTAACGCCCTGAAAATCGGAGGTCGAGCAAAGCTCTACTCCTGAGTTCCAACGCATCACTTATACAACATAAATAATGATGATTGAATGTTGTCCATATTAGTGCATTTAAACATGAATGAGATTATACTAAAACAGCATATTATACTCTAGAGTTAATGTAATTTGGCAAGCGGAAGACTAGAATATATACATTTAATTATGAAAATGTTTCACAAATTTTGGAGTATGAGTATGAAACCGGGCTAAATATATACATATGTTGTTTCTAACTATATAAAATGTAGGAAGTAAATATGTTCAACTAAACAAGTATTCCGGTAGTCCCTGCGCATCGGTATGAGATCTACATAGATCCGCCCGATAGTTGAACGTAGGAGAATCATTCCTCCTTGCCTACAAAGTCCAACTTTGTTGTATAGAGGTCACCATCGCCTGCATCTAAACCAGAGTCTGGGTAGTATTTTAAAACACCGTCCTAGGTGAGAATGAGTAGCTAATTCAGTGGAACTATAAAACAAAGGTTAACATGTTATCAATTCAGTCAAGCAATAATGATAAAGCAGTACAACAATCATGTTCTAAATACTCTTGTTAATGCAAGGATGATATGTATTAATGATGCATGTCCTCGCTTGCACTCCCTCAGCGACATCATCTCATGGTCACGCATGTCAAACTCCCTAAATGTGCGCTTCCTCGCCAAAGCACATGCAATGCGGTGCATGATCATGTTAGCCAATATTTAATTAGGTTTATTTATGCAGCAGATTCAGGAAGCTACGGTACCTCCTTTTTTATCATTAACCCAAACAATGATCCATCTAGGGTCGTCAATCCTAGTAATCACATACGTTAGGCAAGTTCGCGAGTTTATACCATAGGTTGCTACGGGAGGCTCGTCACCTCAACGTAGGCTTAATTCACACTCGAGGACACTACCACTAACGCCCTACCAACTGGCAGTCTATTTTCGAAGGCTCGTCACCAACCCGAGTGGGGACCACAGCCGAGGTAGGCCTATTTTATACTCAAAGTAACTACGGAAAGGCTCGTCGCCTTAGCGTAGTCCTAGAGTATACTCGAGGTCACTACGAGAGGCTCGTTACCTGATTGTAGGCCGACCGCTCGAATACAGTGTCCCATACCATCATATTCAGCTCATGAGTTTGGGTTGCTCACTGGTCACTACGGGGAGGCTTGTCTCCCCAGCGTAGGCCGACAACTCGACTACAATGTCTCATACCATCATGCCTAGCTCATGAGTCTTAGTGGATCGAGGTAACAAGGTTAAACGGACTTTTCACTGGTAAGTTTGGTACCTTAAGTTCAAGCAGTAGCATCCATACATGGTGAACATACATTGGACCAATCGAGTTACTTGACAAGTTCGACTGGTATGAGCGTACTTTGAATTAATCATCATGGAGCACATATGCACTCCTCGTGGCCTAGCCACTGTCGATAATTAGCATACAACTCAGATTCTTTGAACGTATCCATCGTGGCTAAAACAGTTCGACCACCAATCGTAAACCATTACCGATTGTTTGGACTACATCGTAGCCCTAATCACACTCTAAGTAATAGCATTCCCATATAGTAGTCATAACAGGATTTAGCAACCAACTCATGTATTTCAATCATTTGAGCATTCTATAAACACATAGTGAACATGACATTAGACATGTATATTTCATACATAAATCATTAAGTCTAATGTAAATTACATGGAGAAATCCATTCAAATCATTAAGGTAATTGAGGATCTCATCCCAATACCTTTAATAAATACATTTTATCGAACAATTACTCATTCAGGCATTTTATCAAACACCTAGACTACACACTACAACATACATATAATATACTAGTTATAACTTATATTATGGCGAATCCTTTCACAAAGGAGTTGCCACACATACAACAATCATATATTTTCAATTAACAAGCATAACAAGCACAACTCATAATTCCATATTCATTCAGACATTTCAACAAACACATGGAATGCATTATATTCTACATAATTCATATATATATGTGTAAGATGCTGAAAACGTCGTATCTAGGCGCATGTGATAGCAAGCAAGTCAGTCATAAACCATTACTAACATTGAAAGCCTTAAAAATCATAACCTAAATATTTATAGTCTGCACCTTCCGTCGGTATGCTTGTCACGAACTCGGTTCGTACACTACGCTTCCGTCTACAGCACAACGACTACCTGAATCACGAAATAGGTTAGCTATTTCACTGATTTCTCTATACGGATTCTTAAAACAAGACTAGGGTTAGGATTTCTTACCCAAATCGAAGTTGGAATGGTTCATGTAGCGATGGTGGGGAGGCGATTCGACATGTGGAGTCATGGGAAAGGGTCTTAGCAATGATCTCCCTCTCTCTCTCTCTCTTCTCCTCATTCTCTCCTCCTCTTTTCTCTCTTCTTTCTCCGAGGGTTAGAGAAATTTGTATGAAATGAGAGGGGTAGGTTAAGGCCCTTATATAGGCCCAGAACTGACGTAAATGGCCCCAAGGCCATGGTATACTTAGGTTATAGACAAGGAGCGGTTGTTTCGATCCAACGGCGCTGATCTGGAGGCCCCCTTTCTGCATACGGTCTGGAGAAATTTTTCTGACATTGGATCTAGGTCAAGTTAAGTTTTTGGTCCGATCGGATTTACAGATCGACCGCAGAGGACCAGTTTCAGTTCAATGGTCACTGGTACTCGATCAGGGTAACAAGTAAACTAAGATGTGTTGGAAAACTTCCCTGATCCGAGGGTGTAATTGGGTCAGAATCTGACAATCTGAATCCTTAAATTTGGCTCGCAAGTGAACGGCCCAAATCACTTAAATCTGAGTTCCTTTTTTAAAGATATTCACAATTTTCACACAATTCGCTCCGGGCTCAAGTTGTGCATTTCTGGATACTATTTGGGGTCGATTCCCACAATGGTCATCAACCCCAGTAAGGCGGTCATAACCGTATAGTTTCGCAGTCATCAAACTTTTGACGCGCAGTACAGGTATGATACGGAGTTTCAATATGCTCTCAAGAGCAACTGGTTTTGAGACTAATCCTAGGTTTCTAGGTAATGTAGTGTTAGCGATTCTGCTAGTTTTGGGTCTTGTAGTTCATATTTGAAGTGGTTCAAGCTACTTCCATAAATAATTTAGTTTAGCGCTTAGTTAATTCTTGTCTAATTCCTAAAGGATTTGGTCCTGAGTGATTTCTGCCTGAGGTGGTACTCGGGTCTTTGTATGGATTTTTCCAGGACGTTACACTTTCTCTCTCTTCACTCCATTTTCTCAAGTAACCCCATGAGAACAATTGTCTAAGCTCCATGGATAGAGTTTGTGTGGCCCACTTTCTATCTCACATCTCCGCCATCCAAGTTTCATCTCAACCGTTGAAGTCGTTCCTTTGGAGCTCTAGCATGCATTGACGGAAGAAGGAAGAAGAGATCAAAGGTGGGTGATTTATGGTTTGGATTTGATGATTTGAGGGCCCACTTGTGGTAAGACCCATCTTGTTGTATGATTTGTATCAAAGAGGGGCCCATAGTGGCGGGGCCCCTCCGCTTCTCTCTCTCTCTCTCTCTCTCTCTCTCTCTCTCTCTCTCTCTTCCCTGATTGTATGGCCCACCTGATGTATTGGCGTTAGCAAGTTCTAACGGTCCGATCATGTGGGACCCACCTTGGCCGTGAAGGTAGATTGGTTGGCATACCGCACACCAGCAGTATATAGGTACTATTTTATCAAACAACAAGTTCGTGGGTCTGATCCGAGGTATGGATCTCATCCACGCCGTCCATGCATAGCAGCGTGGGACCCACCTCGACGACGTGCTACATCCATCACGTGGGGCTCCACTGTGATGCATGTGTTTCATCAACACCACCCATCTGTGGGGCCATACATGATATATGTGTTATATTTCAATCGTCCATCCAGGCCCCCAGGCTTGGAGAGTGAGGCAGATTTAAATCTTAGGTGGAGCGTGCCATGTGGGACGCATCAATGATGTATGTGTTTCAGCACCGTCCAGCAGCTGCTGGACGGTGGGGCCCGCATTGGTATATGTGCCAGCTACGTGGGGCCATTTGATGATGTGAGTAAGGTTTCATCCAGCCGTCCATTGGCCAGGATGGTGGGACTCACCTTTATGTTATATATATATATATATATATATATATATATATATATATATATATATATATATATATATATATACAAACCGTCCATCCACCCACATGTGGCTTCACACATGTGGCAATCCTCACCGTCCAGCAAGGACGGTGGGATCCACCGCGCTGTAAGTGTTTTATCTGAGTCATCCGTCCATTTTGATGGAGCTCACCGTGATGTATGTGATGGTCCGCACTGTCCAGATGGCTAGACGGTGGGCCAGACCTTGATGTATGTGTTTTATATACACCGTCCATTGCTGGACAGTGTCATGAGGGGCCAATGTGATGTGTGGGTTTAATCCACACCGTTTAGGACGGTGGGAACCCACCCACAATGTAAGTCTTATATCCAGTCCGTCCATCTGGACGGTGGAGCCAGGCCACACGTGTGGCATCCACACCTTCCAGACCTTGGACGGTGGGACTCCACCTAATGTATGTAGCTGTGGGGCCTGCCTTGGTGGCACGTGTTGTCCACGTGGGACCTGCATAATGTATGCATTCCATCCACGCCATTCACATCTTGTGTGGACCCCACCTTGATGATATATGTATCCACGCCATCCACCTTGCTAGGGCACCATGATGTATTTATTTCATCCACACCGTCCAGATCGTGCTGGACGACGTTTAGACAGTTCTGATTTACATGGACAATAATTGGATGGTGCTGATGAGCTGGACAGTGTCCAGATGGTGCTGATTTACATAGATAATGTTTGAATGGTGTAGATTTACATAGAGAATGTTTGGATGGTGAAGATTTATATAGACAATGTTTGGGTGGTGCTGATTTACGTGGGAAATATTTGGATGACGCTAATTTACTTGGACAATGTCTGGATTGTACTGATCATTGTTAGTGGCCATGTGCGCCATAGATTGATAGTGTATAGTGATACACATGTTACACCTACGACTATTGAAATGATTTTTGGTGTGGTCTAAGCCCACTTGAGACTCATTGGTGCAATCCATCCATGGGGCCCATCTGCCCTGTATTTGAGGCCCATGTAATAGGTGAAAGTGCACCTGCTAGTGCCCTGGTTTGTCAAGTTACGTGTGTGGTGGGTCAGATTGGCTGCAGAACTCGATAGAAAGATCATTTCAAGCGTCTGCCTCAATCGGATGTGTGGAAGCTCGCAATAGGTAAATCATAGCCTCACGTCCCATGTTCCAAAACACCAGGTGATTAAAACCCTTAAAACAAGATAGACATCTTAGGGTTTTATGGTGAGAAAACTTTTTGCAAAATAGGAAAATCTCTAAGTTTTTCTCGCCCTGTCGATTCTATCGAAGCACCCTCGATATGATCGACCTACACTGTCGATGTCCTCGATACCTTAATGATATTATCTATAAGATGACCAAAATGTCCAGCAACTAAATATTCATCTGGACGGATTTATCAATATATCGATATACCTATCGATATCATCGATAAAAGCACTAGATATGTCCAACAACTTCACAATATATCTGGACGAATTATCGATGTCTCGATACATATATTGATATCATCAATATTCAAATCTCGAGACCATTGAGAGTGGCTCGATAAGATCGACAAGCAGATTTCCGGTGCCCCTATTTTTTAATGAAAATTTTAAACTCCTTCGATATATCGATGACCGTCTGATATGATCTGAAATCAAATATCGATAAGATTGAAGGTCCATCGATGATATCGAAGTGGGCGCGCATTTCTTACAACAGTTATTTCAGGTTGTTTTTAACTATGATCGGGGGCCCTTCGATCTAATCGATATTCAAATATCGATGATATCGACACCAGATCGATTACATCGAACTAAGCCATAATCTGTCCAGCAAGTTCAAAGATAAATCAGCTGAATTTATCGATGTCTCGACTCTGATCTCGATATCATCAAAATTTAAATTTCGATGACCTCGACGGTTTCCCCAATCATTCATGAAAACCTGAAATATCTCAAAGTCAAGTCTCTCTAATTTTTCAAGTGTCGATGGATCGAACCTGTCATTGATGGAATCGGAGTTCGAAATACGATGACATCGACAATAGCTTCGATTCATCGACCAATTAGTAAAGAGTTTTAAAAGCGTATGACATCGAGTCCGAGTCATTGTGCAGACCATCGATGTCATCGAGAGTATACGCTCGATGATATCGAACCTGCTCGATGATATCGAACTCTATCAAAAATGTGACCGTTTTATATCCGTTGGAACTCTTTATCTATTTATAGAGGACTTGTCTTTTGTTGTTGTGAGAGAAAGAAGAGAGAGCTTTTAAGTGTTTCAACTTATATCTTATACCTAAAGCCATTTCTCTCAAGAGAGTTCATCCTCCAATCCACCCTCACCATTGATATTCAATCGAGTGGATTGGGGAATAAACTTCCACATTCAAGGATCCTCCAGCTACTACCTTAATGGCAAATCTTTATGCTGGGATGCTGTTCACTCCCCAAGTATAGGGTTGTGATGTAGTAATAACTCGGTAAGACCGAGGTCGAATCCACAGGGACTGAAACCTGTACGTTATCTGAAAATAACCAGATCTAGAACTAGACTAAGATGAAATCTAAACCAATTATGATTGAGGAATAATGGTGAAATAATTATCTAAAACTTAAGAAAATTTAGAGAAGAAAAACACTAGGGATTCAGAGGATCCACTTGTAGAGATCAGGGAGATCTTATGCCTGTATTACAAATCAGGAAAATTAACGGAACTGCCATTGATATAGATTTCAAGAGATGAAAGGTGTATGAATTAGAATGGATTCCATCACCAAACTATGCCCAGGAGACAAAGCAAACAACAGAATTAATCTAATTACCAACCAATCAATATGCTATGAAGGTTAGGAAGGGTACCGACATCCAACCATGCCCAGGAGACGATGGTGAACAACAGGGCTTCCTGACGTCATAAACATAAAGAGGAAAAGAACATGCTCAAAGCCATTGCAGACCCATTGTAATTTCAGTCACAACAGACCATTAAAGACTGAAAACATTCCTTTAATAAAAACCCAAATCAACATCAAATTCAGTCTAAACAAAGGCACAAGCAAAGAGTTCCCATCACACTACAAGCTTCACCTCTTGGCCCTAGCCAAGAGGTTTAGCCACACATAAACATGATGGACTAAATCTCTTAGACAAAACAAAAAAAATTAAAAATAAATAAACAAATAAAAAAAAAACTTTAACTCTTCTCTTTCCCTGATGCTCCACGTCTCCCGGATCTGAATATCCTCTCTCCTTCTCCTCTTTCATTTTTATAACGGCAGCCAGGGAAGTGACCGGCTGGGAGTCGGCTGAACAAGGAGTTACGCACTCCTTTCGCAAGTCTATTTACGCACGGCCTCCTGCGTAACCCTGTTTACGCAGGGATTTAGACGATGCACTTCATCCTTACTGATCGGTGAAAGATCTTTTAAGGTTTGGTCTAGTTCCTCATCCCCACAAGATGAACAGTGTAGATCCTCAATCACCTTGAAGTTAGGGGCCCACAACGATCTGTAACGTGGATCGTGCGACAGAGTCCACAGACGTTGCGGAGCGGATTGATTCCTGTCGGGTTAGCATGGATCGAAAATATGCACATTGTTCGGTCGGTTTTTACCCCTGATCAAGATGGGTGGTTCGGATCATCCGGAAAAATCGTGTATGTGGCCCACTAAATTCTTCCGCAGCTTCTGACGCGAAACAGAGCTTTCGCGTCCGCTCTGTGACAATTGGTGGGCCCCACCTTGATGTCTATGGAGAAATCCACCCTGTCCATTGAAATCCTGACACAAAACCAGTCGGGAAGGAGTATTTTTTGAGTGAAACTGGTGTGGCCCACTAACTTATCTACTCCGCCGTCCATCGTGGGTTTTACGTCTAGAAACGTGCGATATCTTGCATGGCGTCAAAAAGAAAGCTTGGCGAGGATTTTGGACAGCTCCTGGACGGAATGAACGGTCCTGATCGATGATATGCGTGGTATGTGGGGCCCACTACGCAAAAACGGTGGTCGGCGTCCGTCCGCTGTCTCTGCGCACGAAGGAAGACGGGTCAGCCCGTCTTTGACCGGGCTGCCCGTCCGGTGCGGCGCGGTCAGTGTACCCTATGTACACGTGCTGTGTATGCGGGGTCCACCGTGATGTTAGTGAGAAATCTATTCAGTCCATTCATTTCTTCAGCTCATTTAAACGTTGAGCTCAGAGTTGAAGCATATCCGGACATCGTGGGTCCCAAGTCTCTATTTTATGGGCGATCTGTTGTTTGAAGCACTTCCACAGGGATCCGGAGATGAAAACCGACGTGTACGGTTCATTTAGGCTCCTCGGATCATGTATAAAGTTTCGAGCGAACGGATGGTGGAAACCCCGTGATCTTGCATTTTGATCGCCTTTCAGGCCACTTGAGCTTTAGTTTATGGATTTTCTTGGATCTCTGGTGTGCACGTCCATCGATCTTGGTCCCCTGGGGTCCGTCCCTTGCCTTTGGTATCATCAGAGCGTTAAATCTGTGCTTTTAGTACTCTGTTCGATTCAAGCTCGTAATTGCATCCCGCAACAAAGCACAATTAAAATAGGCCATTTAACAAGATTACCATGTTCATAAATTCAGAATTAACTGGGGTCTGATATGCAATATTTGACCCTCAACACAACCCCCAACCAGCATTTTGCTAGTCCCGAGCAAAATATGCGAAGAATAAGTTGAGAATTACAGGACAATCTCTAAAAACTCAAGTAATTTTTTTGAAAATTAAACCAGATGCTAGAATCTTAGGATTCACAAATATTGGCCATTACTCTCTCCTAGACTCAAGCAGACGGCAAACCTCATAATCAAGTGCACAGTATTAATCCATCAATTAGAAAAATTCGAAACATTGAGTTCCATAGATGTACATTATAATCTCGGCTTTCAACATTAATATTCAATTTATTTTTTTCAAGATAATGTTGGTAACCACAAGAGCATTCAGGATACCCAAAACTTAAACCAAAGCGTTTCTCATAGATCTTTCTTTTTCTTCCTTTTTAGTTTTTTTTTCTCTTTTTTTTTTCTTTTTCTTTTTTTTTTTTTTTTAAAATAAAAACCATGGGAATCAAATTTTCACTTATAGGGAGCAAACCTATGGTGAAAATAATCACCCAGCTCTGTCTAACTGTTAATCATAGAAAATCAAATCCACACCTATAGGGAGCAAACCTATGGCGCAATTCGTTTTTATACCCTGATGGCCAAATCTTTTAGGCTGGTTTCTTTCATACTCAGTGATTACCAAGTTAATCATTCAATATCACTGAAATCTCAATGTGTAAGCGAGATGTGACATGTGAAATCATGACTCAATCAATGTTTACAACTTCTAATCATGGATTAATAATTCAAACTTAACTGTGAAATCTACCGAGCAACTGAATCCAAGAGTAGTAAATCACCAACATAACGTATCTTGAAATTCTAAATCCAGGATAGTCGTCAAAATCACTTCAAATGCACAAGAATTTCCAGAAAAAAATTAAAAAATTTTCACAATTTTTTGCTCAAGACCAAGAAAACACTGATTAGGTAACCTAATCTCCCACCCCCAACCTAAAATCTACATTGTCCTCAATGTAAAAGATATGAGCCTGAAATGTACATGGGACAACGAAAGTAAAAGAGAAGTGATGGGAAGATAGTACCTGAATGATGAATCATGAGAGACTTTCCAAGAGATCGCAGCAGGAGAGCGGGTAAGCACGAGAGAGAAAACAACACAAAAATACCAAGAAATAAAATCCTACCTATACCACTTTCGCAGGTGCTCTCGATTGCATTTAGCGCATGCAACAAGCCTTTAAACCCCTAGGTTACCCCTAGTGGACGAGTTGTAGTCTCGTGAGGGTTTGCAGTAATGTTACCCACAAACATTGAACTCACTACTCATGCTGCAAGGTTCATCTTCTGGCCAGTATCTTGATAAGTTCCTCAGTAAGTTCCTCAACAAGATCATCCAAAAGCCCTTTTTGCAAAAGGCTTGGGTGCCCTGGAGCATGACTTTCCAGAGAGACTTATGTACCTCATAAGAAATTTTCCATTGCATTGCTTGAGGTAACCAGAGTATGTACGATTCACCTGTGACAGAAGAAGTTTCAACGTTAGTATCCCATGGTGAATCAGAGACTACAAGTAGATAAAGTTTAGAAAACTTCGCAAAAAGTGATGTAGCCTCAACACATTTCGAAGTGTCAATCTTCAGTTCAATTTTCAGCTCCTCCTCCTTTAATGGTAGACGGTTAGGATCAGGGGAAGGAGGGGCTTCAAAATAAGAGTTCTCTCGGTCAGTGATAACTACCGAGATGTTGTCTTGCAAGGCATCCACTTTATCTTTTGACATGGGATCGTTTGACTTTGAAAAGTGTGCCCAGCAATTATCAAAAGAGTCGGAAATTTCAGCTGAGAGTGACTTATTTTCCTCATGGAAATCTGTAATGAGATGCTCAAGGACTCCCTCGCCCTTAAAAGTATATGAAGATATGCTCTCTTACTCCAGCCCTGCACAAACATATTGAAGATCAATAGGGGAAGCATCGATGGGATCACTTTATTCATTGAAACTACTCAATCGAGGCGTTGAACTGTCAGACGTGTACAGCTCAGATGGTGGTCTTAATTGAGTGGTTTCAAATTCTAGAGTCGTAGCGAGCAGCTCGTCCTTCTCCCGAATCACATTATCATTCAATTCAAGAGAGTGGTCCAAACATGTCTCATAGAAGTTGGAAGGGTCGGTTTTAATGAGCTCATCTTCCACTTTTAAATCAGATATGTTAGGTGAGTGGAGTAGCTCAGTATGACCGATCACTTCGTGTGCTTCTTGAGCATTGACCTGGACCATGCTTGAGATTGATTCCAGGGGAATTTGGGTTGTGCTCTCATGAATCTCATCCCAATACTTCTCAGCTTCCAATTCAGTGCAGTACACACTTGAAATGGGATCACTTTCCTCACAATCTATTCCTAAATTCGGTTGAGGTTCGAATGAACTAGCCTCTACCTCATCATTGAATTCATGTGTGTCAAGTAAGGGAGGTGTGTCATCATCACTGTATTTGAAAGACACCCATGTATCTCCACCATTCTTTTGAACAGTCATCGAGATCGGCTCATTGGGAAATTGAACCACGTGCTCGTTAATGGAATCCAACTCCTCATTCCAAATTCCAGATTTCGTCAAAAGCGAGTGAGGATCACTTTCCTGGCATTGTATTTCGGATTGGATTGTAGTTGGGATGCACGAGCTTCTTCTATCCTTTCAAGGCGCGGTCGGTGCTTCCATTGCTTTCATCGCTTCCGCAACATGTTGGTTGAATTGTTCTAGATTAAAACATGAATCCTCTTGGATCGTTTCGGTTGGATCTCAAAGGTATGGGATCCAAGAGAATAATCATTACATGTTGTTGGTTCATCTTCCCGTTTTGATGGTTCCACTGATTATAGTCATACGGATCATAGGTGGGAGAATCTGATGGTTGGTAATACTTATTATCACTCATAATATAATCACGCATTGTTTTCTTTTTCTCAGATGGGTGATAGTAATTCTCACTCCCATAGTTATGATAACCCCAACATTCACGCACGGTCCGTGGTGGGGTGGAATTGTTCTCCGTATATGATCGCGTAAGGACTTCTTAACTGGTGGCTTTTTGTATTCCGGTCGATTCTCGATGATAGTTTCAGAAAAGTTTTGAGACATTGGTGGATTTCTATCATAATCATCATCCCAATATAGATTATTCTTCTCAGCATACTGACGTTCCCACTCGTGCATATACATGGTGAAACTCTAACTCTAAATCTAATCCTAGAAGAAAGCAAAATCCTACAGCAATACAGAAAGTAAATGAGAAGTTAGAAAGATGTTACCAGACTAGAAGTTCCTATGTTAAAAACCTGCAAAATAAACCAAAATAAGTTAGCTTCTAAATAGAAGAAATTTCTAAAGCAAACCAAATCTAAAGAGTTAGAAAATCTAGAAAATCAGAAAGAGTTTACCAAATTAGAAGTTCTATCTTAACAATCTACAAAATAGGAAATAAGTTAGTTCTATGAATCAAAATAGAAAACAAAATTAAAAATTAAAATTAGTAAAATCCTAATCTTAAACTAACTCTAAATCTAATTAATTTCAGAAAATTGTAGCCGTTAGTCCCCGGCAACGGCGCCAAAAACTTGTTCACTCCCCAAGTATAGGGTTGTGATGTAGTAATAACTCGGTAAGATCGAGGTCGAATCCACAGGGACTGAAACCTGTACGTTATCTGAAAATAACCAGATCTAGAACTAGACTAAGATGAAATCTAAACCAATTATGATTGAGGAATAATGGTGAAATAATTATCTAAAACTTAAGAAAATTTAGAGAAGAAAAACACTAGAGATTCAGAGGATCCACTTGTAGAGATCAGGGAGATCTTATGCCTGTATTACAAATCAGGAAAATTAACGGAACTGCCATTGATATAGATTTCAAGAGATGAAAGGTGTATGAATTAGAATGGATTCCATCACCAAACTATGCCCAGGAGACAAAGCAAACAACAGAATTAATCTAATTACCAACCAATCAATATGCTATGAAGGTTAGGAAGGGTACCGACATCCAACCATGCCAGAGACGATGGTGAACAACAGGGCTTCCTGACGTCATAAACATAAAAAGGAAAAGAACATGCTCAAAGCCATTGCAGACCCATTGTAATTTCAGTCACAACAGACCATTAAAGACTGAAAACATTCCTTTAATAAAAACTCAAATCAACATCAAATTCAGTCTAAACAAAGGCACAAGCAAAGAGTTCCCATCACACTACAAGCTTCACCTCTTGGCCCTAGCCAAGAGGTTTAGCCACACATAAACATGGTGGACTAAATCTCTTAGACAAAACAAAAAAAATGAAAAATAAATAAACAAAAAAAAAAAACTCTAACTCTTCTCTTTCCCTGATGCTCCACGTCTCCCGGATCTGAATATCCTCTCTCCTTCTCCTCTTTCATTTTTATAACGGCAGCCAGGGAAGTGACCGGCTGGGAGTCGGCTGAACAAGGAGTTACGCACTCCTTTCACAAGTCTGTTTACGCACGGCCTCCTGCGTAACCCTGTTTACGCAGGGATTTAGACGATGCACTTCATCCTTGCTGATCGGTGAAAGATCTTCTAAGGTTTGGTCTAGTTCCTCATCCCCACAAGATGAACAGTGTAGATCCTCAATCACCTTGAAGTTAGGGGCCCACAACGATCTGTAACGTGGATCGTGCGACAGAGTCCACAGACGTTGCGGAGCGGATTGATTCCTGTCCGGTTAGCATGGATCGAAAATATGCACATTGTCCGGTCGATTTTTACCCCTGATCAAGATGGGTGGTTCGGATCATCCGGAAAAATCGTGTATGTGGCCCACTAAATTCTTCCGCAGCTTCTGACGCGAAACAGAGCTTTCGCGTCCGCTCTGTGACAATTGGTGGGCCCCACCTTGATGTCTATGGAGAAATCCACCCTGTCCATTGAAATCCTGACACAAAACCAGTCGGGAAGGAGTATTTTTTTAGTGAAACTGGTGTGGCCCACTAACTTATCTACTCCGCCGTCCATCGTGGGTTTTACGTCTAGAAACGTGCGATATCTTGCATGGCGTCAAAAAGAAAGCTTGGTGAGGATTTTGGACAGCTCCTGGACGGAATGAACGGTCCTGATCGATGATATGCGTGATATGTGGGGCCCACTACGCAAAAACGGTGGTCGGCGTCCGTCCGCTGTCTCTGCGCACGAAGGAAGACGGGTCAGCCCGTCTTTGACCGGGCTGCCCGTCCGGTGCGGCGCGGTCAGTGTACCCTATGTACACGTGCTGTGTATGCGGGGTCCACCGTGATGTTAGTGAGAAATCTATTCCGTCCATTCATTTCTTCAGCTCATTTAAACGTTGAGCTCAGAGTTGAAGCATATCCAGACATCAGGTGGGTCCCAAGTCTCTATTTTATGGGCTGATCTGTTGTTTGAAGCACTTCCACAGGGATCCGGGAGATGAAAACTGACGTGTACGGTTCATTTAGGCTCCTCAGATCATGTATAAAGTTTCGAGCAGAACGGATGGTGGAAACCCTGTGATCTTGCATTTTGACTGCCTTTCAGGCCACTTGAGCTTTAGTTTATGGATTTTCTTGGATCTCTGGTGGGCACGTCCATCGATCTTGGTTCCCTGGGGTCCGTCCCTTGCCTTTGGTGTCATCAGAGCGTCAAATCCGTGCTTTTAGTACTCTGTTTCAGTTCAAGCTCGTAATTGCATCCTGCAACAAAACACAATTAAAATAGGCCATTTAACAGTACCATGTTCATAAATTCAGGAATTAACTGGGGTCTGATATGCAATATTTGACCCTCAACAGATGCCTTGAATGCATAAGAGTGGAACTACTCTACCTCCCTTATAGGAAAATCTTTAGAGAGTAGGATTCCACCTCTACCTTGACCCAACCTCAAGTCTAGTCTTGGTATATCTTCTGTGTTGCGGATCAAGGGAGCAGAAGACTCTTCGTCAACAAGGAGGAGGAGATCTTCGGCGTTTTGCTTAACAGGACTCATCAACTTTTCTGTAAGTATCTAGAGTCCAAGAGGACACTTATGATCATTCCTTTTTAGGATTAGGTCTTAAGTGGTTCTCGCCCTTTGAAGCCCTTATAGGAGGCCTCCGGCAGGAGTGTACGTAGTGGGTGCATAGTGTGGACCCTTGCTCTTGTGTAGGGCATAAACTGTTAGGTCCTTGTGGAGGTCCTTGACCTGTGTGGTCTAAAATCTGGGTGCGTTGTGTGGACCCTTGCTCTATGGAGAGCATAAACATCTGGTTAAGAGTGAACTAGTAAAACTCTGGGTTTGAGGTGAACCGCGTAAAACCTTTGTAAAGGTTGAAGGTGAACCTGATTTAAAACCTTAGGTTTGAGGTGAACCCTGGGAAACCACCTTAGTGAAATCCGGTATACTTAAGGGTTGAGTGCGATAGCCGGGAGTGGAGTAGACAAGTAGTCGAACCACTATAAAAATGACTGTGTTTGTGATTGCTTTTCTATATGTGTGATTCATGATAATGCATTCATATTCATATATCTGAACATATCACACACACACACACACAATCACATCCAACATAGACTAAGTTGCATATTGTTATATCTTAATTAGTTTGTGATTGGATCCTCTACTTGGCTTGGAAGCCGTAGAGTTACATTTGAGTAATTTTGAAAAATTGCATATATGATAGGATTAGTGTGATAGGATTTTTAAACAACTCATAAATCTTTAAAAAGTCCAATTCACCCCCCTCTAGGACATATTGGCATATTTCAACTTCTACTCAAGCGGTCTTCACCGCTATTTCAATAGGGCCCACCTACCTTGTATTTAAGGCTCATATGATGGGGCCCATCTACTTGAGTCTGAGGCCTATGGGCAAGGCCCATTTTGATGTATTCGTGGCCTATGGGCAAGGCCCATTATGGTATGTATTAGGCCCATGATGCATGGTCCATTTGATGTATTCGAAGCCCAGATACGTGGCTCATTTGATGTATTTTCGGTCCATATGTCGTGGCCCATTGCGGTGTATTTTCGGCCCATATGATAAGGCCCATTGTGAGATATTTCCAGCCTATTTTGCAAGGCCTACTGTAATGTATATGTGGCCCATGAGTGAGGCCTGATGTGATGTATATAAGGCCCTTGTGTAAAGCCCATTGTGATGTTTATGTGGCCCATGTTTAAGGCCCATGTGATATATTTGAGGCCCATGTAATGGGGCCCACCTATTATGTATTTAAGGCCCAGGTGTAGGGCCCACCTGTTATGTATTTAGGGCCCAGGTGCAGGGTGCACTTGTTGTGTATTCAAGGCCCGATGTGATGTATGATTTTACCGTGATGTTTATGTGGGCCACTCCTTGGGAGCAATGTTGGTTAAATGTCCACATTGATGGGCAATGATGGTTGAATGTCCACATTGTGACCTTCCCTTGGGCCTTGTTAGGCCAATTCTTATCGAGGTCGATTATCAATCGATTAGGATTGTTGTGGCTGATTGTCGATTCCGATCATTGAGGCCGATTATTGATCGATTCCGATTGTTGTTGCCGATTGCCGATTCCGATTATCGATCGATTCCAATTGTTGTAGCCGATTGCCGATTCCGATCATCGAGGCTGATTATTGATCGATTCCGATTGTTATAGCCGATTGCCGATTTCGATCATCGAGGCCGATTATCGTCGATTTCGATTATTGTGGCCGATTGCCGATTCTGATTATCCAGGCCGATTATCGACCGATTCCAATTGTTGAGGCCGAGTATCGAGGACGATTTTGATTGTCGAGGCTAAGTATTGAGGTCGACTCCAATTGTCGAGGCCAATTGTATAGGCCGATTCCGATTATCGAGGCTGAGTATTGAGGCCGATTCTGATTGTCGAGGCCGATTGTATAGGTCGATTCCCATTGTTGAGGCCAAGTATCGAGCCCGATTCTGATTTGTTGAGGCCAATTCCGATTGTCGAGGCCGATTGTATAGGTCGATTCCCATTGTCAAGGCCAAGTATCAAGCCCGATTCTGATTTGTTGAGGCCGATTTCGATTGTCGAGGCTAATTATATAGGCCGATTCTGATTGTCGAGGCCAAGTATCGAGGCCGATTCTGATTTGTCGAGGCCGATTGTATAAGCTGATTCCGATTATTGAGGCCGAGTATCGAAGCCGATTCTGATTGTCGAGGCCGAGTCTGATTGTCGAGGCCAAGTATCGAGGTGATTCCGATTTGTCGAGGCTGATTGTATCAGACGATTCTGATTGTCGAGGCCGATTCCGATTGTCAAGGCTGATTGTATAGACCAATTCCGATTGTCGAGGATGAGTATCGAGGCTAATTCCGAGTGTCGATTCCGATTGTTGTGGCCGATTTCGGTTGTCGAGGCCGATTTCGATTGCCAAAACTGATTGTCGAGACTTATATGATGTGTGTATTCGGCCTGTGTGATGTATATGCAGCCTGTGTTTAATTCCTAATGTGATGAATATGAGGTCTATGTGATTAGGCCCATTGTGATGCATTTGAGGGCCAGGTGATGAAGTCCATTGTAATGTATATTAGGCCCATCGTGATGTGTATTAAGCTCTTGAGTGAGACCCATAGTGTTGTATATTAGGTCCTTGTGTGTGATCATGGGTCCACTATATGTTAGGCTCTATGTGGGTCATTCCTTGGGGGCAATGTTGGTTAAATGTCTACATTGTCGAGGCCGATTGTTGATGCCAGTTATTGATACCAATTATGAGTATGTGACACCATAGCATCATGATACATGCCCATACGCATCATCTACATGTTTGTTATGAGATGTGGTTGACCATTATATATGTCATTGGGCAGGTTATTGTGAGACTCCCTGATAAGCAGAGGTTTATCTCACATGAGCACACAGTATGTGTAGGATTGATGCATTACTGGATTGTATGACTCATGCATCTTGTATTATGTGTTGTGACTACTGTACGCCCTAGCGATATTAGGGCCATAGCCTCCACAAGCATATTGTGGATGGCCAGATGAGACACCGAAAATGTTTGGTTCTACGATAGGGGAGTCATAGATGTCCCTGGGTGAAAATCCTTAAACCTCCGTGGCAGGAGATGCCCCAACATCGAGACCGAGTGGATATATATGAGCGCATGAGAACCGTATACCAGTAGGCTGCGTCTCCCACTGTGTCATGGTTGGTTAGGAGGGGGTGTGACCTTACCCGCCTGAGTGAGGGGGCATTATCTAGGTTGAGTTTGACCAGCTTAAAGAATAGGTCCGCTATCAACGAGCCGGGCCCGAGATTGGTAGGAGGATAGTGAGGTCTCTTCCACTTACCCAGTTGTGCGCTCAAATAGGGGCGGCAAGCTGGCGTAGAGTGTACTAGACCCTAGTGATGATCCCAGAGATGAATAGTACTGATATATGGACTTATTGAGCAGGAGTTGCAAACTCATTCATTCATTCATTCACTATCCACTCGGGCTGGTGGTGCGCAACTATTTATTACTTGTACCTTTGCAATGGCTAGGATTTCGGTTGGGGCGCACAACTAATCTGAGATCAGAGTTTACCACATTGTGTTTGACTATATAAATTTAGGTATGAGACTGGTTTGGATAGAAATCCCTTGTGGTGGACCCCATATCTTGCGATACTACGTACCATCATCCCTACTTCACACTCCTGCATGGTCATTCGCAACGCATATGACATTGCATCCTCAGTATCTGATATTTGACTCTTTATGACTCCACACTTGCATAGCTGATCTGTATTGCATATGCTAATATTGTATGACTTATAGACTTGACAGTATTTCGCTTACTCTGATATCGTATGATTCATGATCTTGCCAATATTTCCGATATTGTATGATTATGCATTATATTTATGTGCTTGGCACTTATCTTGCACACACACTTTCACCACCCTCTAAGCTTTCTATAACTTATGCATGATAGATGCGTGCAAGTGACGTTAGTCGCAGCGACGTTGAGCTTGGAGCATGCAGCTGTCTTCCTGAGCTTTGATTTGATTTTTGATATATGTATTTTTTCCCTTCAGCATTGTATTCAACTAATTATATTAGTGAATATGTGATGATGATGATGTTGTCTTTATGATTTGAGTATACTTGTGTTATGCTTCTTATGGGATAAATATACGTTGAAAAATCCTCCTTGTAGAGTCCCAAGATCAGAACCTACCATTGGGCGCTGGGAGCCGAAAATGGGTTACTACGAAGGTTGTCGGCACCGGATTCGGCAATCAAGAATTTTGTGAGCCCGGTTTCTGAGATTGGGGCCTAACATTCTGCATCTCTTCCACCACTGCCTTCATCTTGGGACACTGCCTGTCGCTCAATCTGAAGTGACCATCCAGTGGAGTACTGTCTGGCTTCATTGCATTTATATTGAACCGCTCTAGGACTTTCTCAATATACTGCTCTTGTGATGGCCAAAGCTTCCTGCTGCTTCTGTAATGGATTATCTCCATTCCTAGGATCTGTTTAGTGGGGCCCAAGTCTTTCATCGCAAACGACTTACCCAACTCTTGTTTCAGCCTGTTGATCTTCTTGATGTCTTTTCTCATGATGAGCATGTTATCAATATATAAGAGTAGAACTAAGAAATCACCATCTAAGAACTTGTGCGTGAACATACAGTGGTCCGACTCCATTCTGTCATACGCATGTTTTAACATAAATGAGTCGAACTTCTTATACCATTGTCGTGGAGCTTGTTTCAACCCATACAAGCTCTTCCTCAACCTACACACCATATGCAGTTTGCCTTGACTTCAAACTCATCTGGTTGGTGCATGTAGATCTCTTCTTCCAGGTCACCATGGGGAAAGAAAATTTTAACATCTAACTGCTCTATCTCCATATTCATGCTAGCCATAACCCAAGCAACACCACTATGGATGTCATCTTCACCACTAGTGAGAATATCTCCTCGAAGTATATGCCTTTCCTCTGACCAAACACTTTCACCACAAGTCTGGCCTTGAACCTCGTCTGTGAATTCTTTTGCTTAACATTCTTTCTAAACACCCACTTGTTGCTTAAAGTTTTCTTGCCCTTAGGTAATTTCACCATATCATAGGTGTAGTTCTTATACAAGGATTTCATCTTCTCTTGCATAACTTTCAACCACTCCCCCTTATGCTCATCGGCTAGGGCCTCAGAATAATTTTCTGGCTCTCCCCCATCAGTCAGCATAATGTACTCATGCAGCGAGTACCTTGTGGACGGTTGTCTATCCCTAGATAACCTCCTCACCTGTGGCTCAACAAGTGGATCAAGTGGGGGCTGCTCTCCTGGTCCATCTTCTAAAGGAACTCCCTCTTCCTCTGCACCTTGCTGTACTCTCTCATCATCAGGCACCACAGGAGGAATAATCGGATCCATCTCCTCAGCTCACCTGAACTAGGCTGGTTCTTCTCTGGCTTACCAATGTCTTTTATACACTAATCTTCAAAGAAAACCACACTCTACTCCTGACGAGCTTCTTCTCGGTCGGATCCCACAATCTGTAACCGAACTTTTCATTACTGTACCCCAAGAACACACATTGTCTGATCTTCATATCGAGCTTGGACCTCTCGTCCTTTGGTACGTGAACGGATGCCTTGCATCCAAACACCCTGAGATTACTGTACGATGGATCTTGTCCAGTCCACACCTTCTCAGGTACTTCTCCATTCAACGGGGCTGATGGAGACTTGTTTATCAAATACACTGCCGTGTGCATTGCTTATCCCTAAAACGTCTTGGGCAACTTCGCATGGGATAACATACATCTGATTCTCTCAATAATTGTGTGATTCATTTGCTCAACCACACCATTATGGTGGGGGTCTTGGGAACCGTCTATTCATGTCGTGTACCCAGGGATTTATAATACTCATGAAAGTCACCAACGTATTCACCACCATTGTCAGTGCAGATGCACTTCAATGATCTACCTGTCTCTCTCTCGACCATAGCATGAAACAATTTAAACACACCAAAGACCTCGACCTTGGATTTCAAAGCATAAACACAAACCCTCCTAGATGCATCATCTATAAAAGTGACAAAATACAATGCCCCACCCAAGGTTTTTGTTCTCATAGGACCACAAACATTAGAATAAACCAAATCTAATGCATGCACTTTATTAACATGAGAAGCAGATTTAACAAATGAAACTCTATGTTGTTTCCCTGATAAACAATCAAGACAGGTTTTGAGAGGTATACCTGTCACGTTTGGAAGGAGCCGCTTCCTCGCTAGTAGATGAAGCCCTTTTTTCACTCAGTGACCTAAACGCCTGTGCCACATGTCAATAGCTAAATCTTCCGCTGCGTTCAACCCACCCTTGCACACACTGATACTTGCCTTGTAAAGGGTGTAACACTTCTCTATGATCAATGAACCCTTGATGAGCTTCCAGCGCCCACCAGCAAATTGGCTTTCATAGCCATCATCATACAACCTTCCCGTCGACATCAAGTTGAGACGAAGGTCTGGGATATGCCTCACATCCCTGAGAACCAATGTGCAGCTCACATCGGTCTTCACACAAATATCACCGACCCCTACGTTCTTCGATACGTCAGAATTTTCCATCTTCACGGTCTCATAGTCACCTAACTTGTAGCTTGTAAAGAAGTCCCTGCGTGGAGTTGCATGAAAAGAAGATCCCAAGTCAATCACCCAGTCGATGTCCTGACTCGTAGCCGTGAGATATACATTGTGATCTACTAAAAGAATAACTACAATGTCGTCATCTAAAGCGATCACAATGGAATCTGATTCATCTTCCTTCTCCTTTCCTTTTCCTTTCTTTTCGTTCTTATTCTTACCATGACAATCATGCTTGTAGTGGCCCTTCTTGTCACAATTCCAGCATTCAACATCCTTCCTGGTACTCGACTTGCCTCTTGATTTATCTCGGGCCTTCCCGCCCTTCTTGTTCTTTCCTCTCCCCCGTTCCTGTGTCACAAGGGCCTCTTGCTGAGTAGACCCCTGAGACTTCCTCCTTGTCTCCTCATTGAAGAGACAGCTAGTTACCTGTTCCATGGATATCTTTCCATCTGACGCAAAGTTACTTAGAGACACCACCAATGTCTCCCAACTGTCAGGAAATGAACTAAGCAATAGCAAAGCCTATAATTCATCATTCAGGACCATCTTCATAGTGGAGAGCTGGTTCACTATATTGCTGACCTCATTCATGTGCTCGGCCATAGAATCACCATCTTTGAACTTGAGATTCATAAGTCGCCTTATCAGAAAAATCTTATTTCCGGATGTCTTCCTCTCATATAACCCTTGTAATTTTAGCCATAGGCTAGCGGCTGAGGTCTCCGTAGACACATGGTAGAATATGGAATTATCCAACCATTGTCTAATAAACCCCACTGCCTTCCGGTCCATCTTCTTCTAATCATCATCAGACATATCCTTGGATTTTGCTGATATGCCTAAAATTGGAGAATATAAGTCCTTGCAATAAAGTAAGTCCTCTATCTTAGCCTTCCATATGGTCCAGTTAGAACCATTGAGGTTAATTATCCTTGATGAGCCACCTTCCATAATTCAAAACTGATCCTACCCGTTCAATGAACTTAGCTCTGATACCACTTTGTTGGGGGCCTTGCACAAAACCTTAGGATCTAGCCTCTCAAACAAATCAGAATTATGGAATAATAATGCAATAAAAAATAATCAAAGCATAAACCACACTACACAAGAGTTTTTTACGTGAAAAACCCTCAAAGAGGTAAAAACCACGGGACCTAGTCCAGATCAACAATTCACTATGAAGTAGAACGTTACAACCGTCTTCACTCACACAGGAGTGGATAAATAATAAGATAATAAAAGAAAAACGGAGAGATCTAACCGATTACGAGAACATAGAAGCACCAAGATATCAAGTGCACAGTAGATCACCTCTACAAGCAGAACCTCCCTTCCACAAGCTTCCTCTCTCTCTCTCTCACACCTTTGATAGCCCTAAACCCTTTAGCAAACCCTTGTAAAGCTTTAGGAAACCCTCTTGTACTACCTAGAAAAGCTCTAGGCACCCCTATTTATAGTTTAGGAAACTCCCTTCCGCACCCTGTTGCGAAAGGCCTCAAATTTTCACAGTCTGCATAAGATCCGGACTCAAATCTGTGTAACCTCGACTGGTCGAGCAGGGTCCTCGACCGGTCAAGCGGCCCACTCGACCGGTCGAGCACCTCAGAGAAAAACATCGGATGGTCGCTGGACTTTGAATCGAGCCCCACTCGATCGGTCGAGCGCCACCCACGACCGGTCAAGCGAGGCTCACGACCGGTCGAGCCTGGGAGGAAATCCCATCAGAGTTTACCCCCTCCCTTAACTTCTTTAGCTTTTCTTTCAAAATTGTTAATGTAGATGATCATCATGATGTGATGATGATCATGATTATGATGTGGGAACCACTGACCTTAGAACCCACCGTTGTGCTCATATGAAATCCAAACCTCTCATAAAGTTATTCATACTTGGGTGAATGGAAGAAACAAAAATCAGCTCAATCCAAATTCCTCATGTACTCCGCTTATCATGGGCCTAATCATGATGTTTGTTAGGGCCATCATGTCTATTATGATGATTATGTGCAATCGAAGGTGTCCAAATGATAGGGCCGCACTAGTATAGCCAGACCATACGTTTTTCCACTTGTGCACACAAAAGAGAGAGAGAGAGAGAGAGAGAGAGAGGGGGGGGGGAGGGAGGGGCAGAGAGGTCGTCCTCTCTGTGGATGGAGCATTCAGAGAGGGGTGTCCCTCTTTATTTCTGCATGTAAAGGGTTGTGGGGCCACAACAGCCCCAACACGATGTATATATAGGCCTCATCCAATCCATCCATCCATTTTAATAAATCATTTTAGGCCCGAATCGAAAAAACTGAGCATCATGGACACCACCTTGAGGTGATCCACATTGTCCTTCCATTTTGTTCGTTGATTTTAGGTGGACCACACCAAGATTCAAGCTGAAACAAGCTTCAGGTGGGCCACTTGCAGAAAATAGTGGAAACTGGATGTGCACCGTTAAAACCTTCCTGCTAATGCACCATGATATAGGTGTTATATCTATATGGCTCGGTCCATTTTGTAAGATTATTTTTAGGCATGACCTTGCCTGGATGACGTGGCTCAACATGTTATTCGTAAGAAATCCTTTCCATCCATCTGATAGGTGGGACCCTCTATAATATATGTGTTTGTCTCCGCCCATCTATTTTTTTTTCCATCACTGAACAGTGGGTGTTGTCCTCTTTTGGACAGTCCACATTATCCAGCGTGTGAGCTTGGATGTGGACCTCACCTTACTCTATGAATTCTATATTCAAGTTATCCATCCATCCAGAAACCCACGTGCTATGGACCCCACCCCGATATATGTACTCTATAGTTGTGTCGTCCATCCACTAGATGAGACCACTGTGATGTACGTACTTTATAAACTGACCATTTATTTTAACAGGACCCACTCTAACTAAGTGTTGGGGGCCTTGCACAAAACCTTAGGATCTAGCCCTCCAGAATAAACCAGAATTATGGATAATAAAGCAATGAAAACAATCAATGCATCAATCACATACCACACAAGAGATTTTTATGTGGAAAACCCTCAAAGAGGTAAAAACCATAGGACCTCATCCAGATCAATAATTCACTATGAAGTAGAATGTTACAAACTTCTTCACTCACGCAGGAGTGGATAAACAATAAGAGAAATAGAGAAAACGGAGAGATCTAACCAATTACGAGGATATAAAAGCGCTGAGATATAAATTGCACAGTAAATAACCTCCACGAGCAGAACCTCCCTTCTATAAGCTTCCTCTCTCTCTTTCTCCCTCTCTCTCACCTTTAATAGCCCTAAACCCTTTAGCAAATCCCTTGTAAAGCTTTAAGAAACTCTCTTATCATCCCTAGAAAACCCTAGGAACTCCTATTTATAGTTTTAGGAAACTCCCTTCCGCATCCTAGTTGCAAAAGGACTTGCGACACAATCCACGCAAAATCGCGGAACGAATCTGCGTAACCTCGACTAGTTGAACCGAGTCCACGACCGGTCAAGAGCCACCTTCTATCGGTCGAGCACCTCCTTTGACTGGTCGAGCACCCCGGAGAAAAAATAGTCCACAGTTGTTGGACTTTGAGTCCTGCCACAACTCGTCTTCTACGACCGGTCAAGACTAGCCTTCAATCGGTCGAGTGAGGCTCACGACCGGTCGACAACAGGTCAAAAAACCCATCGAATCTCCCCCTTTTTGACCCAAGAGGGATCCACCTTCTTCAAGCCAACCAGGTTTCTACAAATCTCAAACTTGCCCTTGAGCAAAGCCTTGGTCATCATGTCTGACCCATTATCATTCATGTAGACCTTCTCAAGCTGTAACACCTTCTGTTCCAAAGTATCCCTAATCCAGTGATACGGAATCTCTAAGTGCTTCGACTTGGAATGCTAACTTGGATTCTTGCTCAAGTGTATAACACTCTGACTATCGTAATAGACCACGTACTCCTCCTGCTTCAAGCTAAGTTTCTATAAGAATCTTTTCATCCAAAGCATCTCTTTACATGCTTCTGTCACTGCAATGTACTCGACCTCTGTCGTCGACAATGCTACCACCTTCTGAAGCTTGCTCTGCCAAGAAACTGCTCCCCCTGCAAACGTGAACATGAACAGCTCGATGTAGACTTCCTGGAGTCTATGTCACCTGCCATATCTGCATCTGTGTTGCTCTCTAACACAGATTTACCGTCACCATAGCATAGGCTCAACCTGGATGAGCCTTTTAGATACCGCAGTATCCACTTCACCGCTGCCCAATGTTCTTTGTCAGGATTGGCAAGATACCGGATGACAACACCAACCGCATATGCTATGTCTGGGCGTGTACACACCATAGCATACATCAAACTTCCTACTACTGATGCGTAGGGTATCTTTTGCATCTTTTCCACCTCTGCCTTCGTCTTGGGACACTTCCTGTCTTTCAGTCTGAAGTGACCATCCAGTGGAGTACTGATCGACTTCACTGCATTCATATTGAACCGCTCTAGGACTTTCTCAATATACTGCTCTTATGACAGCCAAAGCTTCCTACTGCTTCTGTCACAGGTTATCTTCATTCCTAGTATCTGTTTAACCGGGCTCAAGTCTTTTATCGCAAAAGACTTGACCAACTCCTGTTTTAGCCTATCGATCTTCTTGATGTCTTTTCCCATGATGAGCATGTCATCAACGTATAATAGCAGAACTAAGAAATCACCATCTGAGAACTTGCGTGTGAACACACAGTGGTCCGACTCCATTCTGTCATACCCATGTTTCAACATAAACGAGTTGAACTTCTTGTACCATTACCGTGGAGCTTGTTTCAGCCCATACAAGCTCTTCCTTAGCCTACACACCATATGCTCTTTGTCCTTAACTTCGAACCCCTTTGGTTGGTGCATGTAGATCTCTTCTTCCAGGTCACCATGGAGAAAGGCAGTTTTAACATCTAACTGTTTTATCTCCAGATCCATGCTAGCCGCCAACCCAAGCAACACTCGTATGGATGTCATCTTCACTACTAGTGAGAATATCTCCTCGAAGTCTATACCTTTCCTCTGACCAAACCCTTTCACCACAAGTTTGGCCTTGAACCTCGTCTATGAATTCTTCTGCTCAATCTTCTTTCTGAACACCCACTTGTTGCTCAAAGCTTTCTTGCCCTTAGGCAGTTTCACCATATCATAGGTGTGGTTCTTATGCAAGGATTACATCTCCTCTTGCATAGCTTTCAACCACTCCCCCTTATGCTCGTTGGTTAGGGCCTCGGAATAATTTTCTGGCTCTCCCCAATCAGTCAGCATAATGTACTCATGTGGCGAGTACCTCTTAGACGACTGTCTGTCCCTAGATGACTTCCTCACTTGTGGCTCAACAGGTGGATCAAGTGGGGGCTGCTCCCCTGGTCCATCTTCTGAAGGAGCTCCCTCGTCCTCTGCACCTTGCTGTACTCCCCCGTCATCAGGCACCACAGGAGGAGTAATCGGATCATGTCCTCTAGCTCACCTGAACTAGGCTAGTTCTTCTCTGGCTTACCAATGTCTTCTATACACTAATCTTCAAAGAAAACCACATCTCTACTCCTGACAAGTTTCCTCTCGGTCGGATCCCATAATCTGTAACCGAATTTTTCATCATCGTACCCTAAAAATATACACTGCCTGATCTTCATATCGAGCTTGGACCTCTCGTCCTTTGGTACATGAACGGATGCCCTGCATCCAAACACCCTGAGATGACTGTACGATGGATCATGTCCAGTCCACACCTTCTCAGGTACTTCTCCATTCAACGAGGCTGATGAAGACCTGTTTATCAAATATACTGCCATGTGCATTGCTTCTCCCCAGAACATCTTGGACAATTTTGCATGGGATAACATGCATCTGATTCTCTCTACAATGGAGCGATTCATTCGCTCAGCTACGCCATTATGCTGGGGGGTCTTAAGAACCGTCTGTTCATGCCGTATACCCAGGGACTTGCAGTACTCATGAAAGTCGCCAATGTATTCACCACCATTGTCAGTGCGGATGCGCTTCAACGGTCTACCTGTCTCTCTCTTGACTATAGCATGAAACAATTTAAATACACCAAAGACCTCGTCCTTCGATTTCAATGCATAAACCCAAACCCTCCTATCTGCATCATCTATAAAAGTAACAAAATATAATGCCCCACCCAAGGTTTTTGTCCTCATAGGTCCACAAACATCAGAATAAACCAAATCTAATGCATGCACTTTATTAACATGAGAAACAGATTTAACAAATGAAACTCTATGTTGTTTCCCTGATAAACAATCAAGACAGGTTTTGAGAGGCATATCTGTCACGTCTGGAAGGAGCCGCTTTCTCGCTTGTAGCTGAAGCCCTTTTTCACTCATGTGGCCTAGACGCTTATGCCACATGTCGATAGCTGAATCTTTCGCTGTGTTCAACCCACTCTTGCACATACTGACACTTGCCTTGTAAAGGGTGCAACACTTCTTTCCTCTGGCCACAATCAATGAACCCTTGATGAGCTTCCATCGCCCACCAGCAAATCGGCTTTCATAGCCATCATCATCCAACCTTCCCGTCGACATCAAGTTGAGGTGAAGGTCTGGGATATGTCTCACATCCCTGAGAACCAATGTGCAGCCCACATCAGTTTGCACACAAATATCACCGACTCCCACGATTTTTTATATGCCAGAATTTTCCATCTTCACAGTCCCATAGTCACCCGACTTGTAGCTTGTGAAGGAGTCCCTGCGTGGAGTCGCATGAAAAGAAGCTCCCGAGTCTATCACCTAGTCGGTGTCCTGACTCGTAGCCGTGAGACATACATCATGATCTGCAGAAAGAGTAACTACAACGTCGCCATCTGAAGCGACCGCAGTGGAATCTGATTCATCTTCCTTCCCTTTTCCTTTCTTGTTATTTTTCTTACCACGATATTCATACTTGTAGTGGCCCTTTTTGCCACAATTCCAGCAATCAACATCTTTTCTGTTACTCGACTTGCCTCTTGATTTATCTCGGGCCTTCCCGCCCTTCCTGTTCTTTCCTCTTCCCCATTCCTGTGTCACAAGGGCCTCTTGCTGAGTAGACTCCTAAGACTTCCTCCTTGTCTCTTCATTGAAGAGACAGTTAGTTACATATTCCATGGATATCTTTTCGTCTGGCGCGGAGTTACTTAGAGATAGCACCAATGTCTCCCAACTGTCAGGCAATGAACTAAGGAATAGTAAAGCCTGCAGTTCATCTTCCAGGACCATCTTCATAGAGGTGAATTGGTTCACTATATTGCTGACCCCATTCATGTGCTCAGCCACAGAACCACCATCCTTGAACTTGAGATTCACAAGTCGCCTTATCAGAAAAATTTTATTACTAGCTGTCTTCCTCTCATACAGCCCTTGTAATTTTAACCATAGGCTAGCTGCTGAGATTTCTATAGACACATGGTGGAACACTGAATCATCTAACCATTGTCTAACAAACCCCACTGCCTTTCGGTCCATCTTCTTCCAATCATCATCAGTCATATCCTTGGATTTTGCTGATATGCCTAAAATTGGAGAATATAGGTCCTTGCAATAAAGCAAGTCCTCCATCTTAGCCTTCCATATGGTCCAGTTAAAACAATTGAGGCTGATCATCCTTGATGAGCCACCTTCCATAATTCAAAACCGATCCTACCTGTTCAATGAACTTAGCTTTGATACCACTTTGTTGGGGGCCTTACACAAAACCTTAGGATCTAGCCCTCCAGAACAAACCAGAATTGTGGATAATAAAGCAATGAAAACAATCAATGCATCAATCACACACCACACAAGAGGTTTTTACGTGAAAAATCCTCAAAGAGGTAAAAACCACGGGACCTCATCCAGATCAACAATCCACTATGAAGTAGAACATTACAAACTTCTTCACTCACGTAGGAGTGGATAAACAATAAGAGAAATAGAGAAAATGGAGAGATCTAACCGATTATGAGGACATAGAAGCGCTGAGATATAGATTACACAGTAGATAACCTCCACGAGCAGAACCTCCCTTCTATAAGCTTCCTCTCTCTCTTTCTCCCTCTCTCTCACCTTTGATAGCCCTAAACCCTTTAGTAAATCCCTTGTAAAGCTTTAGAAAACCCTCTTGTCATCCCTAGAAAACCCCAGGAACTCCTATTTATAGTTTTAGGAAACTCCCTTCCGCATCCCAGTTGCGAAAGGACTTACGACACGAAATTCGCGCAAAATCGCGGAGCGAATCTGCGTAACCTTGACTGGTTGAACCGAGTCCAGGACCGGTCGAGAGCCACCTTCGACCGGTCGAGCACCTCCTTCAACTGGTCGAGCACCCTGGAGAAAAAATAGTCCACAGTCGCTGGACTTTGAGTCGTGTCACGACTCATCTTCCACGATTGGTCGAGACCAGCCTTCGACCGGTCGAGCGAGGCTCATGACCGGTCGATGACGGGTCAAAAAACCCATCACTAAGAACATCGTTGAAACTACCCTGATGTATATAACTTACATCCGGGGTCTCTGGACTATGAACCAACTAAATTCAAATCCCAAGTAAGCTACATGATAGTAAACAATGCAAATTGAACACCTACCCTGAAACTACCTAAAGCCCACTATAAGTTCTATTAGGATGTATTTAAATTCACACTGTCCATTTGGACCCCACCGAGATATATACATGTTTTATCCACAACGTTCAAATATTTCGCCAACTGAATGGTCCCAATAGTGGAACCTTATGTAGACCTCACCTTAATGTGTACCTTGTACATCTATATTGTTCATCCTTGACCCATCTTGTTGTATATGAGTTGCCTACGCCATCTAGTTTTTGTGGACCCATCGTAATGTTTATGTGTGAACCCATCTATTGGCAGGACCACTTTGAAGTTGGTCCCACTGCATTGTACGAGTTATACCTATGTCGTCCACTATGGCCTACTTTGACGTATACATTGTAAATCCCAGCCATTCACCGTAGGGCATGCTTTAATGTATGAGTGTTACTCACATCGTTTAAACCATTGTGGAACCACCATAATGATTTAGTTACAATCTAATTTATTGGCAACCTAGTTGGAAGTGAAGCACATTGAATCACACATGTTTTATCTACGCGATCTATCATATGAGGACCACCTTAGTATGTATATATGAAGACCATCCACATTTTCCAGCCCATAAAAGGGGGCCAAGCCTAATAATAAGATAGATCTAAAGCACATTGGGCCTATAACATGAAACACGTATGGTTTAATTTGGGCTTAAAGTGAGATGGGTGTTGGGCCGAATATCGGGCCCACTTAATTAAATATCCAAGTGATTTGTAGACTCCACTAATTAGCCCACTTAGACATTACAGTGGCGGACCCATTAGCCATAAAGCCCACATAAACTAAAGCCTTATGAGCCCAATAGTGGAAACCGTGTTGGGCCAAAGTCACTAACCGATTATCTTCCTTGCGATGAATAATGTATGAATGTGAATGCAAATAGTGTCTGTCATGGTAAAAGTTATGGATGTTGATAATGGTGTCATAGATTATGCTTCAATAATGGTATATGATTTGTACCTTCATTAAAGTTGTTCTACTGTCAAGCCTGCTAATTCATTTACTCAAACATATTGGTGTTGATCATACTCATGCACGATAGAATGACGGTATGTGCATATATGCTATAATACATTCATCAATGCATAAGATATGTTTTTTATTGTAGTTGGGTCACATGACCAGGATTTGGTATAGCCAACGATGATTATATATGGACTTTCTAGCCCAAGGGCCAAGAAAACCCTAGACTCATGTCATTACATGTACTTGAACGTATGCCTTATCATAGTTGCTTGAATTTATGCATGATCATGACATACTTAATTATATTAATAGTATAGTTGTGCCATATAACATGAATTAGATCTTGATTATAAAATGTCTATTCATGATGATGACTTGGATTATCCCTTTTAAAAAAAAATGATAGGACACCGGACGTGCGAAATAATAGGGGTAGATAGAAATTTCTTGGGTTAAAAGTCCCTAAATCCCAATGTTAGCTAGGGGTGCTTCATCGTTGGGCCAAATGGACACATGGGTCATGGATTTGACTTCCACTTATGAGGTCAAGTTTAGAAGAGGTGGGTCTAACCTGCTTTAGGGCTGAGGTGCAAACAGGGACTGTTCTGACTTGCTGGTGAGGAGTACAACGAATGAGCTCTACTACTGGCGTGCCGAGTGGAAGTCCTACGACACCACAGTTAGGTGGGTATGGGAAGTCGATTACTAGTGCCCAGTGTGCATGGGTGTTGACCACGGTGTTTTTCAAGATTATATAGTTTCCATGATATGACATGATAGTATGATGATGATGATGTGGCTATGGATATGTGTGATATGGTTGTAATTGTGGTGACAAAGATATATATGGTAACATAACATGGTGGAACTATCAGCATTAATTCAGATCATGAGCATGATACACATGCATTGTATTGCATTACATTAGTATTAACATTATATTACATATTACTTGCTTCCAGTATACATGCATACTTCATGGAATATTTATCTTACTTTCCTATTTGTAGGACACACTATACTTGCATGTGTACTCACCGAGCTTTTTAAGCTCAAGCCTTCCTTTTATAATTTTTTTCAGGACAGTGCAAGAAACAGGAGTGGCCGATGATGCTTGTTGTATGATTTTTGTTCGTATAGGGTTGTGATGTAGTAATAATCTCTATAAGACCAAGGTCGAATCCACTGGGACTGAACCTTGTATGTAATCGAAAAGTAACTTGAACTAGAACTAGAAGATGTAATCTAAAACAAGTGAATATGAAGGAATAAATAGTAAACTAAAACTTGTAAAATTCAAAGGTGGGAAACTAGGGATTCAGAAGATCCACTTGTAGAGATCAGGGAGATCTACGCTTGATTCATGAACTCAACTGGACTTCGAGTCCCATCTTCATCCAATTAGAAAATATATCACTAAAGCTCAATCTGAACTTCCTTTGATCTAGTTTTCAAAGAGATGAAAGGGATAAGAATTAGAGATGATTCCATCACAAAACCATGCCCATAAGACAAAGTAAACAACATAATTAACTCAATCCATAACCAATTAGGAAGATGTATGAATGTTAGGAGTGATTCCATCATCCAATCATGTCCAAGGGGTAATGGTGAACAACAGAGCTCCCTATCTTCATAATCAAAATAAGAGAAAGGAGATACTCAAACCTATCGCAGATCTATTGTAATTTCAGTCACAATAAACCATTAAAAACTAGAAGTATTCCTTATAATCAAAACCAGAATCAACATCAGTTCTTAACATGAATCAAAGTTGTAAAGTACTACCCATCACGCCACAAGCTTCACCTCTTAGCCCTAGCTAAGAGGTTTAGCAAATCATGACCATGATTAACTAAATCCTTAAATAAAACATAAATCAAAGAGAAACAAAGGAGAGAGAAAAAAACTCTGAAAAAAAAAAAAACAAACTGCTCCACGCTACTTCTCTCCCTCTCTCTGCTCCACGTCCAGATTGGATTGAATTGAATGCCTCTTCTCTCTCACGTCTTCTTTTATAGGCTGATGGAGGCGGTGGCTGCGTGAAGTCGGTGAATATGAAGCACAGTTGCTGCGAAATCTTTACACAGCCAATAACTCCTATGTGTAAATCTTGTTACGCAGTCAAGAAGACAACGCCCTCTACTCCCCACTTTCCTTACTTTCTTTCTAAAAGGATAACGTCCCTTAAGACGTTTTTGGTAGACCTACATGATGGACAGTCCAGATCGGCCATCCGATCACCGTTGAGATCATGCAATAGCTGCAAAAGTCGGGCAGCGTCCGGACACAAAATAGGGGGCTGCACTGATGAGTGGTGGGGCCCACTTCGTCTTTTGTTCGAGAAATCCACGCCGTCCATTAGATTCACGTCGAAAAACTATTCAGATATGGATGTTTTTGGATTGGATTTGGTGTGGCCCACTAAAGTTCCTATTCTACCATCTGACCTACGTTTGATCGAGGTTTTCCTATGTGTGCGAGCATGAGTTTGGAAAAACTTCATGTGTACGGTCGGTTTTCCCTTTTGGAACAAATGGACTGTCCAAATTGATCGCATGATCGAAGGTGGTGGCCCACTCATCATCCCAGCGGGCAGCTTGTGTAAGGAAATTCCTTCTTTCCTTATTTGTCGGTCAAGAGACAGTTTGACCGTCTTGCGTTGCCGTGCACGGCTAGTGCACTTGTGCACTATGCACACCCAACTCAGGTGGGGTCCACAATGATGGTTCTAGGAAATCATCTCCGTCCATCCATCTTGTCTCCTCATATAATGGGTTGCGACCAAATTTGAAGCATATCCAGATCTCGGGTGGGCTCAGAATCAATGGTTTATCGGCTAATCTGTCCGTTGGGCCACTTCCGCAGGGATTCAGCGGCTGAAATTCGACGTGTATGGTTAATTTATGGTCCTCAAGCTGTATATTGAGACAAACAGATGGTGGGAACCCTGTGATCTTGCATTTTGGACGATTTTCAGGCTTCTTGGACGTGTAAATTCGTCGATCTCGGTTCCCTAGGGTCCGTCCTTTGCCTTGGTGACTTAGGAGCATTAATTCCATGCTTTTAGTACCCTTTTTCAGTCTTGGTTCCCAAATACACCCTGCATTACAAACACGATTAAAATAAGGCATTTAAACGGTATCATGCTTGTAAAATCAGATAAAGACTAGGGTATAATATGCAATATTTGACCCTCAATAATTTTAGACACTACACTTCCATTAGATTTTGATGAATATGTATTATTGTGAAACAGTTGTATTGTAAATATTGTATAATGAGAATTAGATTATCTTGCTTGTGTTGAGAATGCCAATATTTATGCCTAATATCTGTTAGTGAAAAAAAAATTGCCCCTAAAATTTATAGTTAGGCGCTGAGCTCAAGACTTGGTGTGTGGGCGTTGGGTGCTGAAATCGGAGTTCAACGCTTCGCGAGCCAGGTTCGGCCACCGTAAATTGATCGTATGGGAGGCTAGGCTTAGGATATGACGGGCAGAATCCACTTTTAACTTATCGTGCCAACATTTTTGTAGAATGTGATTATACCCCTCTATAAATTTGAATAATGTTGACTTATGACTTACAAAATAATTACAGAATGTGTCAATGCCTTTGATATATTATATTATCGATATTCATACAAAAAAATGTATACTTAACATAAGATATAAATGACATCTTATGTCTCACGTACAAATCTTACAACCGTTTATTTCTTTTAAGTTATAATTTATAATTATCTTTGACCATAGTATCTCAAATTTATCTTTATCATCTCACTTATATACATAATTTCTCCAATTAGTATTGAAGGATGTGTTCTCATTAATAACTTCACTGAACTTCTCTAGAAGCTTCTAAATAACGTGGCACATACATTACATGTGGCTAGTATTTGAAAATACATTTACAATTGCAACACTAATGGTTGGATCTTAATTTACGAAAATGACCTTTAGATACTTTCTTTCCCTAACTTATAGCGATACTTGAATAATCATTTAAAATCTTTAATAGTTTCGCCAAAAGAAGCAACGTACTGCATAAAATAAATTACTTATGGTAGTTGCTCCGACAAATGAATTGAAAGGTATATCAAAACTCATTTGTCTTATACATCGTATCAAAACATACAACATCACCAAAAGCTTTGTAGTTTATTTTTAAAGGATATTTACCGTGACTTTTTTAAGAGTTCACATTTTACCAAAAGATAATATTCACCTAAATTAGATATAAATATTGTATTAAAAATCATCTATTGACATTTATTTATAAACATTCATCAGATATTCTCATATTGTATCGAAAATCGTATTCATTGACATTTATTTACAAACATTCAAAATATATTCTCATAATATTGTTACATCCCCATGAAAGATACAAGCGTATATACTTAGAAAGCTTTTATTATTATTTAAATTCTTAATTTATTCCAAGTTGTAATGTACGACAAATGTTTAATTATATTTAATCATCTATATTCCAAGTTGTAATGTACCACAAATCTTTAATCTTTAATCATCTATATTCTCGACTTGGCTCGACCACTGGCTGACCTTAGCTCGAACTCGGCTCGGCTCGGTCCTCAAATCTAACTGGCCAGTTCGGCTTGGTTCGATCAGCAACTCGGGCCAGCTCGGGCCGAGTTCAAGCTAAGATCAAGTTGAGTTCACTATTGAGGCATTTCCTCAAACACTTACAGTGCACTTTCAAAATACTTACAGTGCACTTTCAAAATACTTGGATTGCACCTTCTAAACAATGCAAAAAATAAAGTTACTACAACAGAGCTCTTGAACACAATAAAAAACAACAATACTCAACTTCTTCACTATCATTTCACTACGGAAAATGAGATTACATCAGGTATATGTAGAGATTTCAAGTATATATTGACGCAGGGGAGGACGTGAGGTCAAGCACTGTCTTCCTCAAGAGGATAACTATTCCGAATCCACGGAACTTCTCTGGACTCCTCACAGAGACTTTTTCGAATCCACGAGAAAAGAGAGTAGAAAATAGAAATAAATTCTAATAAATTCGGAATAGATTAATGAATGCATAAAAACGAGTTCACAACCCTTTATATAAGGGTACTAAGAAATGGGAAAGAAATCATAATCAAACTACAACTAAAACTCCTAGAATTCGCGACTTACTATAAATAGTAAACTTACTATTTATAGATGGTCGTGATGTCTACTAGTGCGCAAGGTTTTCGGCCAAAAATAGTAAGTGTCCTATTTGGCTTCACCAAACCGTTCTCCTAATTATTCTAAGCTCTTTTCACATTGGGCGCAACTCCTAAAGCCCGACGGATGAAGAGTTATAGTCAAACTAAAACTTACTATTTATAGTAAAAATGAAATTGAAACAGGGAAACGACTGTCAAATTAGGGGTTTCTCGCAATTCTGAGCACCGCAACTTGGCATATCTGGGTTAGTTGGCTAAAGTAGCTCGTTCTACCCCAAAATCATATATTTTATGTTGGCTAACTCATCCCGGATTGCGAGATATGCCTGATTGAAGGTCTGATGGTCCAGATCACTTCTGTCGCCGATCGGGCCTTTTCTGATCCATCTTTGCCATGTAATTGTCCGTGACCTGCTCTACATCAGTCTCCTCTACTTTAAAAGAACTCGTCCTCGAGATATCATTATGTGCTGGTTCATGATACTCGGTTAGGTCCACGACATTAAAAGTCCGTGAGATCGGCATATCATCTGGAAGATCAACAACATAAGCGTTGTTATTGATCTTTCGGATGATTGGTACTGGTCCAATCTTTTTATTCTTCAACTTATTGTACGTTCCGGTCAGAAATCTTTCTTTGCGTAGATGGACCATTACTTGGTCGCCCACCTCGAACACTTTCTGTCGCCGATGCTTGTCCGCTTGCTCCTTATACTTTTCGTTCGAGGCATGTAGCTTGTTCTGTACCTCCGCATGAATGCCCATAATTTTGTCTGTCATATGTTCTGTTGCAATGCTCATGCTTGGGAGCTTGGGCAGAAGGACCAAGTCTAGTGTGTGGCGAGGTACTCGTCCGTAAATAACCTGGAACGGGGATTTTCCTGTCGAGCGGTTCACCATGTTGTTGAATGCAAACTCCGCCTGAGACAAGGCCAAATCTCACTGCTTCGGTTTTTCTCCTGAAATACATCGAAGAAGGTTTTCCAACGTGTGATTCACAACCTCAGTTTGACCGTCAGTCTGTGGGTGGTACACGCTGCTGAACTGAAGGCGTGTATCGAATCGAGTCCACAAAGTCCGCTAAAAGTGGCTTATGAACTTCGTGTCACAGTCGGAAGTAATAGTCTTGGGAACCCCGTGTAGCCGCACAATTTCTCTGAAGAATAGATTCGCCACATGTGTTGCATCGAGAGTCTTCTTGCATGGAATAAAGTGCGACATCTTGGAAAAACGATCTACTACCACGAACACCGAATCAATGCTGCGTTGTGTTCGTGGAAGACCAAGCACAAAGTTCATAGATAAATCCTCCCAAAGGCCGTCAGGCATGGGTAACGGGGTGTAGAGGCCCATATTATGAGATTGCTCCTTGGAAGTCTGACAAATATAACAGCGTTAGACTGCCTTTCCCACATCACATACCAATTGCGGCCAGTAATATCATTCTTCCATAAGAGCTCGCGTCTTGTCTCGCCCAAGGTGTCCACTGAGGCTACCTCCATGTAGCTCTTGGATTATCTGTTCCCTTAGCGAACTCTTTGGGATACATAGTCGATTTTCCTTGAAAAGGAACCCGTCTTGTATATGTAAGTCACCGGGGTGACCTTCCAGACATCTAACCCATGCGTCCTTGAAGTCGTCGTCGTCGGCATATATGTCTTTGAGGCGATCGAACCCGACAACTTCATTGCTCATAGTGACTAATAAAGTTACACGGTGACTCAACGTATCGGCTACTTTGTTCTATTGCCTGACTTATGCTTTAGCACGAATGTGAATTTCTGCAAAAACGAGATCCATCTAGCATGCACACGGTTAATGTTAGCTTGACTATTAATAAATTTGAGGGCTTGATGGTCCGTGTAAAGTATGAATTCCTTTTGAATCAAATAATGTCACCAGTGTCGCAGTGCCTGAACCACCGCGTACAACTCGATCTCATATGTAGACCACTTCTTGCATGCATCACTAAGTTTCTCACTGTAGAAGGCTATCGGCCTACCTTCTTGAGACAAAACTCCCCCAATCCCAACATATGAGGCATCACATTCGACTTCAAACAGTTTGTCGAAGTTGGGAAGTACAAGAACCGGGGTCGTGGATAATCTGCGCTTGATTTCGGCAAAGCTCCTGTCGGCTTCGTCAGTCCATTGAAACTGCCATTTCTTCATACAATTTGTGATCGGTGACATAATGGTACTGAAATTTTTCATGAACTGACGATAGAATGTCGCTAGTCCATGGAAACTTCGCACTTCGTGAATATTTTTGGGAACCGGCCATTCTCTGATTGTCTTCACCTCTTCCTCATTCACTCGAATGCCTATGGATGTAACCACAAAACCCAGAAATAATAGGCTATCAGTCATGAAGCTACACTTTTTTAAATTGAGGTACAGTTTATTTTCAGTGAGCACTTGAAGGACCTTCTTGAGGTGCTCCATATGGGTGGTTTCGTCTTGACTATATATCAGAATATCATCAAAATAAACCATAATGAACTGCCTAATGAAAGGTTTTAGAACTTGGTTCATTAACCTCATGCATGTGCTAGGCGCATTAGAAAGACTGAAAGGCATGACCATCCATTCGTACAATCCTTCCTTAGTCTTAAAGGCTGTCTTCCACTCATCACCCGGCCGTATTCAAATCTGATGGTAGCCGCTCCTTAAGTCCAATTTAGAGAATATTTTTGCGCCCTCTAGCATATCCAACATATCATCCAACCATGGTATAGGAAACCTGTATTTTATGGTGATCTTGTGATGGCCCAGCTGTCGATACACATGCGCCAACTCCCATCTTTCTTTAGAGTTAGCAGAGCTGGTACAACACATGGGCTCATGTTTTCTCGAATAAGACCCTTACGGATCAGTTCCTCCACTTATCCCTGCAGAATCTCGCACTCATTCAGGCTCATTCGATAATGAGGACGATTAGGTAAACTGGACCCAGGGACAAAGTCGATATGCTGTTGGATATCTCGCACAGGGGGTAACCCATCGGGAAGGTCCTCGGGCCAGATTTCTTGGAATTCATGTAACAAGGGCCTTAGTCTTTCAGGGATGATGGTAGGCTCGAGTTCTTCCCCTTTCACAATTAATGCATAAGTCTGTCCTGTTTTTTTGGATTCTTCCACGAAGTCCCGAATGGTTAAGAGAAAACGACCCTCCACTTTAAAAGTTTCAGGTGGTCCTTTTGGATCCATAGGAGCCAATATGGTCTTCCTGCAATCCTTGACGAAGATATATATGTTATCTCGCCCTTTATGAGTAGCGTCACGATTAGATTGCCAAGGTCGACCGAGTAGTATGTGACATGCTTCCATATCAACCACATCGCATACTACTTCATCCCTATAATGTTTGTCAATTGAAAAAGATATGGTGCACCGTTCAGTTACCTTTGTTTCGCTGACCTTCTTGATCCAACCGATTGTATATGGAGAGGGATGACGCTTTGTTTCAATTACAATTTTTCCACCATGTCCCTGGAGACGATGTTCTCGCTGCTTCCACTGTCAATGATCACATCAAAAACCTTTCAATGCACCGTACACCTAGTGCGGAAGATGTTATGCCGCTGTGGATACACTTCTTTTCTTGGCGCATATAATAACCGCCTCACGACGAGCGACTCGCCGTGATCTTGCTAAACCCAACCTGAATCATCTACCTCGTCCTTGGCAGTATACTCCTATTCTTCAATATCTGGATCTTCATAATCGTTATCAGTACTACCATCATTAATGGCGAGGTTTGTCACTTTTCGCTGAGGACAAGTATTTGACAGGTAGCCAGGCTGGCCACAACGATAGCAGCTGTCGGGCCTTGGCCGAGCATAAGGGTTCGAAATTTTACATGGACCAGCAGCAGTCGAGACGGCCCTTTGAGGTCTAGCTTGCCCGCTTCCCTGATCTTAATTCTCAGACGTAGGAGGTTGAGTGCGTGCTCCTACGGGCTCTTTCCCCTTAGGCTGTGGAGCTCCCTGAGGTGAACTTGTCAAGTAATCCTTGCAGTAGGATAGATCCGTGTGTTAGGACATTCAAGTTGCACTTCTGCCCGAGTAGCCAGCTTGATCGCATCATTCATCATCCAGACGGACTGTATCTGGACCCGATCTTGAATCGCCATACGCAATCCACCATTGAATCGAGCGACTTACTGCGATTCAGTCTCGACCAAATCGTTACGCGCTGCCAGGCAGTAAAATTCTTCTGCATACTCTCTCACCGACCGACTACCCTATCGACAATTTTGGTATTGTTGGAATAATACCTGATCGTAATTGCTAGGGAGGAATCGGGCGCGTAGTAGCTGCTTCATTCACTTCCATGTGCAGATTGGTGCTTTCATCTGCCTGGTTCGTGCGAGTTGCAGTTGTTCCTACCAAGCTGACGCTCCTCCTTTCAACTTGTAGGCCACCAGCTTGACCTTCTTTTCTTCAGGGATGTCCATATAGTCAAAAAATCGCTCAACTTCAGAAAGCCAATCTAGCAATGTGTAGTTGGCCATTGAAGTTAGAAATATCAACCCGTATCTTGAATTCTCGATCTACTCGATCGCCGCTTGGTCTAGGGTGTTGGAAGATTATGTCGTCGATCTCTTCCTCGTTGGAGCCCCCATCCTCAGGCATGACCCTTGGATGCACTGCCGGTATTATCCTGCGATTAGGCCGATTACGAGTCTCAGCAATTGGCGGTGGAGGATTACTACCAGGAACACGGAGTTGCCCTAGGGTTTCTGCCAAGAGATTCGCTATGCGGTCCATGGAAGCCTGCAGGCCTTGCATGGCTTGCCGATTCTCTTGCTGCGCTGCTTGAAAAGTTGCCGCCGTTAAAGGCAAATTCTCTGGAGCACTGCCTATGGGATTGTTGCCCGACCCGTCGTCAGAAGTCATCGATCCGAGGAGAACCTCACTTTGATACCAAACTGACGCAGGGGAGGACGTGAGGTCGAGCACCGTCTTCCTCAAGAGGATAACTATTCCGAATCCACAGAACTTCTCTAGACTCCTCACAGAGACTTTCTCGAATCCACGAGAAAAGAGAGCAGAAAATAGAAATAAATTCTAATAAATTCGGAATAGATTAATGAATGCATAAAAATGAGTTCACAACCCTTTAAATAAGAGTACTAAGCAATGAGAAAGAAATCATAATCAAACTACAACTAAAGCTCCTAGAATTCGCGACTTACTATAAATAGTAAACTTACTATTTATAGACGGTCGTGATGTCTACTAGTGCGCAAGGTTTTCGGCCAAAAATAGTAAGTGTCCTATTTGGCTTCACCAAACCATTCTCCTAATTATTCTAAGCTCTTTTCACATTGGGCGCAACTCCTAAAGCTCGACGGATGAAGAGTTATAGTCAAACTAAAACTTACTATTTATAGTAAAAACGAAATTGAAACAGGGAAACGACCGTCGAATCAGGGGTTTCTCGCAATTCCGAGTGTCGCAACCCTGCATAGCTAGGTTGGTTGGCTAAAGTAGCTTGTTCTACCCCAAAATCATATATTTTACGTCGGCTAACTCATCCCGGTTTGCGAGATACACCTGATTGAAGGTCAGATGGTCCAGATCACTTCTGTCGCCGACCGGGCCTTTTCTGATCCATCTTTGCCATGTAATTGTCCGCGACCCGCTCTACATCATATATGAGATCACAACAGGTATATATAGAGATTTTAGAGTTTGAAGAATTTGAATAGCTTGATTGATCCACACCCACCATAATCATAGGTGGGACACCATTGTAGAAACCATCCTCAGATGATGTGCATCCCAACCCACGTACTTGACTCGAACACAACATTCCATCAGATGCAGCCCAACCCAGGTACTCGACTCGAACACTTCGTTGAGCCATTTTATCAAACACTTGGTGAGCAACATCAATGACAAAGTAACCGAGTCACCGAACTGGTTCTATCCGAGTTCGATTCAAGCTGGATTTGATCCAAGTCGAGTCGAGCTCGGGCTTGCTTGAACTTGGCTCGAACTCAGCTTCGAACCGAGTCGAATCGAGCTTTTTCGAGTCAAATCGGGTTAGCTCGATTCGTATACAGCCCTACCTATAGTATCCTCATTTTTAATATAGATCCATGGTAATATTAAATAGATCAAGAATAAATGATTATGCATATACGACATATGTATCTTCAAGATGGGAAGCAATGGATTGTGCCTTTATTGGAGAATATATCGTTCATGTAACAAAAAACATATTGCTAAAGTACTAAGATAAATATATGGAGTAATATCCTAAATCAATACTAGAGCAGGAGATGATGAATATCTCTAATAATGATGTATATTTGAACATCATGTGAAAAGTCACATATCTAAAATCGATTAATTAACCAATTACTAGAATTTATCCATGGAACTGGATTAAGGCAATGTAGGGTGGAAACCCTTCAAAATATGATAAATGCTTGATAAAAATAAAAATGTTCTTAAGGCTTGTTTGATTTCAATAATATTACAATGAAAATATATTGTAAATAGTCATTCTTATTTATACTTGTATTTCCTTCTCTTATCCCAAAATTGACGTTAATAAGTTAAAATTCTTGGTGCAAAATAGAGGTGGGAAAGAATTTGGGGCACAAAAACTATGTGGCCCACTATGATGTATAGATCATATACATGTTGTCCAACCATTCTGCCAACTCAATTTAGGGCATGAGCCCAAAAATGAGGCAAATCTAAAGCTTAAGTGAACCACACCATATTAAAAAGTAGGAATTAAATGCTTCTGTTGCTAATTGCTTGGGGCTATAGAAATTTTGGATCAAGGTTTTTTTTACCCTTTATCTATATCCATGTGATTTTATGAATAGGTCAAATGACAAATAAACATTAGTATGGGCTCTAGAAAGGCATTAACTTTCCATAGTTAAGGTACGTTATAACCATTGTTTCATGTGATATGGTCCAATTGAGTTGGGAATTTGCCTCATTTTTTTATGTGTGCCTTAAAATGAGCTTGTAAAACAGATGGACGACTTAAATACAACATACTCATCATGATGGGCCTCAGGTTTTTGTGTGTATACAAATACATGAAATTCAATTAAAATTCTTATAAATTTTGAGGCAATAATTTCTATATAAAAAATTGTAAAAGGCAATAATGATCCATTTACATTACATTTATAGATAACTAAAAAAAATCAAACAAGCTCTAAGAAAGAATGAAAGAGGGTAAAATAGTAAATAGTGAGCTCTTGAGCAAGGTAAGTGCACTCAACAGGGGTTGGCAAGGTTGTGTTAATAATTTGGGCAACCTACCGGCTTTAATTAGCTAACTAATGAGGTTGGCACAACCAGAGCTAATCATTAAAATGGTCAATCTCCCATCGGATTCCCTAAGTTTTCACTCAATGGTAAAAAAATTAAATATAAAGGAAAAATATTCCAAATGAAGGTGCTAATAGAATATTCATAGGTATCCCGAGAGACTTATTAAAGTCGCGCCATGTGGCATTTGTACCATGCTAAGTGGTTGTTATGATGATGTGGCAGCCTGTTAACTTAACTAAGTCCATGTGGTAGGAGGAGGGTGTGACTGCACTAACTGCATGTACAACCTAAAACTTAGGGCCTGATTGTTTCAATATAAATACTTATAAATTTATGATAAAAGCATAATAATTACATTTGTTGGCATTTTGGAAAGAGCAGAATTTCTCCTAAAAATTTGGACAAACTTAACCTTATTTTGTTACCAAAACTATATGGAGCCCACCATGATGTATGCAATATCCATGCATTGTCCATTCATTTTTTTCAAATCATTTTAACTCATGAGCCTAAATATGGAGCAAATTCAAAGCTCAAATGAACCACACCAAAGAAAATAGTGGGTTCAATGGTGACGCCATTATTCCCAATGATTCCTATAATATAATTGACTCAAGCTTTGAATCTATTCCATTTTTGGGCTTATGCCTTGAAATGATCTGGCAAAATGAATAGACAGCATGGATAAAACACATACATTATGGCAAGGCTCATAGAGTCTGCCTCGTCATCCAAGTCAGGTGCTATAAAAAAGTGTAGATATCAACATCATACATTAATAGCTCTCGACATTTATCATTATAATAAATAAATGCTTAATTCAGTCATATTATTAAGTAAATATAACCTATCAAACAAGCTCTTAGTAAACTTATTACAACAAAAGGAAAATAAGACAGACGAAAGATAGCATAAAGACATTCTCATTAGTTCTAACCCTCTAGCTGTGTTAACTACATGCAAGAAAAATAGAGTTGTCATATAATTACATTTCATAACATGGACTATGCCATCAATAAAATAGAGGCTCTCCGGCCGCATCAACTACTTTAACTTAGAATTTTTTTTTTTTGAAAATTTTGAATGTTTTTATTTAATATCAAATAATGCCTCAATGGTTGGAAAGTACAGAGAGGTGTTTTTCGAGGAAGAAAATTATAAAAATTTTCCATCCAAGTTTTTCTTTAAATGTTAGTATAGGTCGAGATTTATGGGTCCCACATAGTATGTGTATGACATCAAGCCATCCAACATATGCACCCCCATCGTGGTGATTGTACGAACTAAAAATTAAGCCAATCAAATCATTAGATAACTACATTTGAATTTGAATGTTTTGCGTGGTGTATAATGTAGTTTACGTATTGGCCCACCTTATATTGGATCCACAATATCTTTAATTCACCTAATAATTATGTTGGTGTGCATCTGTTGGATAGGTTGGATGTCAAATACATATCATGTGGGTCCAACAATTTTAGATTCTCCACTTTGTAAAGTAGATCAAAATAAAAAAGTACGAGGGCAACAATATAATTTTTCCTTTAAAAAAGCACTACTAAAGAATATGAGTTCCTGGATCTATTTGGTACAATTCAAATAACAATGACATTTTTTAGTAAAAAAAAAAAATTAAGTATTATTTGTCTAAAAATAAGATATTAATCTACATTTATTATCCATATAAAATGCATAAGTAAGTTTACAAACATTCTCGTTCTTATGATGAGGTACAGAAGCAAGCATTTTTAATATACTTGTTACATTTTTTTAATTCTAAGAGTATTCCTAACATATTCATTAATAAAATCCTTTTTCTTGAATCTATCAATTCATTTGCAAAAACATTTTACACTTTAAAATAATCAATATCTACTTTTCTCATGTTTCCTATGACATTCTAATGAGAATGTATAAAATGTTGATGTGATTGTAAACAATAAACCTTATTTGAATTCATCAAATTTTAATAGTGTGCTTCCATAATGTCTTCACTTCCTATTTATTTGGTCCCGTCTTTTAAATTATAATCTTTACCTTATAATTACACTTTATCATACTTCTTGGTCTCCTCTTATGATATGTTGTTTCTAGACACTTGTGATCTGGATGACCTTCTTTAGAATATATGAAACTTCACATTATCGTTTCACTTGTTTTCATATTGTTCTAAGTAAAACATTTTCTTATGCTAAATCCACTCCATCTTGCATCTTGATTATAAAAAGTGTATATAATTTTTTTCATAAATGATCACCTTATCAATTATTATTTTCACTTTTTCGGGTGCTTTTAGAATGAATTCATTTGGGGATGTGTTTGTTCATTCTTATGGTCTATTTCATGTTCTTATGAAATTTAATTATTACATATAGTGTCAACAGTGCTACATAAACTAATAGACGGTCCATCTTGATTCTCTACACCCACATTAGGCCGTTCCTCGGCCAAAAGTTTGAAATAAACTCTAAAAGTTGTCTAAAAACAATAAATATATATAAAGATATAAAAACTACTCTTTTGAAACGAAGAAAAAAAAAATACTAAACTATAATTAAAAAAATGATATATAACAATAACAACTTTAAGCCTAATTTAGATGGATTATATTCGATGCATCTAATAGACAATTTTCAAAATTGATATATCGCAATTATCTAATCTTTAATAAGTTTATTTCATTTCAACTTGGGGTTTGTGCTCTATAAATAATTATTTACACCTATCATGGCATAGTTCATGTAGCTCTATGAAACATTGTCATGTGTTAATACTATCATACAGACGACGGACACATTCTCACTCACGCCTCAAGAATATCTCCCGACCTTCTTCTTTTAGTAACACGTAGCTTGCCAAAATTAAAACAGTTTAAAGTCATACGCATGTCTGCAGTCGAGAAAAGAGAAACACTGTATAGAAGACACGTGATTGTCACATGAGTGGTACGTATGATCAAGTAGCGTATGGAGCAAGCTACATAAAGTCATGCCGATGTCGGATATCTCATAATCTAATATGTGCATTATAAGACTGTCTCGCACAATCATGCCGAAAAAAAAAAAAAATTCCAGAGACGACTGATGCTTTTACAAATACTACGGAGGGATAAGAAATGGGTTCTTCCATAATTAAAAGGAGATATGACACGATTGCATAAGATCAAATTCGGCTAAGATATAGTTGAGTGACCTTTTAGGATAAAACCTTAGACTACTAAGAAAACCTCGACTCGACCGCCATCTCTCCAAGTGTATATAAGTTGTACTCAACAAAAAACTCAAAGGACTTCGCCACATAAAAACCAATTAACCTACACAGCACAATAATGTCTATTCTATTCTTAGCTTAAAAATTTTACTTTCGTCCAGTCATGCTGCAGTAAGTTAAGAATTTATGTTAACTTAGATCCGCTAAATAAATTAAATATCCATGACCTCCGTTATCGGATCCCACTGATCATCGAGTCCATACTTAGTAGATCGCACCAATCATGTCCTGTAGTATACCATGGTTGTTTTGTCCACACAGACAGTCATCGATAATTTTTTTTATTTTTTCTACTTATTTTAATTTTATCTCACTGATTGTACTGATCTTATTTACAAATCAATAAAATTGGCGATCCAACTTTAGTTTTTAATCGCATTCACCCATCATTGCATTATTGAGAAACCTAAGAACTGTAATCACTATTGAAATAAAAGTCCTTAGCTTAAGGTGAAAAGATCCCATTGAACGACTCTCCCCTTCTAAATCGCCTGATCATTGCAACGTTGGTGGCTAAACAGTCAGATCAATCTTCTTAGGTCTAATCTTAATCCGGCTTATTCGGCACCTAGGGTCATAAGCGTTCAATCAATCCAAGTCAAGTACAACTCTAACACGCCCATCACTAATTTTAATCGCACATATTTGATCGAATATATGCCATTTGTAAAATGTGTGGCATCATGTCTAATTGAACAATAACAATAATTAGATCTACTATTTGGACAGATGTAATAATCCAAAATGTTAGCTCATATGTGAGGTCCAATTGATAAATGGCTCGTGTTAAATAACAGTATCTATAAATTCTAAAAATTTAAATTTTTTTTAAAAAAAAAGTAATACAAAAAATTAATAATAATAAAATAAAAATCTTTTTCTATTTTTAATATCAATGTTTAGGGTTGTCAAGGAGTTCTTGAATATGTAGGTAGTGGATGGATCCACACCGCTTTTAACAAATCAAGGTCCAATTTACATAGGCAATTTAAGTTTGGTTTGAGTCTTGACTCTCCGAACCTAGTTAAATTCAGGTCCAGTCAAGTTCAAGTCACGTATAACAACTTATTTGTTAAAACTTTGGAAGGTTAGGTCAAGCTAGGTCTAGGTAGGTCCAGTCAAGTTAATTCATATTTATAATATTATATTATATTATATATAAAGTTCTACTAAAGTAACATGTGTACAAGTCAGCTAATGCACATGCCATCACATATGCCAACACAACAGGAAATTATAATATCCAAGCCATCCATTAGGAGTGCACTGGTGTTTAAATTCCCTATCCTAGCAATCCATAGGTGTTTCCATGATAATGTGAGATGCTTCTTCCTATTAATGACCTTTTAATATCTCCATTAAAATCAATTTTAAAAAAATCATATATTAATCTTTTAACATTTCTATTGTTTTTCACATTAAGTAACTCCCAAGGAATCGCTATCTCATGTTTAAGATACACTCTATCCAAACATGCCCTAATTATGCATTGTTCTTCAAACGAAATTGATTCTCTTTATCCAAACAAGAAACACTCCAAATCGACCAAATGAAATACTATTTGATTTCACAATTTTCCGTTTTTCTGAAAATTCAATTCAATTTTTATGTCCAAGTTTTGGATTTTACTTATTACGACGGTTTATCAAGTGGTCTAAATTCCTTGCATTGAAATAGGGAAATGTAAAATATGAGCTATTTTTATATTGTCTCAATGGAGATAGAACATTTCCCAAAAGTCTCACAACCTCAAATATCCAAGCCATTAATCTTTCTATCTTTTTTAGTTGAAGGTGGGCCTCTACTGTCTATTTGTAAGCCAACAACCAGATGGCTATGATTGTTGTATTAAGGATTTTTTGTGTGGTCCATCAATGGTGGATGTTCTAGAGTACTAAATAACGGGTCCCACTTGTCTCACATAGCCTATAATTCTGTTTGTCTAGGGACGAAATGTCAAACACCCATAGTAAAGTCCCCCTATGGTTGATCTTAGGTCCTTATATCCGCCTTATAAAAAGCTCAGAAAGCGATAGAAATTGGAACCCAGTTCACACCATCGCTTCAACCCCACAACGCAAGTGGGGCCCACCTTGATGTATATGTTTTATATCCACGCCGCTCATCCATTTTGTAGGCTCATTTTAGGGTATGATCTCAAAAATTATGGAGATCCAAATCTCAGGTGGATCATACCACCGGAAGCAGTGGTGATTGAACACCGACCATTAAAATCTTCATTGGGTCTACCGTAATGTTTATTTATCATCCAACCCGTTGATAAGGTCGCAAAGGCATTGATGAAAGGGAGAACACAAAAATCAGCTTGATCCAGAACTTTCGTGGCCCCAGGAATTTTTAAATGGTGGACGTTCAATCACACCTATTTCCTGTGGTGTGGTCCACCTGAGATTTGGATCCGCCTCATTTTTGGGCCTGAGCCCTAGAATAAAAGCTGGCAAGATGGATGGACAGCACGGATAAAACACATACATCAGTGTGGGCCCCAGCACCAACCAGTACCGAACTAGGTACATGAGACGTAACTATCAAATCGAAGTCCCTTAAAACCCACTTGGCAAGTGGGGCCCAGTTGGGCAGAGACAACATTCGGATGCGGCTTCGGTGGATCCGTGACTGTGGGTACCTCTGTGATGAATCGTTTATATCCACGCCGTCCATCCGTTTCCTCATATCATTTTAGACTATAAATCCAAAAATGGAACAGATCCAAATCTCAAGTGGACCACACTACAAGAAACATCCGTGAATGACCATTAAAAACTTCTCAAAGGCCACAAAAGTTTTGAACGAAGCTGACATTTGTCTGGTCATTTCATCCTGGCCTGTCTGACCTTATCAACGAGTTGGATGGCAAATAAACATTCCGATGGCCCCTAAGAAGTTTTTAATGGTGAGTATTCAATCACCACTGTTTCTTGTGGTGTGACCCATTTGAGATTTTGATCTTCTTCATTTTTTGGACAGTAACATAAAATGATCTGGTAAAACGGATGGACGGCGTAGATATAATACATATACATCAAGGTGGGCCCTACCGCCAGGGATCCACCAGCCTCAAAGCGGCGTACGCAAAATTCGACAAGGGCATTTTTGTAATTTAAGCAGCTTGTCATTCAATTCAGAGACTTTAATTGTCTCGTGGCCTTTGGCCTCTGCCGATCTGCTCTTATAACTACTACTCCAACTTAAAAAACTCACCTGCACCGTCATTAAGAGAAATAAATAACTTTACTCCAGCATACTATCAAAATCTACACGCGTTCACATTGCAACTGCACATGAAACATGTTTTTCATTCAATCTAAACCGTCAAAATTGTAATCCTGATTTAAAAAATATTATAAGTTGAAAAACAAAAGATATTAGATAATCAGTCCAACTTTTACAAGGATTTTATCTGTTGGACGGTTAAAATGAGATATAATTAAACGCTGCAAATTCAAAAAGAAGTATCCAATAATCTATGGTCAATGTCGAACTATCAATCAGTTCTTTAGGGTGATTTCATGATTTAAACGGTTCATATTGTAGTAAACGTACGCCGGGCAAATATAGAGGCTCGGTGCAGTGTATACTCTGCCAGCATATCAGATAACTTGTGCCGCGTCGTCGATTCCTGTGATACTTTACCACCATATAAATGGAAACGGATTGGCTACTCCCCCTGCCACCAGCCAATGGGCTTATGGTCGGTGCGCTGTGGGCCCCACCATGATGTATGTGTTTCATCCATGCCGTCCATATATTTTTCTACGTCATTGTATTGAATGATAGAAAAAATTAGGTATATCACATTCTCAAGTGGACCACATTATAGGAAACAGTGTTGAATGAATTTCGACCATTAAAAACATTTTGGGGGCCATAAAAGTTTTGGATCAAGCTGATATTTATTTTTCCCTTCATCTGGGTCTGTATGACCTAATCAACATATTGGATGTCAAATAAACAGTAGTGAGCCTTAAGAGGATTTTAATGGTGGATATCCAATCACTATTGTTTTCTTATGGTGTGGTCCACCTGAGATGTATATTCTTATCTTTTTTTAACGTGACCTTTAATGATCTGTAAAAATGAATGAACGGAATGGATGAATCACATACGTCATGATGGGGTCCACAGAGCACCGACCATCAGCCACGGGCTGGTGGCAGGGGGAGTAGCCAATCCGTTCCCTAGGTGTATGGCAATCCTCACCGTCCAAAATCTCTGAAAATTTTCGATGAGGAAAGGACCAAACGTTAATGAAGCATTGATGGTAACCATCTGATTACTCTCTTTGAGTTCAGACCACTTCCTATTTCACTTTTTAACCATCCATATGATAACCCCAGATTGGATGGTTAGAATTGCTCGATCAGTTTGATTTTCAAGATATCCTCCATCCAGCACATCTCCCTACAATTTGTACGGTCTGGATTTTTGTAAAGACTTCCCATCTGATTACTGAATTATAATTAAGACCACTCACTATTTTCAATCATCCATTTCATAACTATCAATTAAGCGGTCAGGATTGCTAGATCATTGTGATTTTGAAGATATTCTCCCACAATTTGTATGGTCTGGATTTCATTAAAAGAATGCCCATGTGATTACCGTATTAAAATTATGACTAACTATTTTCAATCATCCATTTCATAACCATCAATTGGATGGTTAGGATTGCTTGGTTACTGTGATTTTCAAGATATGCTCCATCCAGACCGTTCTCCACAATGTGGACGGCCTGGATTGAATCACGGAATGAGGAAAAGTCACCACCATTTATCAAGAATGGTGATAAACTAATATTGGAGTCTGCAAGCTTCTCCTCTCCTTAAAATCTCTCTCTCTCTCTCTCTCTCTCTCTCTCTCTCTTATGCCTACATGAGTTCAAATTCCATTTCTGCCCCTCTACCGGAGGCGGCCGGCAGCGTCGGCCTCGGCTACGGCATTGCCATTGCCGTCGGCATCCTCGTCCTCATCTCCACCATCATGCTCGCTTCCTACGTCTGCGTCCGCGTCAAAGGTGGGCCCCACGTGGACCCCACAAACACCGACGTTCCAGTGGGAGTCGTACCGGGGACCGACGCCGCAGCCACCATCGTCACGGGCCTCGACGGGCCCACCATCGACTCCTACCCGAAATTCATCTACGGCGGGCCCGGCGGGCCCCAGTGGCGCGACGACGGCACGTGCCCGATATGCCTGTCGGACTACCGCCCGGAGGAAACGGTTCGGTACATACCCGATTGCAAGCACTGCTTCCATGATACTTGCATCGACGAGTGGCTACGGATGAGCGCCACGTGTCCATTGTGCCGGACATCGCCTGTGATGACGCCGGTGGCCACGCCGCTGTCGGAGCTGATACCGTTGGCAGTTCATGCCAGGTAATGCTTTTTATTTTTATTTTTTTGGGGGGTTTTTTGTTATTTATTTAATTTTTGTAGATTATTTAAGGATTTAAGAGTGGAATGCAATTGGTCGGCAAAATCTTAGTTTTTTTTAATTATTATTTTTACTTTTTATGGATTTTGATGTTTGTTTGGGTTGGCGGAATTTCCAACGCACATCTCGAATAATCCCATTTAGTCATGTTGCGTTGGGATTCCCGCTGATTGTCTGACTCATTCAGTGCTGAGCAGAATCTAGAATTCTCATCCTCAGATCTGAACCGTACGATTTCGCATTTTGATGTTTGTTTTGTTAGTGAGAGTCCCAACACACATCATGAATAATCTCATTTAGTCATGTGTTGGGATTCCCGCTGATTGTCTGACTCATTCGGTCCTGAGTTGGGACGAGTTGCCCTCAGTTTCAGTTTTTGACTTTTGATTTTTCCATTTTTTATGTTTCTTTTGCCCATGGGAGTCCCAACACAAATCCCAAGTATCTCATTTTGCCATCTGTGAAGGGATTCCCACTGATCATAGTCATGTGCGTTGGGATTCCCAACCAGCATCTGACTCATTCGGTGCTAAGAAATCTTACTTACATTCAGTTCTGATACACAGGATTTTGCATTTTGATCCCAAATAATCCAATTTAGTAGTCATTTGTGATGTTTTACCCTTATTATTCATTTCTCTTGATCTTGAGTTGAGTCTACTAGGATTTGTAGAGGTTGATCATCAAAGTTGAATTACTCATTCAACTAACACTATTGAGGGCTGAGCTTCACGTTGAGCTCAACCAACCAGATCCTCCCTGCTTGAAGTCTAAGGCTGGGCCTGCTTGAAGGTCAATGATAGTAATTTTAATTTTACATGAGTTTTATGTACGCCCTAATTCATTTAGAATAACATATATTTTATTATAAGAAAAACGGTGTTGTGTTGAGCGTTGCTTCTTTGTTTTTTAACATATGAGCTTACACTTCATTTGACACCTTAGGATTGGTGGTACATGGGTGTATTTTAAATCTAAGTAATTTAAAAAAAAAAAAAAAAAAATACTTAGAGTTTGAGGTATTTCAAATATATATATATATATATATATATATATATATATATATATATATATATATATATATATATAGTGTTTTGAAATATCAACTAAATAATAAATCCCGATGTAATTTAAAGAAAATACTTTTTTTTTCATTCTTTTTAATGATAGGAAAGTTGCACATATAATGAAGGTATTTCTAGGCTATTGGTCAATTAAACACATGGCATGCTATTGATATCCAAAATAATTCAATTATCGATTGCAATGCTAAAATAACATCAATAGAATGATATGGACCATCTAAATATTAGACATTTAAATGGAAGGTTAAAAAACGTTAGTGAGTTGACTGTTTATGCTCCTTGCATTTATAGCCCACTCAAGGCTAATTTTCTCTTTTTTAGTCCAAATATATATTTTAATAGGCTTAGTATAATCATTTTATCAAATATCACATAAGTATAATAATCTGGGATATGAAAGCTAATTTAATTAATGAAATCTAAAACATTTGAATATACTGAAAAATTAACATGCCCTCAAAATATATACAAAGCTCCAAACAAAATCTTTGGATTCCAGTGCATTCAAACCAAGCACAAATAAATTTAAATTATGAATGACCTTAATTTCAATGTAATTATGATTTGGATTTCGATGCATTCTAAATCCAAACTCCCAAATGAAACCTTAAGAAATAGTGTGAATTCATGAATATATCAAAACGGAATCACTTAAAATTTTTATGTTATGATTTGTATTTTGTTTGTATTTTTTTTTTTTTTTTTATTGTTGTGTGTTGTTGAGAAAGAATATATTCAAACAAGAGTCTAGATGCATATCCCACTCGTTATCCAACTCATTCAAATTCAAGTTGAGTCCGGACTTAGCTGAGCGAGTAATCCCTGTTTTCAATTCGGACTCGTAGCTTTTGCATTGGTTCACAGGATTCCCAACACAAATCCTGAATAATCTAATTCAGACATGTATTAGGATTCCCACCTGTTTAATCCTGTGTTTGGGCGGTTCCGATCGACTGATTCGACGTTGACTCGGAAGACTTGCGCTTGACTCTTACGTATCTTAAAACCTACTCTAACCAGTAGCCACCTTGATACTGGTCGGTACCGTGTGGGCCCCACCATAATATATGCCTTTTTATCCACGCCGTCCATCCATTTCTGTGGATCATTTTAGGGCTTCATCCACAACAAGAGGCATATGTTAATCTCAAGTCGACCACACTACAGGAAAACAGCAGTGATTGAATTTCCACCATTAAAAACCTCTTAGGGCCCACCATTAAAAACCTGTTGATTAGGTCATACAGACCTGGACGAAGAAAAAAACAAATATCAGCTTAATCCAAAACTTTTGTGGCGTCCAAGAAGTTTTTAGTGGTGGATGTTCAATCAACACTGTTTCCTTTGATGTCGTCCACTTGAGAAATGGATCTACCTCATTTTTGGGATCACGCTCTAAATTAGTCTGGAAAAACGGATGGACGGCGTGGATGAAACACATGCATCATGATGAGGCCCACAGAGGCTACGGGCGGCGTCACCACCCAAACCACGTGTGCACTCCATTGGCACCGCCGCCAGCGTACCGGGCCCACGTGATGTGTTCCTAACATCTGACCCGTCCATCTGATGCATCACCTCAAGTTACCCGTAGGGTCAGCAAAAACGGAAACTCAGATGGGCCAGAGCACATGGGTCAAGCTCAAAGAGAAGGTCCACCCTTGATTTGTACTTTGGTAGAGGACGGAGAATCCAGGCCGTCCAGACCCTTAATCTACCATGGATGAAGATTCCACACACACACGCACACACACACACACACACACACACACACACAAACACCAGACTGTTCTGCATCTCAGGTGGGCGACAGGGAGAATTAAGGGTGGCATCCCATCAGGCTGTTCTCCAGACGTTCAGATCAATGATTTTTCGATATCTGCGGTTAATCTGAGGGGACTCATCTGATGGACGGGTTGGATGTGATTCATACACCACATGGGACCCACTTCCTTCGGGTATAATAGCACATACATGAAATATTCGGTGGGCCGTGTGCATACACGTTCACACTGTCCAGTCGTGCGTCTAGATTCCTGTGCTAGTTGACCACCATTTTAAAATCTTTGGGACTCTTTCAGCCGTCCACTTGGCATATTTGTACGGCAATCCAGACCACTGAATCGTTGACTAATTAAGGATAGAGCATAGCCCTAAAATCATGGTGCGAGGATGATGGTAACCGGACGGGTATTGCCTACAACACGTGTTGAAGGAAGTGCGTGCAACACCGTAGCTCTTTGGGGCCCATCGTGAGTCTGAATGACATCTACACCGTCCATCACCTCCTTCATCTCATATTCACCATAACCAACAAAATTCATCTGGATTCAAAAGTCAGGTGGGCCAAACCAAGGAAATTATATAAAATCGCACCTGAATACTCTAAATTCACTCGGTGTGGCCCAGGAAGGTTCAGATGGCAAATAGACATCATGGTGACGCCAGGAATGTTTTTATGGTGGGCTTCTTATCTCCACTCTTTCTTATGGTGTGTCCCACTTGAATTTTTTATGAGCCTGATTTTTGGGTTTAGATCCTAATATGAGTTCCCGTAGCGGATGGACGGAGTGGATTTCACACACACATCCCAGTGGAACCACAGAGCTCGGGTGATGAACGTTCTTTGTACAAAAGTCGTTGGAGGGAATTCCGTTCCATGCGAACAATCGACTTGTACCCTGATTATTTTACATGTAACCGTCCATTTAATAGGTAATTGATTGGACGGCTACGATTGTTTATTCGGTATGATTTTAGAGATATGCTCCATCCACATCGTACCCCACAACGTGGGTGATCTCGATTGCCGTAAATGAATGCCACGTATGAGAAGAGTACATACTCCACTCACCATACATTACTTGGAACCGTACCAGACCTAAGTTTCTGAGACGTCTCTCCTCTGTACACGTGGCATGTACCTGAAATCGGAACCGATCAAATAGCGGGACCCATCTTCGATGGCTCTAAGTAAACAAAATAAATTAGGAGGATGATTCTATCTATCCGTACGGTAGAGGACATCCAATGGAGGGTATAGATAACAAGTGGTAGTAATGTACATTAATAAGATGTCAGAATTGTATAACCAATCTGATTTTGGGATGTGACCAATACAGTGGGTCCCACCATTTAGATGGTGACGCAAGGGAGCACTTGAGGTCGAGCACCCTCTTTCTGGAGAGGATAACTATTCCAAATCCACATAATTTCTTTAAACTCTCGTAAGCCTACTCAAATTCAAAAAAAAAAAAAACAAACAAACAAACAAATAGAAAATAAAAATAAATTTTAATAAATTTAAAATTAATTTATAAATAAATAAAAATGAGTTCACAACCCTTTAACTAGGGATACCAAGCAATGGGAAAGAAATTAGAATCAAACTACAATTAAAACAACCAAAATTCATGACTTACTATAAATAGTAAACTTATTATTTATAGACAATTATGATATCTACTAGTACGCAAGGTTTTAGGCCAAAAATAATGAGTATCTTATTTGACTTCACTAAACCGTTCTTTTAATTTTTTTTAAAGCTCTTTTTCCATTGGACGCAACTCCTAAAGCCCAACTGATGAAGAGTTACAATCAAACTAAAGCTTATTATTTATAGTAAAAATGAAATTAAAACAGGATAATGAACGTCGATCCCGGGGTATTTCACAAATCTGGGTTGCGCAAGCTTGTTTTATCCTAAAATCATATATTTTACGTCAGATAATTCATTCCGAATTGCGAGATACGCCCGATTTAAAATCCAATGGTCTGGATCACTTCTGTCGTCGACCGGCCTTTTCTTATCCATCTTGGCCACGTAACTGTCTGCGACCCGCTCTACATCATATGGTTCTTATTTGAGTTAAATGCCACGTGCACCAGCACGGTGGTTGTGGTACAACGCCATCACCCTAGCGTTGCACGTATGCCGGTCATTAAATGGTCATCATTTAATGTTAGAGGAATACATCGGTGATTCACGGTTGAGAATGATTTATTTCTGTACACGGGAAGTCGGCCGTCTGACGACGAACAGAATGTGAGGTGCTGTCGCTGGGCCCCGCTACCTCATGAAAATTACTTCTTTCTTACATTGCAGATACTGGGCCCCACCATCTGGTCAGATTGTGATAATAACCGGATGATGGTTTTTTCCCAAGCAAGTTATTACTTGAGAAAGAGGAGTTCATTTGGTACGAAGACCTGCACCGAGACACTGTATACGTGGCAGTAACGTACCTCGATCTGAACCGTCCAAATCGTGGGCTTCATTCTGGATCGTACAAAATGGGTGGTTGAAATGAGAAAAGTCAACTGTCCAAATTAAAGAGACAATGGATGGATGACGAGAATGTTCGGTCAAATTCAAGCCATCTACAGTTGGACCTCCCTTTTGGAAGGTTTAGATCAATGCACGTGTATGTCGCTTCAATGTTATTTTCAAAGAGGAATGATAGTGGGGACGCCTGACTGTATAAAACCGTTACACGCTTTCTTAATGGGGTGCAATGCACCATGGCCCACTTACATGATGTCGCCTGACGGTAGTTGGTGGGTGAGTGGATTAGGTGTTACCCGGATAACACCTTAATGGGTGTTTCCCTGTCTGCGGGGCCCACCTTGATGTATCTATTATATATCCATGACGTCCATCAGTTTTTCCAGCGCATTTTAGGGCATGGTCCTAAAAATGAAGCAGATCCAAATCTCAATTGGACCACACCACAGGAAGCCGTGGTGATTGAACGACCACCATTAAACACTTCCTGGGGACAACCATATTGTTTATTTGCCATCAGACCTGTTGATAAGGTCACACAGACCTTAATGAAGGGAAAACACAAATATCAGCTTGATTTTTTAACGGTGGGCTTTCAATCTATGCGTGGTCCACTTGAGATTTGGATCTGCTTCATTTTTGGGACCATGCCCTAAAACGAGCTGGAAACACTGATGGACGGCGTGGATATATAAGTGGGCCCCACGGTCAGGGAAACACCCACTACGGTGTTGCCCGGGCAACACCTAATCCGTTCCTAGTTGGTGGTGCACCATTTCTATACTGAGTCCTTCTTTAAGGCCCACACCGGACACGTGGCAACCATCTGATCGTCCAGAAAACGGACCATCTATTCAGTAAACCCCTCCATTGTCAGCCAAGTTAGCCTATTGAGCATTGTACACATCACACCCATCTGATGATCTGGCCATTAAATTCGGTGGGGCCCATCAAAGCATGGATGTTTTTTAACCTTGCTTGGTTGTGATCACAGATCAAGATACGGATGTAACCATTCCCACAAAAGCATCCCTTGAGTAGAAGATCCTAACCATTCAAAAGCTGACCACACTATGAAAATCATCTACTGGGAACAATCAGGCTAAGGAGGCAGTGTAACGCCCTGAAAATCGGGGGTCGAGTAGATACACAACTCCCGAGTTTCCGGTGTCACATATCATGCATTTTATGACTTATGGATTAGTCGATTTAAATTGCGCAATTTGGAATCACCTGGAACATGAAGTACATCCACAAGCCTACTGAAAGGGAAGGAGATAACATAAATATTTATATACATGTCCAAAAGAATGAAGGGGCGCACATAGCGCCATACAACCAAAATCACAAAAATATATCAAGTCCAAAAGAATAGGACTGAGCTCCCAGCTCAGCAACTCCTCGACACATCTACGGGTCCGATGCGGCACCGCCCATCAACTGAAAGTAGGAGTACTCCTCCTCCTCCTCCAGACTCATGCTGCCAGGCTCCTCCTGATCATCGCCACCTGCATCTATGGAAGCGCCTCGGTTGGTGTTTTAAAACACCGTCCCAGAGTGGGAGTGAGTGATCAACTCAGTGTGAACTATCAACCTTAAGTTATAACAGGCATCAATTTGAACATGAAGTTAATGAAAAGCAGTCAATCAACAACGCCTACAACTCTTATTAAATGCGTATGCAATGCAATGATATGATGCATGCCCTCGCCGCAACGCTCCCTCGAGCGACTCCATCTAACGATCGCATATGGCAACACTCCCTCGAGCGACCTCGACTGCCGAGTCGCCACCCTAACTAATGCGATGCAATGCGATCGTGTTAGCCAAGTTCTTAGTTAAGTCCATTCATCCATCAGGTTGGGGATTCTGATCCACCCTACATGTCACTGCCCTAATCGGTTTGCGAGGCCAAGGCCCCATCAATGCGTGAGGCCGAGTCCCCGCGGTCCGTGATCTTGTCGGGTCCTCATTCCCGACTCCAAGCACATGAGGCGTGCCGATAGGGAAAGGATCGCTCGCGGTCACTACGGGGAGGCGCGGTACCCCAGCGTAGGCCGACAGCTCGGACACAGTGTCCCATTCCACCCTGCCCGGCTCACGAGACTGTGGACCAATTTTAGTCTTGTTATCAATGGGCCACCATGGGTCGTAGGGTGCATTAGGTTCCATGCATATGTGGGCAAACATGGTTAACAAACGGGGTTGATCAGGTAGTAGGATAGTCCGCACGACTAGGCGGGCATGAGACGAATGACCTTGGAAAAAAGGGCCCCATGTAGTCGAACTACAGCCACCCGAACACTTCCGCCCAATCCGCCAGGCTAGCCTTAGCGTAGCCCTACCAATGGGGCTACCCTCTCTCGTCCAGTTCCTAACCATCCCAAGAGAGTAAAAGGAGAACTACCGCCTGCCACAATTCATGTTATCATTCATCACATCCATATCACATTCTCATGCATTCCAATCATACGATCAAATACCTTTAACAAGCTACCAATTATCAACGTAGAATTAAAGTGCATGTGAGTGTGTGAGTTGGGTGAGAAAGTTTTCACTTTCTCCATCTTGAAAATCATGAGCATTCCAGCAATTATTCACACATACATTGAAACATCACACATGAAGGAAATGAATCACATCCACAAGCATGTTATCATCCAACCTCATATTATGAGAAGGCACAATGCATATCACTTTTGGAAATTAACATGCATATTCTAACAAACCCAACCAATCATGAAAATCCCTAAGGTTCTCTCTAGAATTCCAAACAAGACATCCAGGCACTCAAAATCATTACATCCATGCTAAAATTGGTGCTAGGCCACCTAAGAGCAATAGTCCGCACCTTAAAGTCGGCGGAGGCTCGGAAACGACCTAAAGGCGAGGGTTTCGAAGGTTGGCCGGCCGGAATCCCTAAAACGATTTAAGCATGAGAGGAATCTACCTCATTTCTCCTTCAAGACAAGGACTTCAAGGAAAATAGTGAGGGATCTTACCAAGTGGCCCACAAACGAAATTTGGAGTGGCGGTGGAGAGTTTCCCTTTTTGGAAGGGATAGGGTGTTGAAGGATCGGTCCTCTTGAGCCTCCACTCGGTTTAGGGTCCACCACAACCCCCTTGCCTTCCCTTCCCTCCTTCTTCACTTTCCTTGGTCGTTGGAGAAGGGTGGAAGCTACAAGGGAGGGCCTTGTTGTTGTAAGGTGGTGAGGATGTTGAAGGAGAGATTGATTGTTGGAGATTGGGGAAATCAAGAAGGAAAAGGGATGGGTTGTTGAGAGTTGAAGGGAGAAATAAGAGGGAGAGAGGGTTGTTGTTGAGAGAGTGAGGGGTTTGTGAGAAGAGGGTTAGGGCTTATTTCCCTAGAGTTGGGTCCTTTGGCCCCAAGCTCCCAAGTCTTCCTAAAATAGACTCATGAGACACCTATTGGTATTGAGGTGGCCCTAACACTCCACAGGCCACCAAATTCGGCGTGGAGGTGTCTTATGACCCAACTAGGGTCCATGTAAAAATTGATGGCGAACGGATGAACGGATATATGATCTGAGCAGGCATTTTCGTTCCAAAAATGGCCCCGTGGTGGCTGATTTGGTGATCTGGACAGTTCTAGCGGCCCTTTGGCCATTAAATTTGTAGGGTAAGTGCTCCATGGCCCGATGAAGGACCCTGCAAAATTTGGAGACAAACGGATGCGCAGTTTGGTCGTACGGGTCCGATTTGCGATCAACGGTCACCATTCCACGATCAGGTCCCAGATTTGGTGGACGGGCGTAGAAAAATATTTTAAACCACCACCACAAATTTGGAGGAAATCCGACGGCTGGATCGCCCGGAATCTCGGTTTCATTGTATGTGCCAGGTTCCAATTTCTGTTTGGCATTGGTGGGATGCATTCGGCTAGTGCCAGATCCTAGTTCGGGGTGTCCACTGGGTCCACCGTCCGCGATGGTTCACAAGCCCAGTGTGATATATGATTTCTGAAAATTTTAGATTTTTTTCTGACCATCCTCGATCACTGGGTGGCCCACACGGGCTGTTGACGAATGCACACGGCCATCAGGCTTGGCGGGCCACGCCAGGTTCCATCATGGTCAGCCTAGACTGTTCTAACGGGTTGATCCTAGCCTAATCCTTTTATTACTGGTGGTACCTCACCCTGAGCAGCTTAAACGGATGGTCCTGCGGCAATTCCGACGTGGACGTCCCAGGATACAATGCTGGTTGGACGGGACGTTACAATCTACCCCCCTTATAAGTAAATTTCATCCTCAAAATTTGTACCTGTTCGTATTGCTGAAGCAGGCTCGGGTAATGCTTGCGGACTTCTGCTTCTGTCTCCCAAGTGGCCTCTTCTTCATCGTGATGGGTCCATAGGACCTTGACCAATGGGATGACTTTGTTGCGTAGAACCTGTTCCTTCCTATCCAATATTCTAGTGGGCCAAAGAATGTATGTGGCATCATCCTTGAGTTCCACATGTTCCCACCTGATGATATGTGAAGGATCGGGGACGTACTTCTTTAACATGGATACATGGAAGACGTTATGCACTCCAGCAAGTGGCGTAGGTAAGGCCAGGCGATAGGCAACTGCACCTACCCGGTCCAAAATCTGGAAAGGCCCGATGAATCGGGGCGTGAGCTTCCCCTTTTTGCCGAAGCGCAGGACACCCTTCATTGGGGAGATTTTGAGGAATACATGGTCCCCAGCTTCAAATTCCAAGTCTCTTCGCCTTGTGTCAGCATAGCTTTTCTGCCTGCTTTGAGCCGTTAAGAGGCGACGCCGGATAATTTCAATCTTCTCAGTCGTGACCCGCACCAAATCCGGCCCTAACAAGCTCTTCTCGCCAATTTCTTCCCAACAATGCGGGGCTCGGCATGGACGCCCATACAAAGCCTCATAAGGCGCCATGCCGATGCTAGCCTGGAAGCTATTGTTGTAGGCGAACTCGGCATATGGAAGACAATCGTCCCAGCTCTCCTGGAAGTCTAGAACACAAGCCCGTAACATGTCTTCCAAAATCTGGTTCACCCGTTCGGTTTGCCCATCTGTCTGCGGGTGGAAGGCGGTGCTAAATTTCAGTTTTACTCCCATAGCTTCCTGAATGCGGGTCCAGAAAATCGACGTGAAGCGAGTATCCCGGTCCGACACAATCTCCAATGGGACGCCATGGAGCCGCACTATTTCCTTGATATACAACTTAGCCAAATCATCGGCGGAGCTTGAAGTCTTGATTGGCAGAAAATGGGCTGATTTGGTTAGCCTGTCCACAATCACCCATATCGAGTCATGCCCCTTCCTAGTCTTGGGCAAACCGGAAATAAAATCCATTGATATGAAGTCCCATTTCCATTCCGCTATGGGCATGGGTTGCAAAAGGCCCGGTGGTCGGCGGTGCTCAGCCTTGACTTGTTGACATGTGAGGCATCGGGACACATACTCCGCTATTTCTTTCTTCATGTTGTCCCACCAATAGTTCCGCTTCAAATCCCGGTACATCTTCGTACTACCAGGGTGCATCGCCAACTTAGAGTTGTGAGCAGCATTTAGGACCTCTTCTCGCAGTCCCAGAAGGTTAGGAACACAAAGGCGGCCTCGGTAGCGCAATCCCCTATCCTTTCCAACCCTCCATTCAGACTTCATATCATTCCTCGCTCTTTCCCTCATCTTCTGCAATAGCTCATCGCCCTCTTGGGCTTCAATGATTTTGCTATCAATCATTGGCTGAGCCTGAAGGTGGGCTACTACTGCATACGGCTCCTCCACGGTTAGCTTCATGTCGAAGTCCCATATGAATTCTACCATGTCCCACTCTCTCACCATCAGCGGGGCCGCAAATTCGATTGTTTTCTTGCGACTCAATGCGTCTGCCACCAGATTGGCCTTACCAGGGTGGTACGAGACTTCGAACTTAAAATCCTTCAACGTCTCCATCCAGCGACGTTGCCTCATGTTCAGGTCCTTCTGGGTGAAGATGTATTTGAGGCTCTTATGATCGGAAAAGAGCTCAAACTCTTCGCCATAGAGATAGTGTCGCCATATCTTCAATGCAAAAACTACCGCCGCAAGCTCGAGGTCATGGGTAGGATAATTTTCCTCATGTTTCCTTAGTTGCCGAGACGCATAAGCAATTGCCCTATCTCTTTGCATGAGTACACAACCCAGACCCACATGGGAAGCGTCTGTATAGACAGTGTACTTGATCCCTTGCTCAGGGAGCACAAGCACAGGTGCTGAAGTCAGTTTATCTTTCAGCTCTAGGAAGGCCGCCTCCGCCTTCTCATTCCAGGCAAACTTGAGGTCCTTCCGTGTCAGTTGGGATAGTGGCCGAGCTATTTTTGAAAAGTCCTTAATGAACCTTCGATAATAACCGGTGAGACCGAGAAAACTCCTCACTTCCGTGACCGACTTCGGTTGCTTCCAGTCTTGCACAGCCGCAACCTTGGCAAGATCTACCGATATGCCCTCCTTGGATACTACATGACCCAGAAATTTGACCTCTTCCTTCCAGAAGTCGCACTTCCTAAACTGCGCAAATAATCGATTCTTCTCAAGAGTTCCAAGGACCGCCCTTAAATGCTCTTCGTGCTCCTCGTGGCTCTTTGAGTATATTAATATGTCATCTATGAATACCACAACGAATCTGTATATGAACGGCCTGAAGATCCTGTTCATGAGATCCATGAATACCGCTGGGGCATTGGTGAGCCCGAATGACATAACTAGGAACTCATAATGGCCAAAGCAGGTTCTAAAGGCCGTTTTCTGTATATCCTCGTCCCTGACTCGCAGCTGATGGTACCCTGATTGTAGATCAATCTTGGAGAAGTATTTGGCACCCCTCAGCTGGTCAAACAAGTCGTCAATTCTGGGCAATGGGTACTTGTTCCGAACCGTCACTTGGTTCAATCTCCTGTAATCCACACACAATCGCAATGAGCCGTCCTTCTTCTTCACAAATAGGACCGGGGCTCCCCACGGCGAGACACTGGGCCGGATAAAGCCTTTTTCTAGCAAGCTGTCAATCTGAGTCCGTAGCTCTTCCATCTCACATGGGGGCATGCGGTAAGTAGGCAAGGAGATGGGCTTAGCGCCCGGAGTCAGATCGATGGTGAAGTCTATTTCCCGTCGAGGAGGAAGTCCAGGTATGGCTCTAAACACTTCATCGAAGTCTCGGACTACGGGAGTGCATGTATGCGAGGGCCCATCATACCCGTCCTCCAAAGAAGCATAACATAGAATCCTACGATCGTGGCTAACCTGGACTGGAAACGTGAGAGAAGCGCCGTCGTCTTCAAATATTTTCACTGTCAGGGTCTCGCAGTCAATCTCGGCCTTCATCGTGGTCAACCAATCCATACCCAGGATAACATCATAGTGGAAGATCTTAGTTACTATCAAGTCCACAAAAGCCACCTTGCATCCCAAATCGATGGAGCAATCACGGCATATCTTCGTCGCTTCTGAGACAGTACCGGCGGCGGCAATGATCCTCACCCCAGTAAAGGGGGTAGCGTGCAGTCCTAGACGCTTGATAGTAGCATGTGCTATGAGAGAAGTAGTGGATCCTGTGTCCACCAACAAAAAGATGGGGGTACCTTCAATGTGTGCCGTCATCTCGAAGGCCGTAGGAGTGGGGATGGTAGCATCTTGGCCTTCTGCGGCCAATGCATGGACTCGCGCCTGTTGAGGGAAGTTCGGTCGTTGCATAGGCCGTTGTGGCGGTCTGACTTGAGGTGCAGGGGGGCGACGAAACTGCGGACTAGGCCCCATCGTCCGTAGGGGCGGAATCTGTAATGCCTGTTGAGGAGGCCTGTTGTTGCGTTGAGGCGGCGTGAAGCCGAGGTCCCTCATCCGAGTAAAGCAGTATGACTCGGAATGGCCCGGCCTCTGACAGTAACTGCATGTCTGGGTAGGTCGTATAGGAGGTGCCGGTGCAACAGCTGACCGCGGTGGAGAATTCGGGCGCGGTCTCTTCCCCGTAAAAGAAGAGGACGGTCCTTCAGTCCGTATTCGTGGTCCCAACTGTGTACGGCCCCGTGAGACACGCTCTTCGTCCTGTTCAGCTCGAGTAGACATCTCAACGAGCTCCGCATAAGTCCCGATGTTCATACAACACAGTTTGGAGCGAATGTCACTCCTCAGCCCTGCCGTATATCGCCTCATTTTGATTGCTTCGTTGGCGATCATTTCAGAAGCGTAGCGAGACAGTTCGGTGAACCGGTTCTCATATTGCGCCACGCTCATCCCCCCTTGTTGGAGGCGGAGGAATTCATTTTCCCTTTCATGCTGGTAGGATTGGGGAATGTACTTCCCGTTGAAACGGGTTTCAAATGCTTCCCATGTCCATATGTGGCCCTCAGGAAGAGACCTGAGGACACTCTCCCACCATAAATCCGCCTCTTTCTCAAAGAGGTAAGAGGCGAGCTCCACATTCTCCACTTCAGAACAGTGGAGAGGCCGCAGCAACTTGGTGACTCGATTGAGCCAGTATTCCGCTTCTTCTGGGCGGTGGGTACCGGCAAAGGTAGGCGGCCTATGCCGTTGGAATTGTTGAAATAGGTTGCTCGAGCTGGTCGCGGGAGCAGCCATGGCGGGTAGCTCTGGTTGCGGCGTGCCCAAATTCTGGGCCAAGGCCCCCATCACAGTGGCCAACATGTGTTGTTGTTGTTGCATATTTGTGGCCATCATCTGCCGTTGCTGTTGCATACTCGCGGCCATCATTTGTTGTTGTTGCTGCATGAGAAGCAGCATTTAGCCCATCTGGTCCATGGACGGTGGCGGAGGGGGTACAGGTGCCGCGGCTTGTGGCGGCGGCTTGTGGCGGCGGAGCATTTGGGGCCGCCTCCTGTATGGTACTACCCGTATTTTGGGAACCATCCGCACCTTGTGGGCCTTGTTGCTCAACAGGGACCTGGTCCCGATCGACCAAGCCACCGTGGGGGAGGCGGACAAATCGACCCTCTTGTCGTGGAGGCATTTCCTGGAAGAGTGTCTCAGAATAGGTTAGAACATTTATCATGCCCAGGTTATGCGTACATAAGCGAGATTTAATACAATTCATTCGTGAACACAGGCAATGCACATTCAAGCACATTAAGATGACAAAAGATCTGCCGAGGCAATCCACACATTCACATTGATTTCAAAATGCCATTGACATGGCCAGCTACATGTTACAGTATGGACTACAAACACACTAAACATACTAAACAGAAAGAAAATACAAGTTACTGAAGCAAATCCTAAGCATCCACCCATACATAATGTTAGACCTAAACAACTTAAAGCAGCTACTAATTATCAGTCTAGTGGTACTACTACTCGTCCGAGTCAGGCGAGAGCGGAGGCGCCTCCTCCCCCTTGCTGCAGCAGATCAGGGCTTTTATGGCCCGATACATCTTTTTGTTCCACTTCTCCTGCTTTACTTGATTTGCCTCAATTCTTGCCTGGCTCTCCTCGATCCTGGCCATCCTTGAATCGAGTGCCTCCAAGCGTCCAACCATGTCTGGAGCGGCAGGGGATCCGCCACCAATTCGCTCAGCCCCGTCAGCCTCATCTCCGCCTTCATCTTCCTCCTCATCCTCACCCTCTCCACCGTCCTCGCTCTCTTCTTCCTCCTCACTGGCACCCCCGTATCGGTCGATGCGGCCCTGGCGTTGCTCGGGGCCTATCTTCATCTTGTTCAACGTATCGTCATTCAGCAGCTCCGTCCGCACCGGCCTTCCATCAGATCCACCCACAACGTACCGCTGGGCCAACTGACAAACCAAACGGCCAAATGGAAGATACACATCCTTCCGCTTTGACCTTGCGACCCGTACCATTTGGTGAAGGATCACGCTAGGGAGGCACACATCCGCACCCCGCCCTACTTGATACAGAAACTCCACCATGTAGCGGGAGCACTCGTTGCAGTTTCCCAACCTAGGGTAGACATTATGGGTGCAAATGCGGTGAAGGACCCGGTATTCTGTGATTAAGTTGGACGACTGCAGGCCCTGGCCCTGCTCGCCACGATTCCATTTGGCAACACGCCCGCACAGGAAGCGGGTCCGCTCATCACGCGCCTGACTTGATTCCAAGTTTTTCTCGTCAATCTGTACCTCACCCTGAGGCACTCCAAGCACATCGGCAATGACCTTCACTCCAATCGGGATTCTCTTGCCTCCCACTATCAAATCAAAGCCCAGCGGCTCAAATTCAGGGTTCCCAATCTGCAGGTAAAAAGCCCGAACTCGCCCGACATCTGCCAAGTAGTTCCCGTAAAATATTGGACCCCAATCCTTGTCCACAAGGCGGCCAATAATGGGGAATTCTTCGAACATATGCTCCGCCACGGAGGCTTCGAAGGCGACACGGCGCACGAGGAAATTTTCCGTATCTTCCATTGCAGGAACCCCTCGTGAGTCGTTCTTGCGCTTGGAGCGAACTTCCGAGGCCGCCTTCCCCTTTGGATCGGCCCTTTGCTTGTTCCGTCTCTCCCGGCTCGGTCCCGGCTCGGCGGTCGCCGGTCTTTTCTTCCCCATAAGCGATAAGATCACCGAGATGGAAAAGAATGAAGCAACGGTGGTAAGGAGGGCCATCCTTTGGCTATGAGTTAAGGTGGGTGTGAGAAATGTGGTTGTATTGGTGGAGGAGATTTGAAGAAGATCGGTGGGTTTTGTGGATGCTCCTTGAGATTGGATATAGAAGTGGATCTTGAAAATGATGAAGGAGGAAAATGAAATGTGGAAGAAGTCTTGAGAATGGAGTGGTAGGGATAGGAGTAGAATAAGATTTAGGGATGGAAAAAAAAATGGAGAAGGAGAAAATGGGTTTGAAGAAATGGGAGTTTGAAGAAATGGAGTGGGATGGTTGATGTTTGGGTTTGAGGGGTGGAAAGGAAGGTGTGTGGGAGAATAAGAGAAATAGGGAAAGATTTGGGAGAATATGAGAAATAGGGAAGGATTTGGAGATGGAGGATATGAAGGAGGTGAAGATGGGTTTTCTTTTTTTTTTTGTTTGGAGTTGAGAGTGAAGAAGAAGAAGGAGATGAGTTGGAGCAAACCTAGTGTGGGAGATGGAGAGAGGAAAGAAATGGGTATTGGGGGTTTGGAATGGGTTAGAAAGGGTGAAGTAGGCTTCATACACCCCTATTTAACAAGAAAGGTGGGCCCCACACGTAATTGCAACATTGCAAGGGAGAAAAACCCACATTTGGGTTCGGCGTAGGCGACGCCGCATCCGGCGTAGGCGATGCCGTCCACTGGACGTCTGGCGTAGGCAACGCCGCATCCGGCGTAGGCACGCGGCAGCTCTGGAAGGCCGGCGTAGGCGACGCCGTAGTTCAGCGTGGGCACGCCGACTCCCTGGACGACCGGCGTAGGCAACGCCGCTCCAGGCGTAGGCGACGCCGCCCGCTGTGAGCGTCCGGCGTAGGGGACGCCGGTTCCGGCGTAGGCGACGCCGGTTCCGGCGTAGGCGACGCCGTAGCCTAACTGGCTGGATTTGTTCTGCGATTTCCCGGGCGCCCGTAAGGCCCCCGGAAAAGTACCATATATGAATTTGGGGTAGGAGAAGATGAGCTACGCAATGGGTATAGTGGTCTTGCGAGAATCTTCCAGGTTAGGGGCCAAAATCTCCTTTTTCCTCATTTCCCCTCATTTTCCGGTGAAATTTCACTAATCCCTATACCTCTATCCCTAAATGAGCAGGGATTACCCAATATGACCCGAAACTAGTCCATTTATACGCGGACATTAGTTTCGACCTCCAAATCCATCGATTCCCGACTCATTCCCGCCGTCGTGTCAAAAAGGCCGGATGACCCTCGGGTTCGTCACTTAGTACCGCTTTACGCCTTCGCTTCCCGATCCTAACTAGTTAAATGACCTACTCCTTATCTACGTTCGTCAGTCCAGGGTCTAGGATGATTCCGACATTCCTAAGTCCCAATCGCGACTACCCTCAAGACAGCGGACGCGTCGGCGAGTCCATGACCCATGGCCCAGTTACTTCCAAACTATGCTCTGATACCAACTTGTAACGCCCTGAAAATCGGGGGTCGAGTAGATACACAACTCCCGAGTTTCCGGTGTCACATATCATGCATTTTATGACTTATGGATTAGTCGATTTAAATTGCGCAATTTGGAATCACCTGGAACATGAAGTACATCCACAAGCCTACTGAAAGGGAAGGAGATAACATAAATATTTATATACATGTCCAAAAGAATGAAGGGGCGCACATAGCGCCATACAACCAAAATCACAAAAATATATCAAGTCCAAAAGAATAGGACTGAGCTCCCAGCTCAGCAACTCCTCGACACATCTACGGGTCCGATGCGGCACCGCCCATCAACTGAAAGTAGGAGTACTCCTCCTCCTCCTCCAGACTCATGCTGCCAGGCTCCTCCTGATCATCGCCACCTGCATCTATGGAAGCGTCTGGTTGGTGTTTTAAAACACCGTCCCAGAGTGGGAGTGAGTGATCAACTCAGTGTGAACTATCAACCTTAAGTTATAACAGGCATCAATTTGAACATGAAGTTAATGAAAAACAGTCAATCAACAACGCCTACAACTCTTATTAAATGCGTATGCAATGCAATGATATGATGCATGCCTTCACCGCAACGCTCCCTCGAGCGACTCTATCTAACGATCGCATATGGCAACACTCCCTCAGAGCGACCTCGACTGCCGAGTCGCCACCCTAACTAATGCGATGCAATGCGATCGTGTTAGCCAAGTTCTTAGTTAAGTCCATTCATCCATCAGGTTGGGGATTCTGATCCACCCTACATGTCACTGCCCTAATCAGTTTGCGAGGCCAAGGCCCCATCAATGCGTGAGGCCGAGTCCCCGCGGTCCGTGATCTTGTCGGGTCCTCATTCCCGACTCCAAGCACATGAGGCGTGCCGATAGGGAAAGGATCGCTCGCGGTCACTACGGGGAGGCGCGGTACCCCAGCGTAGGCCGACAGCTCGGACACAGTGTCCCATTCCACCCTGCCCGGCTCACGAGACTGTAGACCAATTTTAGTCTTGTTATCAATGGGCCACCATGGGTCGTAGGGTGCATCAGGTTCCATGCATATGTGGGCAAACATGGTTAACAAACGGGGTTGATCAGGTAGTAGGATAGTCCGCACGACTAGGCGGGCATGAGACGAATGACCTTGGGAACAAGGGCCCCATGTAGTCGAACTACAGCCACCCGAACACTTCCGCCCAATCCGCCAGGCTAGCCTTAGCGTAGCCCTACCAATGGGGCTACCCTCTCTCGTCCAGTTCCTAACCATCCCAAGAGAGTAAAAGGAGAACTACCGCCTGCCACAATTCATGTTATCATTCATCACATCCATATCACATTCTCATGCATTCCAATCATACGATCAAATACCTTTAACAAGCTACCAATTATCAACGTAGAATTAAAGTGCATGTGAGTGTGTGAGTTGGGTGAGAAAGTTTTCACTTTCTCCATCTTGAAAATCATGAGCATTCCAGCAATTATTCACACATACATTGAAACATCACACATGAAGGAAATGAATCACATCCACAAGCATGTTATCATCCAACCTCATATTATGAGAAGGCACAATGCATATCACTTTTGGAAATTAACATGCATATTCTAACAAACCCAACCAATCATGAAAATCCCTAAGGTTCTCTCTAGAATTCCAAACAAGACATCCAAGCACTCAAAATCATTACATCCATGCTAAAATTGGTGCTAGGCCACCTAAGAGCAATAGTCCGCACCTTAAAGTCGGCGGAGGCTCGGGAAACGACCTAAAGGCGAGGGTTTCAAGGTTGGCGCCGGAATCCCTAAAACGATTTAAGCATGAGAGGAATCTACCTCATTTCTCCTTCAAGACAAGGACTTCAAGGAAAATAGTGAGGGATCTTACCAAGTGGCCCACAAACGAAATTTGGAGTGGCGGTGGAGAGTTTCCCTTTTTGGAAGGGATAGGGTGTTGAAGGATCGGTCCTCTTGAGCCTCCACTCGGTTTAGGGTCCACCACAACCCCCTTGCCTTCCCTTCCCTCCTTCTTCACTTTCCTTGGTCGTTGGAGAAGGGTGGAAGCTACAAGGGAGGGCCTTGTTGTTGTAAGGTGGTGAGGATGTTGAAGGAGAGATTGATTGTTGGAGATTGGGGAAATCAAGAAGGAAAAGGGATGGGTTGTTGAGAGTTGAAGGGAGAAATAAGAGGGAGAGAGGGTTGTTGTTGAGAGAGTGAGGGGTTTGTGAGAAGAGGGTTAGGGCTTATTTCCCTAGAGTTGGGTCCTTTGGCCCCAAGCTCCCAAGTCTTCCTAAAATAGACTCATGAGACACCTATTAGTGTTGAGGTGGCCCTAACACTCCACAGGCCACCAAATTCGGCGTGGAGGTGTCTTATGACCCAACTAGGGTCCATGTAAAAATTGATGGCGAACGGATGAACGGATATATGATCTGAGCAGGCATTTTCGTTCCAAAAATGGCCCCGTGGTGGCTGATTTGGTGATCTGGACAGTTCTAGCGGCCCTCTGGCCATGAAATTTGTAGGGTAAGTGCTCCATGGCCCGATGAAGGACCCTGCAAAATTTGGAGACAAACGGATGCGCAGTTTGGTCGTACGGGTCCGATTTGCGATCAACGGTCACCATTCCACGATCAGGTCCCAGATTTGGTGGACGGGCGTAGAAAAATATTTTAAACCACCACCACAAATTTGGAGGAAATCCGACGGCTGGATCGCCCGGAATCCCGGTTTCATTGTATGTGCCAGGTTCCAATTTCTGTTTGGCATTGGTGGGATGCATTCGGCTAGTGCCAGATCCTAGTTCGGGGTGTCCACTGGGTCCACCGTCCGCGATGGTTCACAAGCCCAGTGTGATATATGATTTCCGAAAATTTTAGATTTTTTTCTGACCATCCTCGATCACTGGGTGGCCCACACGGGCTGTTGACGAATGCACACGGCCATCAGGCTTGGCGGGCCACGCCAGGTTCCATCATGGTCAGCCTAGACTGTTCTAACGGGTTGATCCTAGCCTAATTCTTTTATTACTGGTGGTACCTCACCCTGAGCAGCTTAAACGGATGGTCCTGCGGCAATTCCGACGTGGACGTCCCAGGATACAGTGCTGGTTGGACGGGACGTTACAGGCAGATCACAGACAACCAACGGTCTAATTTAACGTACAGGTGTGTCCCACCTAATGAGTGGATCTGAGGCAATCTTAGTGGTGTGGCCCACCGTTCTCACTGCTCGGATGTACTAAACACTACATGCACTGCCGGGGAAGGAAAACGTCAGAGTTCGTTTTTACTCTGTCGCGACTAAGATTCCATCCTTTCCCGACCCCACTGGGCCCATCATGCTGTCATGGTCCAACCATTTCAACCGTCCATATTCTCGCTATTTCTACAAATAGGTTATCAATTATCATCCCGTACTCCGCTTCATTCCCAGTCCTAGCTTTTGATTTTTTGAGTTGAATGAGAACCATTGAAAATTAGCATTTCATGGTTTTAAATTCATCTACAGAAAGAGAGAGTCACAATCATCCGTTCAGGATAAGTTTCCTACGGTTTAGAACAGATTTCATATCATGGACGGTTCAGATCATTAGACCATTCAGAACTTTGGCCCACCAGTGGGCAGCGACATACAGTGCACCTGCGTCGCAACGAAGGCAAAACGAACTCGACGTGAACCAGACGGAAAGTGACGGTGGGATCCAACGCATAATGGGCCGTAGGTTTAGGCTTTCATTTGGCTGAGATTGTTTATTGCATTCCACTCACCCACCCACGTAGAAGAATCTTTGATACTCGAGCTCTGTATAATAGTTCATACGCAGGCAGTAGGAAACTACGCACGTGACATATGATAAACTTAACTTAAACCATCCAAATCGTGACCTATATTTATATGGTTCGTAAACCGAAAGATTACACTGATCTGGGTCCTTAACTGGCTGGCTTGTTGGCGGATGTCTAATGAACGGTTGAAATTAAAAATTGTCAACAGTTTTAATTCAACGATAAATAATGACCGTTAATCAGAGTCTTGGATCTTTGAATCAACTTCAATTTTGGATGATAACCTGTTCACAGTAGGTCCCACAATTTGGACGGTTTCATTTGAGTTAGAGCGTGATCTTATCCATTGGATGAAAATGGACAAGTAAAACCAATAATCCATGTTCTGGGAGAAAATCCGACGGTTGGGATTATTTGGCCTGTATTCCATCCATGTGTCCCCCCATATTAACGATCTAGATCTTCAAGAGGTGGGCCCACATGTGGTTTGTAGGATCAATGAAAGTCACGTGGAGTTGTACATTTCCAAACCATGAAAACACCCTAGTCAACTGCGTCTCACAGATTGCAGGTGAAGCTCACAGGTATAAGGAAAAAGAATACGCAAGATGTAATAGATCGAGAGCGACGGACAGATGGGCCAATCATAGATGGCTGAATATTCAAAAGTTGCTACCTATACAAGCTTTTGAATAATGGATCCATAAATCTGGACCATTCATCTATACGCTTTTCTACTGCCACTTTGTCATACATGAAGAGAGTGGGAGATACGTGACCCCTGTATTTTTATTTTTCTTCTTTTAATGAAAAAGAAAGCCGTATGTTATTATATATATATATATATATATATATGTTATATATATATATATATATATATATATATATATATATAGGGAAAAGGTACTATGCGCTCGAGGGTAAAGCGGTCGTCCGTGAGGTCGAGTTGGTGTGGGGCCCACCGTGATGCTGTTCGAACATCTACCCCCTCAGTCAGATGCACCATCCCAGGTGGAGCCCACACGGATGAAAATCACCTCAATCCGTGACTTTTGTGGGCCACACCACGTACAGAAGTGGAGAGGGGCCGTGCACCATTGAAACATTCAAAACCAGTTGTGGGGGCCTTTCAAGAGGTTTCTTCATGATCAAAACCGTCCATCATGTGTGTCCCACTTGAATGTAATTTAAAATACTTTTCAGATGGTATCCAATTCTCAGGTGGGGCTCACCAAGTGCTTTTACATGTTTTTGCTTGTATACTTATGTTTTCAGATGGTATGGCCCACCTGATCACGGTGGACGGACGATTTTGGGCCTTTCAGGCCCAAAATGGGACGGTGCATCTGGTGGACGGTGTGGATCTTCGAACGGAATCACGGTGGGGCCCACCCCAGCTCGACCTCACGGACGACCGCTTTACGCTCGAGCGCATAGTACCTTTTACCATATATATATATATATATATATATATATATATATATATATATATATATATATATATATATTAAAACAATTGTTATTATTTTATTTTGCTTTTTACGTTTTTGTAATTTTTCGTTGCTTTCATCGACTGTGTGGGTCTTTTGCATAACAGCTGGCATCGAAGTCAAAAGATTTAATATCAATGAAAACATTGACGTTACAATTACTCTATTCGATGTCAGATTCATAGAATAGTTTCATTCTTAGCATTTGTCCATATCTCAGTATGGAGTCAACGAGCTTACATTTCTGTCTATAACAAAACACGAAAGAATTTTTTTATCATACAATGATGGTAAGAATAACGTAAGAGATACCAATTGGAGATATCAGATAATCTAATTCAAAATAATAAAAACAAGAAAGTGTTGAAATTGCTAAAAAAAAAAAAAAATGATTGCTTGTATACAAATTTTAAACTCAAAGAATAGATAGTGAAAACTACAAGTTTGATTAATATGATCATGTATTATATTTAAATGGCTATTATAAAAATTACAGGCATGATTAACATTATCAAGCATCATATTCAAAGGACTCTAACAGAAAACTAATTCAGAAATATCTAAGGACAAAATAATTGTTGTTAGTGATTCCTCAAGAGAATCATCAATGGATTTTAATTTCAGTGCTTCATTTCATATAACACTACACGAGGATTATTTTTACACAATGATGATGTAATTATAACACCATTTATACCAGTGATAAAAAAAAATAAATGTAAATACGTGAGAATTGTTGTTAATGAGGCCTTATTAATTTAATTAAGTATCATATTCAAATGGCTATCATAAAAATTATAGACCTAATTAATATTATCAAGCATCATATTCAAATGACTCTAATAAAAAAACTAGTTCAGAAATATTTGAGGACAAAATAACTATTGTCAGTGTTTCCTTGGGATAACCATCATTGGGTTTTAAATTTAGTGTTTCGTTTCATATAATACTATACGATGATTATTTATAGACAATGATATGTTATTATAAAATCATTTATATCAGTGTAGACACCCTACCTAAAACGAGGACAAGCCACTCTTTGAGCTTCAACTTGACTTCAATAATTTATCTCCTATTAACTTCAAAATTATTAAAAATTCAAACTAGTCAAACAGGGAGCATAATCGACACGTCCTGGAGACAAGCAATGGATGTACTCGGCTAGAGCCAAATCCAGTAGCGATTCGATCATGGCCGTGCATTCGAACTCTAAAACCCCAAAAACTCTTTGTACTCAACAACTAATGTGCGAAGAAGTATAAAATGAACTCTCTCTACCCAATGATCGCTCTCTGTACTACTTAGTCTTTCCAGATAATGTTATGTTGAGGCATAAAAGGTCACATCTTCAAGATTGAGGAAAGTACAGTCGTTCTTGTACACAAAGTGGTCATCGTGTTATTGAAAGCAAATTTTGACCGATTAAGATGATTTATGGTTCATTGGAAATGTGGTAAAATAATATTCCTAATGAACTTAAGTTTCCTCCAATCTGAGTTATGATAAGAAAGATATATATGGTTCATTTACCAAAACCACACATTGTCAAGCAGTCAAAAGTCGTAAAAACTCTGGTCACACTTTAGACTAATCAAACGGGATCTGATTACAGTGATTTCAGTTCCATTAAAAAGTTTATCAAGCGACATTTTCAATGAGCCTAGATCATCGAAAATAAAATATTGGTCAAATTACAAACAATTGATTTCATATACTCAACGATCATACTTTCGACATGTCAAAAAAGGGGCCCGATCAAAGTGATCATAGTCTTATTAAGAAACTTATCTAATTATCTTTCCAACAAGACTAAGATTACCAAAAAGGACGAATAACGAACAAGATATAAGTATTTAAACAATTTACAAAAAAAAAAAAGACAAAAACTAATATATAATGATATATATATATATATATAAGTAATGATTATATTTATATAAAAATAAACATATATAAATAAAAAATAATCATCATTACCTAGAGAGATGTGAAGAGTAAGGGAAGAAAATGCTATTTAAATATTAAAAAACTTACTACGCTCACATGAGTCGTAAAAAATTACGGCTCCTAAGCACACGAGAGTCGTCTACGATTGTGGTTGCAAAATCTATAAATAAATACATTCGTCATTTATACAAAACAAAAGGGAGAGACAAAGAAGAACAAGGGAAGTGAGACAGAGAGGGAGAAAACAAAAGAGAAAGAAATAGAGAGCGAGAAAAAAAAAAAAAAACAAAGAGCATAAAAAGATAGAAAAATACAAAGAGGGTCCAAGGGTTAGAGTTCACTCGGATGTGTTGTCCAATGTACCTTAAAGATTTTTAATATGTCGAAATGCTACCCGAAATAGAAGAAAAAAAACTGACATTAAAGAAGTCATTGAAGCTAAGAGTTTTTCTATCTCTATTTAATTCACATTCCACTCCACACATTCCAAGTGCATCAAGTATATTCACATTTCCTTATTTTTCATTTTGCATTATTCTCCCACTTCCATTTTCTCTTATTTTATTTACCTGCCCAAGATCTTAAATCGGATAGTTGACATTTCATTTTACTCATTGCATTTTTACTTATTTGTCTGCCCAGGGCCACTTAGCTCTGCAATGCAAGGCTGAATATAGTTTTTTTTTTTTTCCTTACTTTCACATGTCCGGCCCTTATGGGTTATGTGAAGTACGGTTAAATATAAAAATGCTGAAACTTCGTTAAATCTCAGAAAATTATAAAATCTTTTGAAGTAGACACCGCACATTGTGCGAGCGGAAAATGGTTTTTAATTCCTTCATTTTCGTCACCAAGGCCCTTATTTAGAATCTACAATCACAAACCTGTTGCGCAGCACGCTAACAACGCTAGTGAACTGAGATCCAATCTCCGATCTCACCCATAAACGATAAACAAGAAGAAATATAATCTAAAAGTAGAATTAAAACATACCAACAAACCACAAGACATAATATACACTACAAGAAAGAGGGTTTTTAGCGACAAAACATGTTTTCGTCGCTAAAAGTTCACTTTTAGCGACGAAACTTTTAGTGATGAAAATTTTCGTAGCTAAAAATCATGGATTAGACTTTTAGCGACGAAAGCTTTCATCGCTAAAGGCTCCAAATATTTTTTCATCGCATTAACTTTTATCTATGAAAATTTTCATAGCTAAAAATCCTGTATGACACTTTTAGCGACGAAAATTTTCATCGCTAAATGCTCTAAACATTTTTTCAACAAATTCGAATAAATTACTTTTAACTACGAAAATTTTCGTAGCTAAAAATCCTGTATGAGACTTTTAGCGATGAAAATTTTCATCAGTAAATGCCCAAACATTTTTTCAACAAAATCCTATATGAGACTCCGAACATTGACTTTTAGTGGCGAAAATGTTCGTCGATAAAGGCTCCATACATTTTTTCAACAAATTCGAATACATTACTTTTAGCTACGAAAATCTTCGTAGCTAAAAATCCTGTATGAGAATTTTAGCGACGAAAATATTTGTCACTAAAGGCTGTGAACATATTTTGAAAAAAATCCACAGGTTTACTTTTAACTATGAAATGTTTCGTAGCTAAAAAAACGCATATGAGACTTTTAGCGACGAAAATGTTTGTTATCAAAGGCTGTAAACAGTTTTTTAAAAAATCCAATGGATTACTTTTAGGTACGAAACTTTTCGTATCTAAAAATCGCGGATGAGACTTTTAGCGACGAATATTTTTGACGCTAAAGGCTGTGAACACTTTACCAAACAAATCAGAAGGTTTACTTTTAGCTACGAAATTTTTCGTAGCTAAAAAACATGGATTATACTTTTAGCGGCGACTATTTTCGTCGTTAAAGGGTGTGAACAATTTTTGGAGGTTTACTTTTAGCTACGAAAATTTTCGTAGCTAAAAAACATTGATGAGACTTTTAACGACAAAAAGTTTCATCGCTAAAGGCTATAAACAGCCTCTAAAGTAAAACCAAAGGTTTACTTATGGCTACGAAAAAATTCATAGCTAAAAAACATGTATGAGACTTTTAGCGACGAAAAGTTTCGTCGCTAAAGGGTTTTTTTTTAATAATATTTCATTTAAAATTTCTTGATAAACACCTATTAGAATATAATTCATCATATTCTTCCTGATATACACCTGTTATATAATATATTTCATCATATTCATATTCATATTCACATCCATCTAAACCCAAACTATGTAAATCCATCCAGACATAAACTATATTCATCCAAACACAAACAATCCTATGGAAAAAAATAAATGAAAAGAGAAAGAACATATGAGAGGTGATCCAGAGAAATAAAAAGAAAAACAACCTTAACCTAAACCTAAACCTATAACCTACACTTATAGGTTTAAGTTTTAGGTTTAGGTTTAGGTTTTAGGTTTAGGTTAAGGTTTAGTTTATAGGTTTTGGTTTAGGTTATAGGTTTTGGTTTAGGTTTAGGTTTTGGTTTATAGGTTTAGGTTTAGGTTTAGGTTTAGGTTATAGGTTAGGTTATAGGTTAAGGTTTAGGTTATAAGTTTTGGTTTATGTTAAGGTTATAGGTTTCGGTTTAGGTTAAGGTTTAGGTTTTGGGTTTAGGTTAAGGTTATAGGTTTAGGTTTAAGTTATAGGTTATAGTTTTGGGAATTAAGAATAGGTTAAGGTTTAGGTTTAGGAAACCGGGTTCGGGCTCGGGATCGGGTTTAGATTTGGGTTTTCAAGTTTAGGTTTAGGTTTAGGTTAGGGAGTTGAGATTAGGATTTGGTGTAGGTTTAGGTTTAGGGAATTGAGAATAGGTTTAGGAAATCAGGTTCGAGTTCGGGATCGGGTTTAGGCTTGGGTTTTCATGTTTAGGTTTAGGTTTAGGTTAGGGAGTTGAGATTGGGATTTGGTATAGGTTTAAGTTTAGGAATTTGAGAATAGGTTAAGGTTTAGGTATAAGTTTAGGAAATTGGGTTCGGGTTCGGGATCGGGTTTAGACTTGGGTTTCAAGTTTAGGTTTAGGTTTAGGTTAGGGAGTTGAGATTGGGATCGAGGTGTAGGTTGAGGTTTAGGGATTTGAGAATAGGTTAAGGTTTAGGTATAGGTTTAGGTTTAGGGATTTGAGAATAGGTTAAGGTTTAGGTATAGGTTTAGGTTAAGGTTTTAGCTTATAGGTTTAGGTTTTGGTTTTAGGTTTAGGTTAAGGTTATAAGTTTAGGTTGTAGGTTATAGGTTATAGGTTAAGGTTTAGGTTATAGGTTATAGGCTAAGGTTTAGGTTATAGGTTTTGGTTTAGGTTATGGATTTAGGTTTAAGTTTAGGTTTAGGTTTTAGTTTATAGGTTTAGGTTTTGGTTTTAGGTTTAAGTTAAGGTTATAAGTTTAGGTTAAGGTTTAAGTTCTGAGGTTTTGGTTTAGGTTAAGGTTATAGGCTTTGGTTTAGGTTTTGAGTTTATGTTAAGGTTATAGGTTTAGGTTTAGGTTATAGGTTATAGGTTATAGCTTTGGGAATTGAGAATAGGTTAAGGTTTAGGTTTAGAAAATCGGGTTCGGGTTCGGGTTCGAGTTCGGGTTTAGGCTTGGGTTTTCTTGTCTAGGTTTAGGTTTAGGTTAGGGAGTTGAGATTGGGATTTGGTGTAGGTTTAGGTTTAAGGATTTGAGAATAGGTTAAGGTTTAGGTTTAGGAAATCGAGTTCAGGTTTGGGATCGGGTTTAGGCTTAGGTTTTCAAGTTTAGGTTTAGGTTTAGGTTAGAGAGTTGAGATTGGGATTTGGTGTAGGTTTAGGTTTAGGGATTTGAGAATAGGTTAAGGTTTAGGTTTAGGTTTAGGTTTAGGTTTTAGCTTATAGGTTTAAGTTTTGGTTTTAGGTTTAGGTTAAGGTTATAAGTTTAGGTTATGGGTTATAGGTTATAGGTTTAGGTTTAGGTTATTGGTTTTGTTTAGGTTAAGGTTATAGGTTTTGGTTTAGGTTATAGGTTTAGGTTTAGGTTTAGGTTTGGGTTTTAGTTTATAGGTTTAGGTTATAGGTTTAAGTTTTGGTTTATAGGTTTAGGTTTTGGTTTTAGGTTTAGGTTAAGGTTATAAGTTTAGGTTAAGGTTTAGGTTACTGGGTTTTAGTTTAGGTTAAGGTTATAGGTTTTGGTTTAGGTTTTGGGTTTATGTTAAGGTTATAGGTTAAAGTTATAGGTTATAGGTTATAGCTTCGGGAATTGAGAACAGGTTAAGGTTTAGGTTTAGGAAATTGAGTTCGGGTTCGGGATCGGGTTTAGGCTTGATTTTTCATGTTTAGGTTTAGGTTTAGGTTAGAGAGTTGAGGCTGGGATTTAGTGTAGGTTTAGGTTTAGGTTAGAGAGTTGAGACCGGGATTTAGTGTAGGTTTAGGTTTAGGTTAGAGAGTTGAGACCGGGATTTAGTGTAGGTTTAGGTTTAGGGATTTGAGAATAGGTTAAGGTTTAGGTTTAGGAAATCGGAGTTCGGGATCGGGTTTTGAAGTTTAGGTTTAGGTTTAGGTTGGGGAGATGAGATTGGGATTGGGATTAGGTTTAGGTTTAGGGATTTGAGAATACATTTAGGTTTTAGGTTTAGGTTTAGGTTTTAGCTTATAGGTTTAGGTTTTAGTTTTAGTTTTAGGTTTAGGTTAAGGTTAAGGTTATAAGTTTAGGTTATAGGTTATAGGTTAAGGTTTTGGTTATAGGTTTTTGTTTAGGTTTAGGTTTAGGTTTTAGTTTATAGGTTTAGGTTTTGGTTTTAGGTTTAGGTTATAAGTTTAGGTTAAGTTTTAGGTTACAGGTTTTGGTTTAGGTTAAGGTTATAGGTTTTGGTTTAGGTTTTGGGTTTATATTAAGGTTATAGGTTAAGGTTATAGGTTATAGGTTATAGCTTTGGGAATTGAGAATAGGTTAAGTTTTAGGTTTAGGAAATCGGGTTCGGGTTCGGGATCGAGTTTAGGCTTGGGTTTTCATGTTTAGGTTTAGGTTTAGGTTAGGGAGTTGAGATTGAGATTTGGTGTAGGTTTAAGTTTAGGAATTTGAGAATAGGTTAAGGTTTAGGTTTAGGAAATCGGGTTCGGGTTCGGGATTGGGTTTAGAAGTTTAGGTTTAGGTTTAGGTTGGGGACTTGAGATTGGGATTGGGATTAGGTTTAGGTTTAGGGATTTGAGAATACATTTAGGTTTTAGGTTTAGGTTTAGGTTTTAGCTTATAGGTTTAGGTTTTGGTTTTAGGTTTAGGTTTAGGTTATAGGTTTTGGTTTTAGTTTTAGGTTTAGGTTAAGGTTATAGGTTTAGGTTATAGGTTAAGGTTATAGGTTTAGGTTTAGTTTAGGTTTAGGTTATAGGTTATAGCTTTGGGAATTGAGAATAGGTTAAGGTTTAGGTTTAGGAAACTAGGTTCGGGTTCGGGATTGGGTTTAGGTTTGGGTTTTCAAGTTCAAGTTTAGGTTTAGGTTAGGGAGTTGAGATTAGGATTTGGTGTAGGTTTAGGTTTAGGGATTTGAGAATAGGTTAAGGTTTAGGTTTAGGAAATCGGGTTCGGGTTCGAGATCGGGTTTAGAAGTTTAGGTTTAGGTTTAAGTTGGGGACTTGAGATTGGGATTGGGATTAAGTTTAGGTTTAGGGATTTGAGAATACATTTAGGTTTTAGGTTTAGGTTTAGATTTTAGCTTATAGGTTTAGGTTATAGGTTTAGGTTTTGGTTTTAGGTTTAGGTTTAGGTTATAGGTTTAGGTTTTGGTTTTAGGTTTAGGTTAAGGTTATAGGTTTAGGTTATAGGTTAAGGTTATAGGTTTAGGTTCGGTTTAGGTTTAGGTTATAGGTTATAACTTTGGGAATTGAGAATAGGTTAAGGTTTAGGTTTAGGAAACTAGGTTCTGGTTCAGGATCGGGTTTAGGTTTGGGTTTTCAAGTTCAGGTTTAGGTTTAGGTTAGGGAGTTGAGATTGGAATTTGGTGTAGGTTTAGGTTTAAGGATTTGAGAATAGGTTAAGGTTTAGGTATAGGTTTAGGAAATCGGGTTCGAGTTCGGGATCGGGTTTAGGCTTGGGTTTTCAATGTTAGGTTTAGGTTTAGGTTAAGGAGTTGAGATTGGGATTAGGTGTAGGTTTAGGTTTAGGGATTTGAGAAACGGTTAAGGTTTAGGTTTTAGTTTATAGGTTTAGGTTATAGGTTTAGGTTTAGTTTAAAGTTATAAGTTTAGGTTACTGTGTTTTGGTTTAGGTTATAGGTTTTAGTTTAGGTTAAGGTTATAGGGTTTGGTTTTAGGTTTAGGTTAAGGTTATAAGTTTAGGTTATAGGTTTTGGTTTAGGTTAAGGTTATAGGTTTTGGTTTTGGTTATTGGTTTAGGTTTAGGTTTTAGTTTATAGGTTTAGGTTTAGGGATTTGAGAATAGGTTAAGGTTTAGGTTTAGGAAATCGGGTTCGCGTTCGGGATCGAGTTTAGGCTTGGGTTTTCATGTTTAGGTTTAGGTTTAGGTTAGGGAGTTGAGATTGGGATTAGGTGTATGTTTAGGTTTAGGAATTTGAGAATACATCTAGGTTTTAGGTTTAGGTTTACGTTTAGGTTTTAGCTTATAGGTTTAGGTTATAAGTTATAGGTTTAGGTTATAGGTTATAGGTTATAGGTTATAGGCTAAGGTTTAGGTTATAGGTTTAGTTTAGGTTAAGGTTATAGGTTTTGGTTTAGGTTATAGGTTATGATTTAGGTTTAGGTTTAGGTTTTAGTTTATAGGTTTAGGTTATAAGTTTAGGTTTTGTTTTAGGTTTAGGTTATATAGGTTATAGGTTTGGGGTTATAGGTTTAGGTTAAGGGTGTGGTATCTACAAATACAGTTATAAACATGGCCTGTCCAAATGGCCAGGACCTTTCAATGTTGTCCATAGGAAATGGACAGCTTCATCATGGTCATAACAGTGGTTCCCACCTTCTAAGGACCCCGCTCATCCGGATAGATTCGACGCACATCCGGGTCTGCTCTATTAATTTCGAGCAAATACATAAACACGGCCTGTCCAAATGGTCAAGCCCCTCCAATGTTGTCCATAGGAAATGGATAGCTTTATCATGGTCATAACAGTAGTTCCCACCTTGCAGGGACCCCCGATCATCCAGATAGCTCCGACGCACATCCGGGTCTGCTCCATTAATTTTCTGCAAATACATAAACTTAGAGTACTAAAAATTTTTAAGTAAATTGTATGAGGTTTACAGTAATCTTAGAGTGCAGAAAATTTTCAAGTATGTGCATTTCAGTTCGAGTTATTTCTATAATCACGATAGCCTTGAGAGGGTTAATATGAGGGATGGGTTGATTGCAAAAGGGCTTATTAAAACTATATTGGGTTATCTTACAGGACATAATGATTTCAGGACTAGCAAGATAACCCAATATAGTTTTAATCGGCCCTTTCACAGTCAACCCATCCCTTGTATCAACCCTCCCAAGGCTATCGTGATTAGAGATGGAACTCGGACTAAAATGCACATACTTGAAAATTTTCTACACTCCAAGATTACTGTAACCCTCGTACAATATATATTCAACGATGTATATAATACAATGTATATAACATGAAATGGTACATGAGTGAAACAAGACAAAGTAACCTTTTATATAGAAGCCAGAAATTTATAGGTTAAGATTGTCCTATCAAGGAGATTCTTAGGCGTTGTCCATTTGCTGTTGGGACAAACAGGCATGGGTTTGGATTTATTAGTCCATGGGCCCCACTTGTCATTGAAAACCAAGGATTAAAATCAGTGTGTGGGTTTGGATAATTTGGTCTCTCTCTGTGTGTGTGTGTGTGTGTGTGTGTGTATATGGCATCAACAGTTCCACAAAAAGTGTCATGGTTCATCCACTTGGATACCTTCTTTAGAAATAACTCATAGTTCTTCATATGCTGCGAAAACGTTCAATCCCCATGATTCAAACAATAAGCTTTGATTTTAAGATGAGAGAAGATCATTTACATATGGTAATATAATCTTAATATTTAATAGTTGAAGGTTCCTGAGGAATGAATGTGAAAAGCTAGCTGATATAACTTCTTCAATAGGATTCTCTAATTATATTTAACATGCTTAGAGATTTTTTCTCTCCATTGTTATGAACATTATGGAAACATCATTAGAATTACAACAATTTGGTTGCCTCCTCTTCTATAGACTGAAGGTTTCAAATTCAATTTGAGAAAAAGTGGAACTTGCTGAATCGTCTCGCTATATAAGTTTTGAGAAATCTATAGTAACATTAAGAACAAGTCAAGCGACCATACATAGTCGGGTGATGTGAATGATAATGACGACAATGATGTTGGCGTTTATATGTATGCATGAACCAGTATGTACCTCAAGAAGTCTGATGATGATTTGGAATTTGTCTTGAATCCATTGCATGTAAAAAACTTGATATCAGTCCCAAAGAGATAGTGGCTGACCATTGTCTGTGCTCATGTTCATACTAAAACAACCATTTCGGTAGAAACTTTGATGCAGTAGATGTTACTACTACTTTCTTATAGTCATTCTTACGGATGGAAACCATGTGTATAACAACTCAAAAACCCACCACTCCAAAACACCTACTTCTACATGCCTGCATGTATATATGTATGTATGTATGTATGTATGTTTAAACAAAATTAAAACTCACCTTGCTCCCTTGATTCCATACATATACACACATGCATATATGTATATCTGTATATACCTAAGATGTATGTATATGTATGTATGTACGTATGTACACAAACATCATTTCAAAAGCTAAAAACCATGTAGAGAACACCAAAAACTATTTTAAAACAACAAACTCACCTCTCTCAACTTTCATCTTAAAAACCCACCATTCTAAATCTCATCTTCCTTTATTCTTCCATACAAACACACATGTATGCATGTGTATGGTATATATGTATGTACTCATCCACACATCATTTCCAAAGCTGAAACCGTGTACACAACAACAAAGAACACTTCAAAAAACCAAACCCATCTCTTTTACCATCTCAACTCAAAAACCCATCACCCCAAATCTCACCTTCTTCTTTATGTCTACACAAACACACATGTATACATGTATATGTATGTATGTGTACAAAAATCACTTCAGAGGCTACAACCCATGTGTACAGAAACAAAAATCACATCTCTTAGCATCTCAACTCAATAAATTTTTTTAAAAAAATGGAAGTGAAAAAAAAAACATGATCTATTTGCTTCCACAAAGAAAAAACATTTTCTCATTTTAATCTTCCGAAATGTAGACCCTATCTCTAGATCTAGCAAATCCCAATGAAAAAGGGAAAATAATATACATAGAAACTAATTGAAACGCCTTAGGAACCACTGAAACGGATCTCAAGTGTTCGTTGTGAATTAAGTTCAACGAATGTTTATAGCAAACAACTTAATCATCAGAAAAAGGACCACCTAGCTAGCAACGAGATCTAGATTTAATGGCCAATGTATGGGCCAAAGATGAGAGATATTAAAAATATCAGAGTTGGCTGAAGAATAAAACAACACAGATTGCCACATGGTATTAACTTACAACCAGGACAGATCATCTAAATTAGCTGATTACATGGGTAAAATACCCATAATCATACCATGATGGTTTTGTAGTGGGCACTCATGTTCATACCCATTAGTACATTGGTGCACCCATTGGGGTGACAGGTGTCAATTAATGATTTGAGATTAAAAAAGAAAAAGAAAAATTATACCCACTAAATGAGTAGTTTTGACTTAACACACATGTGCCAATCAAATTAATTTGTGAAGATATTGTCAATCTATGCTTCATGAAAACAATACTACATGATTATAACATAAACACATGCACTTCAACATGGGCACATGGACTTGTTAGAGTGATTCATGATGCACCCCACAGGACACACATGCATTATAATCATTTTAATAAAATCCAGTAGTAAATTTTACTTATTAAAAATTGCACATGGTAATTCATGGTGATTACATTTTTTTTTCTGTACCCGGGCTAAGTCAGTTAGGTTGGGTTGGTCCTAATTTTTTTTCTTCTTCTTTTTTGTAGCTAGGCTAAGCCCTAATGTGATAGGTCCATCCAAGCTTTGGCAGGGCTCAACAATTCTTGGACCTTAGGTGTCTAAAAAAAAAAAAAAAAAAGGACCAAACCTAGCCTGGTTGGGCCCAAACCTAGTCCATTGTCAAACCTACTTGTAGGACCATCTCCCACTCAATTTAGTTTTACATATGAAAATTGTGCAACTAGTTGGGTGTTGGGGTTACTGTTACATGTGTATGGCATCCAACTCATCCAGCCCCTGTCATAAAAATAGGACACTCCAAAAGTCATGCCAATACAATCATCAGGTGGGCCATACCATAGAAAACAATAACCAATGCAGACATTAAAATATCACAAGCAACCAGTGACAATCCTTAATCTGAGCCCACCAGTTCTCCATGGGACACCCATATCCTGCCATCCTTAGTTTTTTAATTAACTCCAAACAAACAGCACACTTAAAAATTATGTCCCAATAGTAAACACCTCAAATCCTCCAAATTCAAGCCACCCAAAATGGTGGGGGTGACATTGTCGGCTATGGAAGATGTTGTATGTATCAGGATATATACACCAAAAGTTTTTCCACATGATGATTTTCAAAGGAATGTAGATACGATTTTCAAAGGAATTGTTTAATGGCAGATTATACTACAAATTTTCAAAGGCTCTTAAAGAAATCAACTGTGAAACTACAAATGCAAAAAGAAGAAGAAGAAGAAGATCCAAACGACAAAAAAGAAAACCACAAAATTGCATGAATGAAGCATCCCTAAATCTCTAAATCCCTAAATCCCCAAATCTCTAAATCCCCGAATCATTTCAATCGGTATTGAGATTGAGAGAGAGAGATACCTATTTAAGTTGGAGCCCTGATCACGGTCAGCCGAGCTTTAGAGGATGCATGGAGAGAGGGCGCAGTGGAGAGAGGGCACAGTGGAGAGAGAGAGAGCACCGAGAGAGACAGAGAGAGAGGGCGCAGTGGAGAGACGGAGAGAGAGAGAGAGAGAGAGAGAGAGAGAGAGAGAGAGAGGACAGAGATGGTGTGAGAGTGAGAGAGGGCACGAGAGTGGAAGTGAGAGAGGGCAGAGAGTGAGAGAGACTTCAAGTCTCTCTCATGCATGATGGCGTGCAGGTCATGTGGTCAGTGCTCTGTGGGCCCCACCATGATGCATGTGTTTCATCCCTGCCGTCCATCTATTTTTCCATTTCATTTTATGGTATGAGACAAAAAATGAGGTATATCCCAATCTCAAGTGGACCACATTATAGGAAACAGTGTTGAATGAGCGTCGACCATTAAAAACCTTTTGGGGGTCATATAAAGTTTTGGATCAATTTGATATTTTTCCCTTCATCTGGGCCTGTATGCCCTAATCAACAGATTGAATGTTAAATAAAAAGTACAGTGGGCCTTAGGAGGGTTTTAATGGTGGATATTCAATCACCATTGTTGTCATGTGGTGTGGTCCACCTGAGATTTATATCCCTCTCATTTTTAACTTCAAGCCTTAATATGATTTGTAAGAATGGATGGACTGCATGGATGAAACACATACATCATGGTGGGACCCATATAGCACCGACCAACATGCAATAAGTTTTGTTGGCCCCACTATGATGTATTTGTTATATCCACACCGTCCATCCATTTTGAGATATCATTTTACATCATGAGCAAAAGAATGGGGCAGATAAAAATCTGTAGTGGACTCCATGAGATTGCGTGTTAGGACTGATGGTGGACTAATATTAAAAATGAGACATGCATACGTGGACTGTCAGAAAGTTTAGTGGGCTAAGGTATTTGGCGGGATAATCTAGATGACGTGCCCCACCTGATGGCGACGTTGAATGTCTCCATACGCATGTTTAGGGCGTGTTTGGATCGCAGGCCCAGAACATACAGTATTGTGTTAATATAAAATATTACATTAACGTATGTTTGAATCGGATTTGAAATCCGATATACACTCGCCGCCCTAAGTACGTCTCCGAACTGAAATGAGCAGGCACGCGTCACTGCTCTTACGTCTTCTCATATCGGGCATTAAGGTGGCCCCAGGACTTTTTTAACGGTGGGTGTTCAATCACCCAACTGTTTCCTATGGTATGGTCCATGTAAGCATTGGATATACTTTATTTCTGGATTAGTGTCATAGAATGAGATGAAAAAAAAATGATGAACTGCATGAATATAGAATAGATACACCAATGTGGGCCCCATGAGCTACATCGTGTTGGGTGAGTGCTTGTTTTCTTTTCCTAGAAGCTGCAAATGAGCCATCAATATGTGTCAGAGATTGTCGGTGGAACACGAGATTGACGCCCATGTGACTTTCATGTGTTTTTATACACTTTAAAAATCCTGGGACTCACCAAGATGAATATGTCATATCCATGCCTTTCATTTTTTTCCACAAGATCATGGGCATAAGGGCCGGGCAGATTGGAAGGGATTGGATGGTATTGGAAGTTAAATCTCGGGATTGGCCGGTCGTGCCAAACGGACTGGGTGACCTGATCCCGGGATATAGCAATCCCATGGATCTTAAGACAATCCACTGACAACATCATTACCTTTAAGGCCTGTTTGGCAGCGCAGATCCCATGGTATTAGGAGGGATATGATCAATTTTAAGGTAATGATGGTGGTGTCAGTGGATTGTCTTAAGATCCATGGGATTGCTTATATCCCAGGACAAGTTCACTGGATCTATTTGGCACGCCGTGCATATCCTGGGATTTTACCTTCTAATCCATCCAACCAAGGGATAGGATCAATTTTAAGGTAATGATGGTGATGTCAGTGGATTGTCTTAAGATCCATGGGATTGCTCATATCCCGGGACATGTTCACTGGATCTGTTTGTCTCGTCATGCCTATCCCGGGATATTGCCGATCTCATCCCTCCTAATACCGTGGGATTTACCTAGCCAAACAGGCCCATAAATCCCATCCAGTCTACCGTAATTCGTTCAAATTTACCTGGGATGTGTTTGGTTAGAGGGATTGGAAGGGATGGGAAGGTTTAATCCCGGGATTGGTTGGGCATGCCAAATAGGCTCAATATAGCAATCCCATGGATCTTAAGACAATCCATTGACAACACCATCATTGCCTTGAAATCAATAGATTGGATGTCAAATAAACAGTACAGTGGGCCTTAGGATTTTAATGGTGGATATCCAATCACTGTTGTTCTCATGTGGTGTGGACCACCTGAGATTTATATCCCTCTAATTTTTAGGATCAAGCCATGAAATAATATTTAAAAATGGATGAATGGAATGGATGAAACACATACATCATGGTAGGGCCCACAAAGCAATGAAGTGACGTCAACAAGTTATAAATGCCCCACCATGATGTATATGTTTTATCCACACCATAAATTCATCTATACAGATCATTCTAGGGCAAGGGTCAAAGAATGAGACAGATCAAAATCTCAAGTTGACCCACCACAAAGAAATAAAAAATAAAACATGTGGAGATTGAACACCTACTAAAAAAAATAATTCAGAGAGCTACAGAAGTCTTGGATCAAGCTGATATTTGATTTTTCTCTTCATCCATGTCTTTTTTAACTTATTAACAGGTTAGATCTCAAATAAACATGACAGTGGCCCTAGGAAAGTCTCAACGGTGGGTGTCACTGTCCCCACTGTTTTTGGTGGTGTGGCCACTTGAGATTTGGATCTGACTCGTTCTTTTGATCATCCCATAAAATGATCTCTCCAAATGAATGGACAGTGTTGATACAATACATTTGTGCCCACCATGAATGTATCTAGTCTATCCATGCTGTCCATCCATTTTTCCATCTTATTTAGGGGCTGAGACAAAAATTTAAGCATACCCAAAGATCAAGTGTACCATACCATAGGAAACCATTGGAATATTGATTTCCACCGTTGAAACCTTTATAGGGTCCACAGTGATGTTTATTTCTCATCCAACCTGTTCATAAGATCATAAAAACATGGATGAAGGGAAATCACAAATACAAGCTTGATCCAAAACTTCTGTGGGCCCTAAGAAATTTTCAATGGTAGATGTTCAATTCACACTGTTTCCTGTGGTGTGGTCCACTTGAGGTTTGGATATACTTCATTTTTTGGTTCAAGCCCTAAAATATTCAGGTAAAATGGATGGACGGAGTGGATAAAATACATAAATCAAGGTGGACCCCACGGAGTTTACTCAGTACAATAAGCGTACTAAGTTACTCAGTACGCAATCTGCGCCCTCCCAAAACCCCTTCCAAAACCAAATCCCGTGCCCAAACCTAAATCCCCCTCAAAACCCTAATCTCGCGTCCTCCTAAAACCCAAATCCCCCTCTCCCAAAGCCTCTCTCTCTCTCTCTCTCTCTCTCTCTCTCTCTCGCGTGCGCGCGTGCGGCCACCGGCTACCGGTTTTCCAACCTCTCTACCAACACCTCTCCCTCTCTCTCAGTAGGGTTTTGAAATCCCAGCACTCGAAACAAGAAGAAGAAGAAGAAGAAGGAGAGGGAATCCTACGAACCATCTACGATCTCTAGCTCCTCAAAACAACAGTTAGTCTCTCTCTCTCTCAACCTCTCAATGTCGATTTATGGATTTAGGGATTTAGTTATTTATGGATTTTTATACTCTGGTTTCCTGTGGTGTGTTCCACCTAAGATTTGGATTTTCTTCAATTTTGGAATCATGCCTTAAAATGAGCTTCATCCATTTTCAAAAATCATTTTAGAGTGTAATCCCAAAAATGAAGCAGATCCAAATCTTAGGTCGATCATACCACGGGAAACAATGGTGATTGAATTCCCACCATTAAAATCTTCATGGGGGTCACAGGAATGTTTATTTGCCATCCAACCTGTTGATAAGGTCACACAGACTTGGATGAAGGGAAAACACAAATAAATATCAGCTTCGATCTGAAACTTTTGTGGCCCACAACAAGTTTTTAATGGTCAATCACCACCGTTTCTTGTGGTTTCATCCACCTGAGATTTGTATGTTCAACCATTACTCTGGCATGGTGTAATGGTTGATACTTAGGCACCAAGAAGCCTGTACACGTGGCACAATATTAAATCAAATCAAACCATCGAAACGGTGAACCTCACTTTAGATGGATCATTAAAAAAATTGCACTAATTTGACCACTAAACCAGTTGATTAATGGAGATTGTGAGATGAAAAGTTAGCCTATGATTCAGTAGACTACTTACTGTAAGTCAGTGTGGGGCCCATAATGTTGTTTATGCACCATCCACTCCGTAAACCAGGTTTTATTCTCGATTCTAGGATATGGAGAAGACAATCCCATATCCACAAATCAGGTGGTCGCCCCCCGCCCCACAGGGAATGATAGAGATGAGATACCAACTATAGGTTTGTGTGTGGGTCCATCATGGTGTTTATCTATAATCAAACCGTAAGCTTGTTGTCGAAAACTTATTGAGGCTATTAGTCTTGGATCAAGTTGATATTCGCTTCATCTATGTCCCTCTATTGCTAATACAGCTTATATTGTTCCATGGTCATCTGTTGCCTATAATTGTCCTTGCAAACCTTCATGAGCTTGCATATTACAGTTGTTTACCTTAAATTATTATTGTGATTAGTTAGTTTATAGTTGTGACTTATAATTTATAGATTTGTAAGTTAGATAATTAGTTACTCGTTTGAGGATTTCTATGGGGCCATACATAGATATGGTGTATTTTTGGTAGCATAGAAATCGCTCAAATTGTCCCATTTTAGACAGTTCAAGGTAAGATGGAAAGTATACTTTCATACAATCTATTTAAATATTCATGCCTGATCCGCGGTCCATCTCCTCGTTTCTCTCTGGATATGTTTCTTTTGTTCTGTATCCAATGGCAAATATCTTTACATTGCTTTAGATATTTGGCATTAAAATGTAACGTAAGATCAACATATCTGGAGAGCCAAGGGGAGATGCTGCCAGATTTTCGGCGTGGAAGTTTAAATGGGAATATGAAAGTATTACAATCTATCCAACTTTGGATAAATAACTAATTTAAGATTTAATTGTATTAGATTAAAATTGATGGAGTAGACCCGAATGCACGTCGGAGCTATCTGGATGAGTGGGGGTCCCTGGAAGGTGGGAACCGCTATTATGACTATGATGAAGTTGTCCATTTTCTATAGACAACATTAGAGGAGCCTGGCCATTTGGACAGGTTGTGTTTATATCTGTATTTACTCAAGATTAATAGAGCAGACCCGGATGTGTGTCGGAGCTATCCGGAAGAGTGGGAGTCCCTGGAAGGTGGGAACCACTGTTATGACCATGATAAAGCTACCCATTTCCTATGGACAACATTAGAGGGGCCTGGCTATTTGGATAGGCCGTGTTTATGTATTTGCTCGCGATTAATGGAGTAGACCCGGATGTGTGTCGAAGCTATTCGGAAGAGTGGAGGTCCCTGGAAGGTGAGAACCGCTGTTATGACTATGATGAAGCTACCCATTTCCTATGGACAGCATTGGAGTGGCCTGGCCATTTGGACAAGTCGTGTTTATATATGTATTTGCAGGTACCACACCCTTAACCTAAACCTATAACCCCAAACCTATAACTTAAACCCATTCTCAATTCCCTAAATCTATAACCTATAACCTAACCCTAAACCAAAACCTATAACCTAAACCTTAACCTTAACCTATAACATATACTTATAATCTTAATCTAAACTTATAACCTTAAACTAAACTCAAATCCCTAGACCTTAACCTATAACCTAAACCTACACCTAATCCTAATCTCAACCCTATAACCTAAACCTAAACCTAAACTTAAAAACCCCAACCTAAACCCGATCCCGAACCCGAACCCGATTTCCAAAACCTCATACCCTATTCTCAATTCCCTAAAGCTATAACTTAAAACCTAAACCTAAACCTATAAGCTAAACCTAAACCTTAACCAAAACCTATAAGCTATACTTATAACCTTAACCTAAACCTACAACTTTAACTTAAACCTATTCTCATATCCCAAAACTTATACTTATAACCTAAAACTAGACCTTAATCTTAACCTATAACCTATACTTATAACCTAAACCTAAACCTATTCTCAAATCCCAAAACCTATACTTATAACCTAAACTTAAACTTTAACTTAAACTCAAATCCCTAAACCAAATCCCAAAACCCATAACTTAAACCTATACTTATAACCTAAACCTATTCTCAAATCCCAAAACCCATAACCTAAACCTAAACCTTAACCTATAACCCAACCTAAACCTTAACCTATAAACTAAACCTATTCTCAAATCTACCAACCCATGGCCTTAACCTAAACTTGTACCTATAACCCAGCCTAAACCTATACTTATAACCTAAACCTATTCTCAAATCCCAAAACCCATAACCTAAACCTAAACCTTAACCTATAACCCAACCTAAACCTTAACCTATAACTTAAACCTATTCTCAAATCCCAAAACCCATAACCTTAACCTAAACCTATACCTATAACCCAAACTAAACCTATACTTATAACCTAAACCTATTCTCAAATCCCAAAACCTATAACCCAACCTAAACCTAACCCAAAACCTTAACCAAAACCTATAACCTATACTTATAACCTAAACCTAAACTTATAACCTTAACCTAAACCTATTCTCAAATACCTAAACCTAAACTTATAACCTATACCTATAACCTAAACTTAAACCTTAACCTATAACCCAACCTAAACCTATACTTGTAACCTAAACCTATCCTCAAATCCCAAAACCCATAGCCTAAACCTAAACCTTAACCAATAACCCAACCTAAACCTTAACCTATTCTCAAATCCCAAACCCATAACCTTAACCTAAACCTATACCTATAACCCAACCTAAACCTATTCTCAAATCCCAAAACCTATAACCTAAACTTAAACCTTAACCTATAACTCAACCTAAACCTATTCTCAAATCCCAAACCCATAACCTTAACCTAAAGTTATACCTATAACCCAACCTAAACCTATACTTATAACCTAAACCTATTCTCAAATCCCAAAACCCATAACCTAAACCTAAACCTTAACCTATAACCCAACCTAAACCTATACTTATAACCTAAACCTATTCTCAAATCCCAAAACCCATAACCTAAACCTAAACCTATACTTATAACCCAACCTAAACCTATACTTATAACCTAAACCTATTCTCAAATCCCAAAACTCATAACCTTAACCTAAACCTATACCTATAACCCAACCTAAATATATACTTATAACTTAAACCTATTCTCAAATCCCAAAACCTATAACCCAACCTAAACCTAACCCCAAAACCTATAACCTATACTTTTACAACCAAAACCTAAACATATAACCTTAACCTAAACCTATTCTCAAGTACCTAAACCTAAACTTATAACCTTAACCTAAACCTATTCTCAAATCCCAAAACATATAACCCAACCTAAACCTAAACCTAAACCTTAACCTATAACCCAACCTAAACCTATACTTATAACCTAAACCTATAACCTTAACCTATACTTATAACCTACACCTATAACCTAAACCTAAACCTAAACCTTAACCTATAACCCAACCTAAACCTATACTTATAACCTAAACCTATTCTCAAATTCCAAAACCCAAAACCTTAACCTAAACCTATACTTATAACCTAAGCCTATTCTCAAATCCCAAAACCCAAAACCTTAACCAAAACCTATAACCTATACTTATAACCTAAACCTAAACTTATAACCTTAACCTAAACCTATTCTCAAATACCTAAACCTAGACTTATAACCTATACCTAAACCTAAACCTTAACCTATAACCCAACCTAAACCTATACTTATAACCTAAATCTATTCTCAAATCCTAAAACCCATAACCTAAACCTAAACCTTAACCTATAACCTAACCTAAACCTTAACCTATAACCTAAACCTATTCTCAAATCCCAAAACCCATAACCTTAACCTAAACCTATACCTATAACTATACTTATAACCTAAACCTATCCTTAAATCCCAAAACCTATAAACCAACCTAAACCTAACCCAAAACCTTAACCAAAACCTATAACCTATACTTATAACCTAATCCTAAACCTATAACCTTAACCTAAACCTAAACCTATTCTCAAATCCCTAAACCTAAACTTATAACCTAAACCTATAACCTAAACCTAAACCTTAACCTATAACCCAACCTAAACCTATACTTATAACCTAAACTTATTCTCAAATCTCAAAACCTAAACTTAAACCTTAACCTATAACCCAACCTAAACCTATTCTCAAATCCCAAAACCTATAACCTTAACCTAAACCTATACCTATAACCCAACCTAAACCTATACTTATAACCTAAACCTATTCTCAAATCCCAAAACCCATAACCTAAACCTAAACCTTAACCTATAGCCCAACCCATACCTTAACCTATTCTCATATCCCAAAACCTATAAACTTAACCTACACCTATACCTATAACCCAAACTAAACCTATACTTATAACCTAAACCTATTCTCAAATCCCAAAACCCATAACCTAAACCTAAACCTTAACCTATAACCCAACCTAAATCTATACTTATAAACTAAACCTATTCTCAAATCCCAAAACCCATAACCTTAACCTAAACCTAAACCTTAACCTATAACCTAACCTAAACCTAAACCTATTCTCAAATCCCAAAACCCAAAACCTTAACCTAAACCTATAATTATAACCTAAGCCTATTCTCAATTCCCAAAACCCAAAACCTTAACCAAAACCTATAACCTATACTTATTACCTAAACCTAAACTTATAACCTTAACCTAAACCTATTCTCAAGTACCTAAACCTAACTTTATAACCTTAACCTAAACCTATTCTCAAATCCCAAAACCTATAACCCAACCTAAACCTAAACCTAAACCTTAACCTATAGCCCAACCTAAACCTATACTTATAACCTATACTTATAACCTTAACCTATACTTATAACCTATACCTATAACCTAAACCTAAACCTAAACCTAAACCTTAACCTATAACCCAACCTAAACCTATTCTCAAATCCCAAAACCCAAAACCTTAACCTAAACCTAAACCTATATTTATAACCTAAGCCTATTCTCAAATCCCAAAACCCAAAACCTTAACCAAAACCTATAACCTAAACCTAAACTTATAACCTTAACCTAAACCTATTCTCAAATCCCAAAACTTATACTTATAACCTAAACCTAGACCTTAACCTTAACCTAAACCTATTCTCAAATCCTAAAACTTATACTTATAACCTAAACCTAGACCTTAACCTTAACCTTAACCTATAACCTATACTTATAACCTTAACCTAAACCTAGACCTTAACCTAAACCTATAACCTAAATCTAAACCCAAACTTATAACCTAAACCTATTCTCAAATCCCAAAACCTATAACCTATACTTATAACCTAAACATATAACCTATAACCTATACTTATAACCTAAACCTAAACCTTATCTTTTAACCTATTCTCAAATCCCTAAACCTATAACCTACACTTATAACTTAGCTATAATCTAAACATAAAACCCGATCTTGATCCTGAACCCGATTTTCTAAACCTAAACCTTAACGTATTCTCAAATCCCTAATCCTAAACCTATACCTAATCCTAATCTCAACTCCAATTCCCTAAACCTAAACCTAAACTTATACCTATTCTCAAATCCCTAAACCTAAACTTATACCTATTCTTAATTCTGTAAACCTAGACATATAACATAAACCTATAACCTAGCCTAATCTTAAAGCTATTTCCCTAAACTGACTTTAATCTTTTCATTGTAGACATGGATAAGAGTTGGATACGAGCTAAGAACAGGTTTGACCCAGAGTATAAATAAGGGGTTCAAGAGTTCATGGAATTTTCGTGAAATCGGGCAGATTCAAGGAATAGGATTAGGTGTCTATATCGAAAATGCAAGAACATGATATCTAAGACTTTAAACAAAGTAGAGGATGATTTGTTTATAGTTGGGATTAACCAGAGTTACACTTGGTGGATCTATCATGGTGAAGATATGACCCATAGAGTTGCACCCGCTGAAGTCCTTGTTAACCCAATTATGTCGGATGATGAGGATGAAGACGTTAACGAAATGCAAGATATCATAGGGGATGTGTTCAAGGGAATAGCTACGGATACTGATTTTGCAGCGACAAGCAGTAGCCAAGATATTCCTCCAATGGGTGATGACGAATCAGAAAAGTTTAGTAGGTTGTTAAGGGATGCGCAACGTTCACTTTATCCGGGGTGTGAGAACTTTCCCAAGTTGAATTTTCTTACAAAGTTACTTCATTTGAAGACAATAAATCATTGGAGTAACAAATCGTTCAGCATGTTGCTCGATTTATTGAAAGAAGTATTACCGGATGGTGAGACATTGCCTAAGTCTCATTACAAGGCAAAATCCTTAATGCGCAACTTGGGCCTTGGTTACACCCTCATACATGCATGTATAAATGATTGTTTATTGTATTGGAAAGAGCATGATAAGGTTGAAGAGTGTCATTTTTGTGGAGAGTCTAGGTGGAAGTATGACAAAGCTGAGCGTAAGAATATCCTACGAAAGGTGTTAAGGTACTTTCCATTGAAACCCAGATTGCAAAGATTGTTTATGTCTCGTAAGATGGCTGAAGATATGAAGTGGCATAAGGAGAAACGCGTTCATGATGATAAAACACTGACGCACCCTATGGACTCTGAAGCCTGACAAAATTTTAACAAGCAACATGACTGGTTTGCAAAGGATTCTCGCAATGTTCGATTAGGTATTGCAAGTGATGGTTTTAATCCATTTGGTAATATGAGTAGCTCGTATAGTATGTGGCCAGTGGTGCTTATGCCTGACAATTTACCTCCTTAGTTGTGTATGAAGGAGTCATTCTTCATGATGTCATTGCTTATTCCTGGACCCAGGTCACCTGGGAATGATATTGATGTGTATTTGTGACCGTTAGTAGATGAGTTAAATGAGTTGTGGAGTCAAGGTGTAGAAATGTATGACACATTTGTAGGACAGACATTTTAATTGCATGCAGCGGTCTTGTGAATAATAAATGACTTTCCTGCGTATGAAAATTTGTTTGGGTGGAGCACGAAGGGCAAGTTGGCTTGTCCTACATGTGGTATTGAGACTTGTTCATTGTCATTGAAGCATGGTAGAAAAACGTGTTATATGAGCCATCATAGCTTCCTTCTGAGCGATCATAGTTGACGCAGGAAGACAATGATCTTTGATGGCAAACAAGATCATAGGCCACCCCCGAAAGATCTATCTGGAGAAGATGTGATGCAACAACTGAGTAACATTGGAGAAGTTAGATTTGGTAAGGCATCGGATTTAAAGAAGAGAAAACGTACAGTATTGGACTATAACTGGAGGAAGAAGAGCATCTTTTTTTAGTTACCCTATTAGAGCGATCTGAAATTGCGACACAATTTGGATGTCATGCATATTGAGAAAAATATATGTGACAATGTTTTCGGAACATTGATGAACATAGAGAAGAAAAAAAAAGACAGTTTTAAGGCTCGATTAGATCTACAAGAAATGGGTTTAAGGAAAGAGTTGCACTTGCAACCACATGAAAATTCGTATACTATACCAGTAGCCTGCTACACATTGACAAAATTAGAGAGAAAGCATTTATATGAATGGTTGAGATCGGTGAAGTTTCGAGATGGGTATACGTCAAACATATCTCGTTGCATAAATGTTACGGACTACAAGGTAACAGAAATGAAAAGTCATGATTGTCACATCCTTCTGTAATGCCTATTGTCGATTGTAATTCGTGGATTCTTGAGCAAGGATATCAGTACGACGCTGATTAAGTTAGGGATATTCTTTAAGGATTTATGTTTGAAATCAATGAATGTAGATGTTATTAAATAACTGGAGAGGGACATTGTCATAATTCTTTATAAACTTGAAAGAATATTTTCACCTGCATTTTTCGATTTCATGGTACACCTAGCTATTCACTTGCCACACGAGGCGAAGCTTGTAGGCCCAGTACAATATTGTTGGATGTATCAGAGAAAAAGATGGCAGAACCTATTAAAATTTTTATTCATTTCATAAAATACATATATCCATGTTTTCATATGTATAACATATTAATTTTGTGTACAGATACCTTCACACACTCAAACGATTTATGAGGAATAAGGCACGACCGGAGGGGTCGATAGCTGAAGCATACATTGATAATGAGTGCCTTACATTTTACTTCATGTATCTTTGTGGCACAGAGACTAGATTCAACCGAGAAGATTGGAATGCTGATTAAGGGCAGGAGCGTGAATAAGGACTCATATCTGTATTTGCACATAACGTTCGTCCTTTAGGATCCCGAACGTTTTAGGATATAGACCTTGGGGATCTAGCAAAGGCGCGGTGGTATGTGTTGAATAATTGTGAAAAAATAGAGTCGTACTTGGAGTAAGCCTTCCCTCAATTATTATTTTCTCTACATACAATGATCGTAATGTTTCTTACTAATGACGTGTCATTTATGTTTAGCGAACACATAGATGAGATTAAGTCCAAATTCCCCACAAATTATGATCGAATGCATCAAGACCAGTTTCCACAATGGTTCACCAAATGTGTAAGATTTCACATTATATCTCACCACACTTAGAATTTTCGTTGTATTCAACCTAAGAAAATCCCTAATTAATTATATTCTGTACATGATAATAGATGACGATGTTGTGCACAAGCAACTCTGCTGATGCGTCTAATACACTATATTCACTGGCGTGTGGCCCTGACAGACGTGTATCTATATATATAGGTTGTATTGTAAACGGGATTCAGTTTCACACCGAAGAACGTGAGAAGTGTAGGACCACACAAATAGTAGGGTGGTTATGAAGAAAATAAATGAGGGGGGTGAAATTGACTTTTATGGAATTTTGACGGATATTATTGAGCTTAATTATTGTATGAGAAAGCGGGTGTACTTATTTAGATGTGATTGGTGGGACATTGGAAATAAGAAGTTGGGAATACAGACTGACAACTACTTTACGAGCGTAAATTTATCTCGAAAATGGTTTAAGGACGACCAGAAGTTGAAGATAGCGAGGACGAGGAAAATGACACGTCTAGGGTTGAACAAGCATATCAAGAAGACATGTTATCTAGGAATACAGGGACTGATTCAAGTGTTGATATTGATGTGGTGCAATTAGGCAGAGATGATGTGCCATCCGATCATGTTGATGCTTCAATAATACAAGACATTATTAGAGATGATAGCGGTTTTATTGATGACAACGTTGCAGATGATGAGGAGGAAATACTGATCAGCGATAGTGATGGTGAAGAAGAAATAGCCTTAAGCGATAGTGATACAGATGACAATTATTAAATGTACACATGATTTACATGTCATTTTTTAATTCGAATAATTTATGTATTCCATGTATACGTGAAAATTACAAGTCATGATTAATTCCTTTTATTGACTTATTTAAAATTCACATTTGCAGTTGAGTCAATTTCTGATCATGTCATCCTCAAACCGGAGCATAGCAAAAGCATGTAACATACTTCATCAGCTGTTGTACATGGATGTTTTGGTCATATCTTCTTTTGGTAGGGACATAGAGATACCTGGTCTGGTCGATAAGTGTAAAGTAGAATATATCGACGACGACTCAGACGAAAGATTATATTATCTCAAAGAAATTTTAGGGTTGATAGAGATATATAACCATGGGAAATGAGATATGGAAGATGCGACTCTGTCACTTACACATCTGAATGGAGTACTTATAGACCAGATTTTTTCTATTGTGACTGACATGTTAGCTATAAAAATATCGAGTGCTTCACACTACATGACATATGCTTCTGAAGCATATGATAACTTACGCAGGGAGTACTTCGGATAGTTTACCTCAAAGTTGTTTCGTATTATAATGAAATATGTGTATTTATTATATAATGACAATGTGTAATGAAATTTCTAAAGGTTATAGATTAAAGTTTACAGTTTTATTATATTCTGCTTACATTATAGTGTAATGGTTTAATCATATTTTAATCATCTCTCTAAGCATAAGCACAAATGCATTCTACCGTCAACACTACTTGTATAATGTTTTAGCATATTCCACTTGTATTGACATTGTTTAAATTTATAAGTTCGTAGCTCGCACATATTCAGTGATGGCACTAGGTGGGAGAGCACGTCGTTCATACACTAGATCTACCCCTTCTACCCGTGATGCGACAGAGACAGCATCGCCGTCACATGTTGCATCGCAGGCGTCTGATCCTTCAGTCACGCATACACCGGGCACTGCATGTAAGTCTAGACATGTATTTCTTTTAATGACTTCTGTTTATGTTTACTTACATATTTCTTTTGTAACAGCGTCGTCGACCGGCCAACGAGGACGTGGACCCACACGTGAGTTACTTTTAGAGTGACTTACACGTGAGGGTAGGGTGACAGTAGAGTTCTCACAGGACTGCATTAGACCTGTTGAGAACAATGTCAAACTGTTTACGTCGGAGGTCGGTGTTTTATGCCGATCTCTAATCCCCCCACCACCTCCTGTTAGGCAAACGTGATAGATGATGTGCGGCAGCTCATCCGTCAGCACCTTCAGGTAAATTTTAGTAAATTAAAATTTATTTTATGAAAGTTCATTTACTCTTAAGTTATTATCTTAATAAGTTTATTGCCTTAATCTATTATTTACGAAATTGCAGGATAAATTTGAATTTGATTTGAGTATTCCGCACATCTCTTATGCCGTCGAAGAAGACATGATGAAGGAGCGGTTCAAGGATTACCGCAATAAGTTACACCGGCAGTACAAGGGGTGCGTGAGCTACGAGGAGACCGCACAGTCCGCACCACCGCATGTGACCGATGAGGACTGGTGAATACTCAGTGATAAGTTTTTGTCTGATTCTTTCCAAGTAATATTTACATATTTACGATATCTTAATGCAATAATTAACTTCACAATTGATAACAATGTATTATGAATAATGTGTTTAGAAAAAAAAGTAAAATAAATTCTGACAATAGGGAAAAGTTGGCAGTGAACCACATAGCTGGTTCAAAGTCATTTGTATGACTTCGTCACGACATGGTAAGAAATTACTGGTAATTATTACGTTTATATATTCTTTCTATGCATTTATATTAACTCCATTGTCATTTTGATTGTGCAGCGAGATTCCATCACTGGCCAGGAGCCCGGACCAGGAGACTTCTACAGAGGGACTCACTGTCGGCAGGAGACGGGATCTTTGATAAAATCCTTACATTGTAAAATTTAATTGCATTAAATTATAATAATGTCATTATCATGAAAATTCATATGTTTTCATTACAGGAGGAGATGGATACTTTGCGCAGTCAGCCCACTCCCGATGGTACTCAGCGGAGCGAGCCAGAGATCTTGAGTCAAGTGCTTAGCACCCGTTCTGGATATGAGCGTGGGTTTGGCCATGGTGACAAGCTCATGACACCCGCTAGAGCTGCCTCCACCCATTCCATCATTGTTGGCGATAGCGTCATACGCCGAGCGATATCGCAGAGAGAGGTTCAACAGCTACGGGTTATCGTCAATGACATCAGAAAGCAGCTTAAGAGGTAGAGAGAGGAGCAATAGAGGAGGATGGAGGAGATGGAGAGGTAAAGGGAGGAGCATGCGAGAAGGATGGAGGAGCTAACGAGGGAGAGAGAGGAGTAGGTGAGGCAGAGGGAGGAAGAGCAAGCGAGGTAGAGGGAGGAGCAGGCGAGGCAGAGAGAGGAGTATGCAAGGTAAATGGAGGAGATGCAGGTGGCGCATGAGCGACGGATGATGGAGATGTTTCAGGCTCTCACTGCACGCTTACCCACCAATGCCCCACCACCTCCGCCTTCATCTTCGTGATTTTTTGTATTTTATTTATGATATTTAAACTTATATGTATTTACGCGTGAATGAATGTGATGTGGATAAGATATGTTTGTGTTTGGATGGATTTACCAGTTTGGGTTTAGATGGATGTGAATGTGAATATGATGAAATATTTTATATAACAGGTGTATATCAAGAATTTTATGCTGGAATATTAAAAAAAAAAAAAAAGACTTTTAGCGACGAAACTTTTCGTCGCTAAAGGTTAAAGAAATTATTTTTAACGACAAAAATTTTCATCGCTAAAGGTTTTAGGTCATTTTTTAGTGACAAAAACTATTGTCGTTACAAGTCACAACACACATATTTAGCGACACAAATGTTCGTCGCGAAAAGTTATACACGTATATTTAGCGACGAAATAATATCGTCGCTAGAAGCTTAACACGTATATTTAGCAGCGAAAATGTTCGTCGTGAAAAGTTTTATAATTATTTTTAGCGACAAAATATATCGTCGCTAAAAGTTTTGAAAAGTTTTTTAGTGGCAAAACAATTCGTCGCAAAAAGTTTTTTTCATATTTTTTAGCGATGAAACTGTTCGTCGCTGAAAGTAATTTTTTAGCGATGAAATCTATCGTCGCTAAAAGTTCAATACTTATTTTTTAGCAATGAAAATATTTGTAGCTAAAAGTTTTCTATATTACTTTTAGCGATGAAAACGGTCGTCGCTTAAAGTTTTTTAAACGCTTTTTAGCGACGAAAATTTTCGTTGATAAAAGTCATTTTTAGCGACGAATATTTTCATCGCTAAAAGCCCCATCTTTGTCGACGATTAAAAATTTTCATCAATAAAAATCTGTTGCCACGGCATATTGGCGACGATTTTGGCGATGAAAATTTTCGTCGCTAAAGGTACGATTTCTTGTAGTGATACGTGGAAAAACCCCAACAAGGGTAAAAAACCACGGGTGCAAACTTCCACTATGAAAAAATTTGAGATTACAATCAATATACTAACCTTCTCGATGCTCCCATGCATAGAGATAACCCTTAGCCTAGCTTAGAAAACCCTTTCTCATACCCTAGAATAACCCTAGGAACCCCTATTTATATATTAGGTAACTCCCTTCCGCACCTCGGCGAAAACCTCCTCAAATTTACGCAGTCCGCACCAAATCTAGACTAGAATCTACGTAACCTCGACTGGTCGAGCAAGAGCCTTGACTGGTTGAGCGGCCCACTCAACCGGTCGAGCACCCTACTTGACTGGTGGGGCATCGTGGATTTCCAAAAACATTAGCTCGCTTGACTTTGAGTCAAGCACCGCTTGACTGGTTGAGTAGCCTCCTTGACCGGTCGAGCGACCCTTTGGTGTGCTGGCTCCACACCTCAACAATCTCCCACTTAAAAATACATCACCATAATCCTTCATCTTTTACGTCTGGAGTGCACCACCTCCCCGTCTTTAAGCCTGAAGACCAATCAAAGCTGAATAGAGCTTCAGCTTCTCCCGTGTGACTACCTTGGTCAGTATATCCGCAGGATTCTCACTTGTATAGATCTTCTCCAGAGCAATCGATCCGTCTTACAGTAACGAATGTATGAAGTGATATCTAATGTCAATATGCTTGGTCCTTGAATGAAAGGTTGAATTCTTAGCCAAGTGTATTGTACTTTGACTGTCACTGTACAACTTGCAATCTGCTTGCTTCTTTCCCAACTCTTCCATGAAACCTTACATCCACACCATCTCCTTGCAGGCTTCTGTAACTGCAACATATTCTGCTTCCACTGTACTAATAGATACTATCTTCTGTAACTAAGAAACCCAACAGACTGCAGCACTACTCAGAGTGAAGACATACCCTGTAGTGCTTCTTCTACTGTCGATATCTCCTACCAAATCTGAATCTATGTAGCCTTGTAGCTTAATTTCCAATCTTCCATAACACAACCCTACATCCACAGTACCTACTAGGTATCTAAGGATCCACTTCACAACTTTCTAATGCTCCTTCCCGAGGTTGTTCATGAACTTGTTAATAACTCCCACTGCTTGAGCAATGTCTGGCCTCGTGCTCACCATAACATACATGAGACTCCCAATAATTGACGCGTATAGGATTTTAGCCATGTAGTCCCATTCCTACTACGTCTTTGCACCTTGCTTCTTGGAAAGCTTGAAGTGGTTGGCTAATGGAGTGCTAACCGGCTTAGCACGTCTCATACTGAATCAATCAAGTACCTTAGCTATGTACTCTACCTATTACAAAAATAGTTTCTTGTTTTTCTTATCATGCTTTATCCTCATGCCTAGGATTTATTTTGCACCTCCTAAATCCTTCATGACAAATTCTCTAGAAAATTATTTTTTATATCTGAGATATCCTTCATGCTTGATCCGGCCACAAGCATATCATCTACTTACAGAAGAAGAATGATGTACGACGTATCAAACTTCTTCAAATAGCAACAGTGGTCTACATGACATCTCCGAAAACTGTTTCCCGACATGAAACTGTCGAACTTCTTGTACCACTGCCTCGGGGCCTGCTTCAGGCCATATAGACTCTTCTTGAGTCTACACACCTTGTTCTCCTTTCCTGGTGCCACGTATCCTATCGGCTGATGCATGTATATCTCTTCTTCAAGGTCCCCATGAAGAAAGGTTGTCTTAACATCTAGCTACTCTAGATGTAAGTCCTCTGTAGCCACTATACTCAAGATCATGCGAATCATAGACATTTTCACCAATGGTGAAAATATTTCAGTGAAGCCGATACCTGCCTTTTGTTGGAACCCTTTCACAACCTATCTTGCCTTATTTCTTTTCGAACCATCATGCTCCTCCTTCAGTCTGTAAACCCACTTGTTATGAAGAACTTTCTTACCCTTAGGTAAAGTGACTAACTCCCACATTTGATTGGATTGAAGAAAGTCCATCTCATCATCCATGGCCTGCTCCCACTTAACTCGTATATCTAACTATAATGCCTCTTCAAAATATTTTGGTTCACCATTATCTGTCAGTAATAGATAATGTAAGGAGGGTGAGTATCGGACCTTGGGTCTCCTCTCCCGAGTAGACCTCCTCAGAACTGGTGTCTGTGACTTTGCCTCATTGTGCTCCTGTGCATGCTCATCCTATGGCGCTGTAACAACCGTGTCCAGTAACTCTTTCAACTCTACTATTTTTTTCTCCTCGGCCTTATTTTGTTACAAACTATCCTTATGCATCACTTTTTCATTGAAGATTACATCTTTGCTTTTGATGATTTTTCGGTTTTCTGTATCCCAAAAACGGTAGCCAAAATCATGCTGCCCGTAGCCGTAGCCTATAAAAGTGCACTTCTTGGGCTTCACATCTAGCTTGTTTCTGTGCTCTGCATTAATGTGAACATATGAAGTGTAACTGAACACTTTGAGATGTGCAAGGTTTACTTCTTTCCCATTCCACGTTTCTTCTGGTAGCCCACCATCCAATGATGCTGAGGAACTTCATTGATGAGATATGTGGCAGTATTCACAGCATCTACCCAAAATGTCTTAGGCAACCCTACATATAACCTCATGCTCCTGGCACGCTCAAGGATGGTCCTGTTAATGTGCTCAGCCACACCATTTTGTTGCGGTGTCCCTGTAATCATTTTTTGATGTTTGATTCCATTTATTGCACAATACTCCTCAAACCTCTTATCATAGTATTCTCCTCTATTATCTGATCTGAGGCATTTTACTGTTTTAACTGTCTCATTTTCTACAATTACTTTTCACTTCTTAAATACATCAAATACATCATATTTATGCTTTATAAAATAGACCCACAGTTTTCTACTAGCATCATCAATAAAAGAAACAAAATAACATGAGTCACCAAGAGATAATACCTATACCGATTGTAACGCCCTGAAAATCGGGGGTCGAGCATAAACTCAACTCCCGAGTTCCAAAACATCACTTATGCAACAAAATGAATGATGATTGAATGTTGACTGTATTTGTGCATTGAACATGAGTGAGATTAAGCCAAAACAGCGTATCATACTCCAGAGACGGTTAAATTTGCAAGCGGAAGACTGTGATAGATAGATAAAATATATAAACTGTGGTGAGTCTCCAGAGTGTGATAAAGTTACCAGGTTAAATAATTACAAGTAAATTATACCAAGTTGTGTAGTATGATCTAGTCAACATCCATGTAGCCCCGACAATCAAGGTACGGCTCTCACGAAGCCGCCAGAAAACAGCATATACGAGAAAGCATTCCCGTCGTCATAGAAGTCCGGCTCCGCCTCGAAGTAGCGTCGCCATCTGCAATCGACAAAGTCGGTGGGTGTTCGAACACCGTCCCGTATCGTGGGAGTGAGTGATCAACTCAGTGGAACAATAAAGCATAGGTTAACATGTTATCAATTCAGTCAAGCAGTAATGATAAAGCAGTACAAATCAAACAATTCTAACTACTCTTATTAAGTGCGAGAATGAAATGACATGATGCTGTATGCCCTTGCCAAACCACCCTCATGCGACATCATCTTACGTTCGCGAATGCTTAACTCCCTCAGTGCGCCACATCTACTAAGCACATGCGATGCGATGATGATCATGATTACCGAGTTATTATTAGTATATTTCAAACAGCAGTATTGGGAAACTAAGGTACCTCCCTTGTATCATTCCCAAACATGATCCATTCTAGGGTCGTCAATCCTAGTTAATCTCATACGATATTATGGTTCGAGAAGCATAGCGAAGGCATCGCAAAGAGCTCGTCACCCGTCAGCGCGGATACAGATCTCACCGTATGCGGCTCAATTGCTGACCGTCAGCTCGAGTACAGGTCTCACCGTACTCGGCTCAATCACTAGCCGTCAGCTCGAGTACAGGTCTCACCGTACTCGGCTCAACTCATACTATAGTTGCTGTTAAAGACTCGTCGCCAATCACAGACCCTTGGAGTACACTCGAAGATACTACGGAGGACTCGTCGCCCGTCAGCACGAGCACAGGTCTCACCGTACTCGGCTCTCGCTGTAAGTATCGACAGCTCGAATATAGTGTCCCATACCACCATAATCGGCTCACGAGTCTGGTTGCTCACTGGTCACTACGGGGAGGCACGTGGCCCCGGGCCAGAGGCCGACGACTCGACCACGGTGTCCCATACCACCATGCCCGGCTCATGAGTCTTAGCGGATCGAGGTACCATGATTAAAAGTGATTTCACTGGTAAGTTTGGTACCCTAGGTTCAAGCAGTAGCGTCCAAACATGGTGAACATACATTAGACAGATCGGGTTACTTGACGAGCTCGGCTAGCTCGAGCGCACAACAAGTTGAACGACATGAAATGCATAAGTACTTCGCGTGGCCAACCACTATCGCCAACCGAAGTACGACTCAGGTTCGTCGAACACATCTCACGTAGCAAATGAATCACAGCCACGAATTCAATTCTGGTACCGATTGTCTGGACTACAATTATAGCCCCAAACATAATAACTTGCAGATAGATAAAGCAGTAATGGATCAAGATTCAACTCATACTAACAAGGTATGGTATTATCCGTTTAGGGCTACCAGGGCTGTTGCACGCACTCGTTGCTCCGCTCCCCCATCACCCATGACGGATCATACAACGTAAATATAAATTTAAACATATGCATTACATAGTTATAATCATAAAGCAGTTGAGCATGTTATGAATCACAACACAAGCATGAGTTTATACATGTTCAATTCCTAATCACACAACAATCCAAGGAGATCATACACATAGTTAAAAGAGGTTGAGAATCATATCTCAACACCCTTATACATTATAATTTGCTAACTACTACTCATTCAGACATTTCAAGAAACACTTAAACAAACATACATCAACATACATGACATATGTCGATCACATAGGCATTAGGCCAAATCCTTTCACTAGGGAGTTGCCCCAATCATAACACGCGTACACCCACGACGGATAGTCATGGCAAGCAGGAATCCAAGTTCCATATTCATTCAGTCATTTCCGCAAACACTTGGGCCACACATTTTAGCATATATAGTGTATATTGGTCGTGGCGTGATTTAGGGAAAATCCTTTCGTCAAAAGGGTATCGCCAATACAACAATCATGAATCCATGACAATTAGTCATGGCGAGCACGAATGAGGATTCTATACTCATTCAGTCATTTCACAAACACTTAGAATACACTATTACAACATACATGGTGTATGTTAGCAAAACATGTATTAGGGCTATCCTTTAGCCAAGTGAGTATTTTATCCATGTATAATATATTACTACAGCAAATAATCATGATAAATGCATCTCCAAAATTTATACGTATACAGTATTTTCTAGAATACGCATTTTCAACATACATAATGTATACAAGCAAACATGTATTACGGCGATTCCCTTCGCCAAGCAAATATTTTATACGCACATAATATATTTATACGACAATTAATCATGACAAACACATCGCTAAAATATACATGTATACGGTACTTCTTACAATACCGTATTTCTACATACATAGTGTTTATTAGTAAACATGTATTTAGGCGAATCCTTTCGCCAAATAAGTATTTTATCCATACGTCATATATCCATACGACAAATAAACATGTCAAACACATTTCCATAAAAAATACGTATACGGTATTTTATACGAATACCTAGAGTATGTGAAATTCCAAATTCTACAATTTTAATCGAAACTGAAAACGGAAAGCACTTTGTACATGTGCAATTGCATGCAGATCATGAATCTATCATTATCTGACATTGAAAGCGTTGAAAACCATAACCTATACACCTAAAGTCCGCACCTTTTGTCGTAGAATCGTAATGGATCGACAAGGGTTGAGGAGCTTCCGTATTCGGGAGTTTTCTAGCCTAAAGAGTGAAATCGGTTAGCTATTTCATAACCTGTAGCCTATACACCTCAAAACAGGTCTAGGGTTAGGGTTTATTACCTTAAAACGGAGTCGGTATCGCCGGGAAAGCATCTGGAAAGAGGCGGTGCAGCCCGTGGAGCGGCAGGGAAGTACGGCAGGGAGAAGCTCCCACTTCTCCCTCACTTTCTCTCTCTTTTCTCTCTCTCAATCTCAAATTCGTATGCCATGAGAGAGGGTTTAAGGTCCTTATATAGCCTAAGAATTCTCCAAAACAGACTCCAGGTCAAAGTATACTTATGTTATAACCAAAGCGGACCTGTTTCAGCTCAACGGAGGACTTCTAGCGTGCGGTCCAGATCTGATACGGAGTTTCGATGTGCTCCCGAGAGCAGCCGGGTAATGAGATTGATCCTAGATTTTAGGGTAACCTAGCGTCAATGATTCTACAAGTTTTGGGTCTTGCAGATCGTATTTAAAGCGATTCAAACGGATTTCGTAGCTAATCTAGTTTCACACCTAGTTACTTTGTCTCATTTCTAAAGGATTTAGTCCTAAGTGATTTCTGGTCGAGGTGGTACTCAGGCCTTTGTAGTTTGTATATAAAGTGATCCAAGTTATACTACTTAGCTAGTTTAAGATAGTGTCTAGGGTGAAAGTTCTTAGAAAAATTGGAAGATCAAGGTGATGAAGGGTGAGATTTGTAAAGGAAATGAGTTCAAAGGCGGCTTTAGACTTTGGGATTCAGTTCTGACAAGTTAATGAGGTATTGGATCGACCCATTGCCTAAGGACGTCTAATCCCAGGTTGGCAAAAATCCGGGGCATTACACCGATCCCCATACATCAGTGTGTATAAGCTCCAACAAATATGTTTTTAGAGTACATCCTATTTTCTTAAGACTTACCCTCTTCTGCTTGCTATACACACACTCCTCGCAAAATTCCAAGTCAATGGACTTTAGCTCTGGTAGCTTTCCTTTTGACAATAGCACTTTCATTCATTTCTCACTCATATGTCCCAACTTCTGATGCCATAACTGTCCATTCACTCCACTTGATGCAACTATGAGTGAACTATACGATCTTGAAGTCACGTACAAAGTACCTTCCTTCTTACCTCAAGATATCACCAAGGCACCTTTTGTGATCTTCTAGGAATCACTAGTGAAGGTCGTCACATATTCGGTATCGGCCAACTGCCCCACTGAGATCAAGTTCCATTTCAAACTCGATACATGTCTGACATCCTTCAATTTCAAAGTCATTCCGTCTTTCTAACTTATATGAACATCTCCCTTTCCAACAATATTGTACGACTCATCATCACCCAGGTAGACTTTTCCGAAGTCGCCTGACATATAATCACGCAGAACTTCCTTACACAAAGTGGCATGAAATAAAGCACCCGAGTCTATGACCCAAGACTCATTCCTCGCATCAAGAGATAAGATTAACGCATCTATGACACTCTCCTCAGATAGATTCACTGAATCCTTCCCACCTTGAGAGCTTCCTTCTTATTTCTTAAGCGCCCTGCAATCATGCTTCATGTGCCCCTTCTTTCCGTAATGCTAATGTAAGACCCTTATCCTAGTCCGTACTATTCCGTTGACTCCCACGATCCTTTCCGTCGAATTCCAGCAACCTGCGACTTATAATCGATGTTTACGCACGACCCTAAGTCGTATCCTGTAGATTTGAGTCGGCTTAATCTGAGACTTACTCCATTGCGACCGCACCGTCGCTGCGATTCCAACGTCGTGTCTTGCATACCGATCAGATACCCTAGCCGGGAGATGTGGGCCGGTGTTTAGTTCGAAGAAAACGCCGAACGTTTGCAATTCTAAGAGAATCTCTACAACATGTCCCATCAATCAATCACTCAAATCAATCAATCAATCACCTCATGTTAAGTACACACACCCATGCTTTCTTTCTCCACAAGTTAAGCAACTACCAAGTCAACCCATCTCTCACCTCACCCATCACTCACCTCACATCCATCACCTCACCCATCACTCACATCCATCACTCTCTCTCCTTACATCACATCTCTCCCTCTCATTTCTCAACACAAATTTCAAGCAACACCAAAGAGAAAAAAAAATGTGGACATCCAAGCTTTCTAAGGTGAAAAAGTGAGTGTGTGTGGCCCACTTCTCACCCCAAAATCTTTCATCCTAGCCATTCATTTCTCATCTTCCACCATCAAAGTGAAGCACAAGGAGATCGGCGTTCCATCGGACCAAGAAGATCGAACGGTGGGTGCTTCCATAGGTTAGATTTGTATGTTTTTATGATGGGCCAAGTGAGGCCTACCGATTGATGGTATGGATCTCACTTTGGACCCTTAATGTAGCCGATGGCCCACCTTGATTATCATGATCATTCCATGATGGGGTCATTCTCCATGGACCCCATCATGATGTTTACTTTCTAGTTTGAAAGGGGGTCATTTAGACCTTTTATTTCGGTGGAGAAAGGATCTCCACCGTTGATTTTGATCGGTGCGCCCATATGAAATGGGACCCACTCAATGTATGTTGTAAATCATGCAAGGGAGGGCCCATAGTGGCGGGGTCCCTCCATCACTCGATCTCTCTCCCTCTCTCTTTCATTATTTTTAGTGTGACAATGTGGCCGTGTGGCCCACCCAGATGTACCCCACCTTGATGTAAGTCTCACACAGACCATCCAAACCATGTAGGCCCTACCTTAATGGGGATGGGAAACCACTAGTATTAGCTTGATCTAGATCAAGTAGGCCACGTGGGACCCACCAGCCATGGTCCCCACACGTGGGACCCACCTTAATTGAATGCAAAACGTCCAGCGTCCTGGACGCTAGATGTGGCTACGTTGAAGTGTGAACAGACAGAGGGTGTACTAATAAAAATAAAAGTTTGTTTTTTTTAGCCTTTTGGGGTGGACCGCTCATGCAAGCCCCACCTAAATATATGTATTTAATCCATGTTATCCATCCCATTCAGCGGATCATTTTAGGCGTTGAGCCAAAAAATGAAGCTGATCCGACTAATGAGTGAGCCATTGCATAGAAAACCGTAGTTTTAACCGTTAAAACCTGCTTTGAGGTTTTTGCACACCAAAACGAATTAAATATTAGACTCATTTGGTCGGCCTCGAGCCGTAGAATCCAATGGACAGGGTGGATTCCCCTGATGCGGGCCCTATAACAAAAAAAACCTCCGAAAAATAGGTTTTAAAAGAAAATAAAAAATAAAAAATAAAAAAAATAATATATGCAGCAGGTCACTGCTGCTACCAGAGGCGCACGGGCAGCGCCTGCTGCACATGGACGGCAGCCAGGTTGGTCCCAAACGTGAGCCCCACCGTGATGTGTGTTGAACAGCCACATCGTCCAGTTTGTGGGCCCCCTCAGGATAGTGGCCCCCACAAAAAATCAGCCGTATACACAGCTCGGGTGGCCCACATCATAGGAAACAGTGAGATTGAAAGGCTGCCATTGAAACCATTTTTTGTGGTCATAGAAGTTTTGGAACATTATGAAATTTATTTTTCCTATTCCTCTGGGTCCGTGTGACCTTCTCAACGGATTGGATGGAAAGTAAACGTTATGCTGGGCCCTACATGGGACCCACAGTGATGTATGTGTTTCATTCACACCGTCCACTGACCGTGGATGGTGGAACTCACCATGATTTGTGTTTTATACACACCGTCCATGCCCGGATGGTGGGACCCACCATGATGCATGTACTGCATCCAAACTGTCCATCCATTTTGAAAACTCATTTTATGACATGAGCTAAAGAAAGAGTCAAATCTAAGGTTCAAGTCGACCCCACCATTGAAAATAGTGGAGACAGTGGCATTCACCATTCAAACCTCTTAGGAGCCACATTAGCTTCCAATTAAGCTTATATTTTTCTTTCACTTCATCTAGCTCTATGTTAACTTATGAATTTGGTTGGATCTCAAACACATCACGGTGGATCACTCCGTGATATGATCATCCATTGGGGCCCACTTTGATGTGTTTTATGGCCATCTGTGAGGCCCACCTTGATGTAATTTGTGGCCCATCCGTCATGCCCACTTTGATGTATTTTGTGGCTAATCGAGAGGCCCACTTTGATATATATGTGACTCATCAGGATGTATCTTTTACCCATGAGCGGGGCTCACCTGTTGTGTGTTTTGAGGCCCAGGTGCAGGGCTCACCTGTTATATATTTGAGGCCCGTGTATTGAGGCAAATTGTGATGTATTCAAGGCCTGTTATTGAGGCCCACCTTGATATGCATGAGGGCCCGTTATTGAGGCCCACCTTAATGTGTATGAGGGCTCGATATTGAGGCCCACCTTGATGTGTATGAGGGCTCGATATTGAGGCCCACCTTGATGTGTATGAGGGCCCATTATTGAGGCCTACCTTGATGTGTATGAGGGCCCATTATTGAGGCCCACCGTCATGTGTATGAGGCCTGTTATTGAGGCCACCTTGACATATATGAGGACCATGTGATTAGGCCCATTTTAATGTATTCTAGGGCCCATGGGTTGAGGACCATTGTGATGTATTAGGGCCCATGGGTTTAGACCCATTGTGATGTATAAAGGCCCGTGGGTTGAGACCCACTGTGATGTGTATAGGGCCCATGGGTTGAGGCCCATTGTGATGATTTGGAGCCCACGAGTTGAGGCCCATTGTAATGTGATTCCACCGTGGTTTATGTGTTGACCTTTATGGCAGGCCATGCCTTGCGAGCAATGTTGGTTTGACGTCCACATTGTAAGGATAATGTTGGTTAAATGTTCGCATTGTACTTCTCCCTAGGGCCCATTAATAGGCCCGTACTTGTTGTGCGTAGGCCGTCTAGGCCCATCTTCATTATGAAGATAGTTCATAAAATGCTTAGTATAACTCCATGATTCATGCCCATACACATCATATGTATGCCTGATATGAAGAATGTTTGATCATAGCATACGCCATTGGACAGACTATTTACGGGACTCCTTATGAGATGGAGTGCCCACATTATCACGTTGTACGCGTAGGATTATTGCATGACTAGATAATGTGATTCATGCATCTCGCATATGTGTGACTTGATCATTGTACGCCCTAGTGACATCAGGATCGTAGCCTCCACAGGCACATCGTGGATTGCTAGATGGGGCACCGAAAATATTTAGTTCAAGCACTATGGGTACTTAGGATGTCCTTGGGTGAAAATCCCAGAACCTCCAAGACCAAGAGTAGCCCCAACGTTTAGACCGAGTGGAACATGAGCGCCCGAGTGCCGAATACCAGTAGGCCACGTCTCCCACTGCGTCATGGCCGGTAGGGAGGGGATGTGGCCTTATCCGCCTGAGTGAGGGGGCTATAAGATAGGCTAAGTATGATGGTTCGCTATCGATAAGCCGGATAAGTATTGGCAGACTACTGGCTAGGCGGATAGTGAGATCTCTTCCACTCACTGGGTTGTGCAGCTAGGGAGGAGGCAGTTGGAGTGGAGTGTAATAGAATTCGATGATTTTTTAAAAGAGCAATCGTACTGATATGTAGACTTATTGAGCAGGAATTGCATATCCATTCATTCATTTATTTACTATCCACTTGGGCTGGTGATGCGTAACTATTTGTTACGTGTACCATCACATGGCTAGGATTTCGGTTGGGCACGTGACTAACATGAGATCGGGAGTTTATCACATTGTGTCTGACTATCCAAATTTAGGTATGGGACTAGTTTATATAGAAGTCCCTTGTGATAGACTCCATAGCCTATGATATTACGTACTATCATCCCGACTTCACCTTCCAGCATGTTCATTTCATTCACACCACATATTACATTGCATTCGCAGTACTTAGCATTTTGAGTTACTATATTTTTACACTTATATGGCCCAGACGGACTTAGTAGGATTTGTATATTGTATTGTATCATCGACATCTGATATTTGGCTTCCGCACTTACATAGCCGATCCGCATTGCGTATTCTGTTATTCATGGACCTGCCAGTATATTTTCGCTTACTCCGATATCGTATGATTCGTGATTTTATTAGTATTTTCACTTATCCCGATAATGTATGATTTATGTGTTTTATTGTACACTTGGCACTTGCCTTGCATACACACTTACACCACCCTTTAAGCTTTCAATAAGCTTATGCACGATAGATGTGTGTAGATGATGTTAGGATGCAGCCGATTTGTGGCTAGAGCGTGCGATGGAGCTTTTGGAGTTTCCTTTGATATCTTCATATTGTATTTCTATTTTAGCATTGTACTCAAATGATCATATTAGTGGATATGTGATGATGATGTTGCCTTTGTGATTTGGGTAAACTTGTGGTTATGCTCTATTAAAAAAAATAATAATTCATACTGAAAATCCTCCTTGTAGGATCTCAGGATTGGAATCTGGCATATGGGCACTGGGAGCCGAGAATGGGGCACTATGGAGGCTGTTAGCGCTGGATTCGGCTATCAGGAATTTTGTAAGTCCGATTTCCGGGTTTCGGGCGTGACAGCTAACACCCGTATTAGTCTTTCGATCCCTTGGACTTCTTCATCGACTTAGAACGTCCGTGTTTATTGCCTCTTTTGTTCAGTGATCTTCCTCTTCCTTCAATGTTTAGAGCATTCCCTGAATTCCCTGAAACTCCCGATGTCTTTCTTTTAAATTCTTCACTGAGAATTAGACCAGCCACATCATCGAATTTCAGTTTTTTCGACCCTGAAGAATTTCTCACAGCAATCACCAAACCATCCCAACTGTCTGACAAACGGGACAAGATCAATAATGCCCTGACCTTGTCCTTAAAAACAATGCTAATGGATTTCGACTGGCTCGTGACTGTATTGAACTCGTTTAGATATTCAATCACGCTCCCACCATCTGACATCTTCATGTTGAATGGTCATTTCATGAGATGAACCTTGTTGGACGCTGAGGGTTTCTCATACATCGTAGCTAGGGCATGCATTAATTCTTTTGTGGTTTTCACATTGGATATATTAAAGGCGATGCTCTTAGACAAAGACAGTTGGATCGTTCCTAAAGCCTTCTGATCCAATAAAAACCATTCATCATCTATCATCTTCTCTAGTTTCTTCTATTTTCCTTCTAGAGGAATACAGAGGTCCTTCTGATACAGATAATCCTCCATCTGCATTTTCCAGGAGGCAAAGTTTGAACCATCAAACTTCTCAATTCTAATCTTCCCTTCTTCTATCATTGCTCCCACTTGCACTAAACTAATAGCTCTGATACCAGTTGTTATGCATCACGCCAACAACGCTAGTGAACCGAGATCCAATCTCCGGTCTCACTTACAAACGATAAACAAGAAGAAATATAATCTAGAAGTATAATCAATACATACCAACAAACCACAAGACATAATATACATGGAAAAATCCCAACAAAGGTAAAAAACCACGGGTGCAAACTTTCACAATGAAGAAAAATGAGATTACAATCAATATACTAACCTTCTCGATGCTCCCATGCACAGAGATAACTCTTAGCCTAGCTTAGAAAACCCTTTTCTCATACCCTAGAATAGCCCTAGGAACCCCTATTTATAGTTTAGGCAACTCCCTTCCGCACCTTGGCAAAAATCGCCTCAAATTTACGCAGTCTGCACCAAATCCGGACTAGAATCTACATAACCTCGACTGGTCGACCAGCCCACTCGACCGGTCGAGCACCGCGGATTTCCAAAAATATTAGCTCGCTGGACTTTGAGTCGAGCACCGCTCAACTGGTTAAGCAGCCTCCTCGACCAGTCGAGCCAGGCCCTCTACCAGTCGAGCGACCCTTTGGTGTGCTGGCTCCACACCTAAACATGACCAACCACTGGAGTCACTTGATTTAGGGAATCGTGAGATTCCCCTAACCCTAAATGATTTTACAATTTCTAATCAGCCATAGATTTTAAGCTTCATTTGGCTAATGGTGACTTTAAATCAAATGCATTTTTACACCTGAGTTAATAACATATTTTAGCTACAATAACAAATCAATACTAAAGCCAATGAAGTGAGAGTACAGCTGCGCTCGTGTGAGGGGGAGGCATTCATAATTAATGATAATAAAAAATGTAAATATGTGAGAATTGGATATGTAAAAATCATTATATTTGATGGTATAATGCATACACACTTTCAAGTAACACATACCATATATTTGGATTTTCAAAATGCAGTGAAAAATAAAAATTTTCAAAATCAATTTTAAATTTTTACAGCATAAGAATAACCATTCAAATATTCAAATAAAATTATAAATTCTACAAATTGGATTTCCTAATCACTGCCACTAAGAAACCATCCATTTATAGATGTAATTCTCTCAACTACACGGTTTCTCCCTAATTTATCATAAATAAATAAATAAATAATGATAAGAGTTACACATCAGTCTTGGAGTAAGCTAAGGGATATACAATAGCTATCCACCTACACGTGTGAAACATGTAATATTATGGATGAATGAGAGATAAGAATCTCTCTCTACACTCTGTACAAATGACATCAGTGAGTAGGGATGTCTGAGGCTCTATTTTCTATGGTACTCATCACCCTTTGAGATATAATATATGTGTATATATAACGAGGAATTAGCATTTCAGGGAGACCAATTATCGTACTCTACTATCTTACAGCCTTCCATATGCCCCATTACATTGGAATTCTATAATCTTGCCTTATCCCATACACCCATATCTAATTCAATCTCTTAACTATCACAGACATCCATCATAAACTAATGCACATGCAGATCAAGTAGTAGACCCTAATTTAACTAATGTATCATTATTAAGTGTGATTAAAATTATTTTAATGGTTACAATAAAAGTTAAAAACATTTGCAACACTTTTTAAAATTAGTTTTGTGAAAACTCAAGCAAATGATCAATCTCACAAGTTAACATTCTCCTAAAACAATCATTAGAAAAGTCACCATAGCAAAAGATTTATTCAAATATGTATTTTGCCCAAATGCTCTACATGACATGTAACCTTACTGAATTCATCAAAAAATTTACATCAAGAAAGTCTCTGTTGACTCCAATCCCATATAAGGTGAGATTCTCATAAATACCCGAAAAATATGTTAGCTTCAAAACCATGAAATTGAAAATTGAATTTTTTAAAACAACTGTGAAAGAAAAATTCTAATTCTTGTGATCAACAACCCTCTAATAATACATTTATTTAATGGGTATTTGATTAAGAGGTATTAAGCAATGTTAGGCCAGAGATTTCCTACAACACTATTGGGTTTTCAGTTAAATAAATGTAACACATGATTCAGTATTCTTTTAAAAAATGTGCACAAACACACATGGTTTAGTTATCCAAGCTATTAATATGATAAGACATATCTCGAATGGTCCATGCACACAAGAAATCCTTAAGATTGGAATATTCTAGCAATTGAATCTTTCATCTACTTTGGTTGAATGTGTACAAATGTTGCATATCTTTGTTAACTATTGCTTTTCTGGACACCTATTGAAGTGTTAGGATGTTCCAATTTGGGAGATTTATTTTGTAAGGGGTCAGCCAAAGTGGTTCAAATCATATCAACTATTTATATTACTAAACCAACCCCTTTGTAGAAACCGAACACTAAACATTGAAGCTGATTTTTTTTTAGACACCAATTAAAGAATTAGGATGTTGAAAAGCCTACCCAAAGTTTGAATCATATCAATGGTTCTAAGTATGATACTGCACTTGGTGTCGCACCTTCAAGAATAGGAAATATCAGGGAATATTTTGGAAAACATCGTGGATATCACAAAGTATAAAAGTTTGTGTAAAACTTTAGAAAATTTGTCAAATTTTTAGTAAAACTTCAAGATATATTAAAAGACACATGATTGCATACTTAGAACTCAAAATATTACAAAAAGATATGAATATTAGTTTTTATGTTGTTTAGGGAACAAAATAATTGTTCTTGGCCATAAATGATGCAATTATTTCCAAATGAGTTAGGTCATGCAATACAAGCAATGAAGCACAAGCCAAAAAATGTAAACACAAAACAGAATATAAAGTATACCTTGGTCTTAAATCCAAGAGCAGTTACAACAAACCAAACTTGATTAGATTTTCAATTTCTAATATCTACTAATTTTACCATAAACACATCCAACAACGAAGACCAAAGAATGGATAGATCGATGTAAGAATGACATACCAAATAATGTAAACATGTTAATAGTAGCATTTTTAAAACCATCAAAGACCAAATTTAATTGAGTAACTCATAAAGAGAAACTCGTACCTTATCTTATGTCCCACCCCTGGGTAGTCTACCATAACATGTTACTAAAACATGTCTATTCCTAGCTATCCGGAAGTTGACATCTTCCACTTGCTTGGATAAAGCTCTTACAAGGCAATACCACACACATTCATTTCTGTTATTCCAATCTTAGTGCACTTCACCTTCTGGTATTCCAATCTTAGTGCAATTCACATTATTGTCTTCCCATTACATGGGATAGACAAATTCATGAGCCACACACATATTTAGTTCGATAAGAATGTTTTTAAAAAAATGACTCTAAAAGGCCAATGGCCTAACAGAAAAATTCTCAAACCATCTCATTGTTTATTGACAATTATATCAGATCAAATTAGATAAGGCAAAAAAAAAAAAAAAAAACATCTCCCAGATCAGAGAATCACCCACATACCATAGGAGGATAACATTCCCAATTGAGATTTCTTAAAATCCAAGGCCGAGTATGTCATCAAACTTGGTGACAAAAAATGTGAGGCTTGGCCCTCTAGTAGCTTCGATAAAGACTTGACAAAATTTTCCATTATAATATAAGTAAGAGCCACATAGGTGGGGACTTTTCAAAGAGAAGATAATTCATCGTATGAATGAAATCCATGCAGAACTGAACTTGATCCTTGACAACTGTCATGCCCCAAACGCGGAAAACGGGCTCACAAAATTCTCGATCACCGAATCCGGTGCCGACAGCCTCCGTATTACCCCATTCTCAGCTCCCAACACCCATACGCCAGATTCCGATCCTGGGATCCTACAAGGAGGATTTTCAGTATGATTTTTTTTTTGTAATGGAGCATAACCAAGTCACAAAACAACATCACCACATATCCACTAAATAAACATTCGAGTACAATGATAAAATGGAAACACAATATAAAGGTATCGAAGAAAACTCCAAAAGCTCCACCGCCCGCTCCTGCCTCAGATCGGCTGCAACCTAACATCACCTGCAGGCATCTATTGTGCATAAGCTTACAAAAGCTTAGAGGGTGGTGTAAGTGTGTGTGCAAGGCAAGCGTTAAGTGTCCAATACAATATCATAATAGGTAGGTGACAAGTACTCAACACAATACTGGTAATCATACAATATCGAAAATATAGGCAAGATCATGAATCATACGATATCAAAGTAAGCGAAAATATACTGATAGGCCCATAAATACTATCAGCCTTATTCATGCTATGCGATGTAGAAATATAATAGAAGCAATATCATATACTGATGAAGTAATGTAAATAGCAATACAATGCGAAGACAGCAAGCCAAATATCAGATGACAATGATGCAAGGCAATATACAAATCCTGATGATTCCACGAATACGTCAGTCGTATCTAGGCCGTGTAAATGCAGAAAGATAGTAACCCAAAATGCTAAGTATTGTGGATGCACTGTAATATGCGGTGCAAATGAAATGACCAAGCTGAAATGTGAAGTCGGGATGATAGTACGTAGTATCGCAAGCTATGGGGTCAATCACAAAGGAGTTCTATCCAAACCAGTCCCATACCTAAATTTGAATAGTCAAACACAATGTGGTAAACGCCTGATCTCAAGTTAATTAACCTAGGATTAACCCATTAGAATAAACCAGACGGGTCATGATAGGACCTAGTGTGGCTCGCCAAGCCTGATGGCTGGTTACACTTAACAACAGCCCGTGTGGGCCACCCAACGACCGAGGAGGGTCAGAAAAATTTGAAAGTCTAGGAAATCATTGATCTCACTGGGCTTGTGGTCCATCGGGGACAACGGACCAAGTGGACACTTAGAACTGGGATCTGGCACTAGCCGAATGCACCCCACCAATGCCAGAATTGGAATCTGACACTTACAAATGGAATCGAGATACCATGCGTTTTAGCCATCGGATCTCTTCCAATTTTGCGGTGAAGGTTTGATATATTTTTCTACACCCGTTCACCAAATTTGGGACCTGATCGTGGATCGGTGACCGTTGATCATAAATCGGACTCGTACAACCAAACCCCACATCCGATCATTCCTAAATTTTATGTGGCCCCTCATCGGGCCATTAAGCACCTACCCTATAAATTTCATGGCTAGAGGGCCACCTGAGATGCCCCATCAATCAGAATGGGCCTCCCAGGGCCATTTAGGGGTCGAAAACGCTTACTCAGATCATATATCCGTTCATCCGTTCGTCCTTAATTTTTGCATGGACCCTAGTCGGGCCATAAGGCTCCTACACACCCAATTTGGTGCCCAGAGGGATGTTAAGGCCACCCCAACACTAATATGGAGTTCCATAAGGCTATTTTGGGAATTTGTGGAAGCTTGGGGCCAAAGGGCCAAAGTCTAGGAAACAAAAACCTTAGCTCTCATAACTCTCTCTCATTTACCACAACTACCAAGAGCAAAAGGGGAGAGCAAGAGAGTAAAGGAGAAGAAAGTGTGAGTGAGGGGAGCTAAAGTGGACCCTCAATCAAGGTGGGGCCCAAAGGGATCAAACCTTCCAACTTCATACCTCTCCTCAAGGAGAAACTCTTCACCAAAACCTCAACGATCATCCGTGGGTCGTCTAGGTAAGATCCTTCACCTTTCTTCTTGGAAATCCATGTATTAAGAAAGTGTTGCTTGGATTTCTCACATGCAAGGGATTCTTTTAGGGATTCCGGCCGATCGACCTCAAAGCCCTCTTTCCCAGGACGTTTTCTCTATCTCCAACGATCCATAGGTGCAGACTATTATTCTTAGGTGGCCTAACACCAATTTTAGTACGAGCTTAATGATTATGAATGCTTGGATGTTGCATTTGAAATTCTAGAGAAACCCTAGGGATTATATGGTTGTTAGAATTGTTTGAATGTGCATGCTTAGCTCTCAAATTTGATGTAGATCTTGTCTTTCACATGATATTATGTATGGATGATAATATGCTCATCTTTGATTGATTCTTTCCCCTCATATGCGGTGCTTCATGGTGTGTATGATTATTTACACTTGTACTCAGGATTTCTCAAGATGGAGGAAGTGTTTAACTTCCTCACACAACCCACACACTCACATGCACCTTATTTTTCGTGATAATAATTTTTCTTGCTTAGTAGAAGTATTCGTTTGTATGATTGAAATGCATGAGAATTTGATATTGATGTGCTAGTTGATAATATGAGTAGTGGGCATGTTTGTAAATCCCTTTCCACCCTCTTAGGTTGGTCAAAAACCTGACGAGAGATGGTAGTCCCATCGATAGGACTATGCTAAGGCTAGACCTGTGGATTGGGCGGGAGTGTTCGGGTGGCTGTAGTTCGACTACATGGGTCCCTTGTGCCCGAGGTCATTCGTCTCGCGCTCGCCTGACTCGTGCGGTCTAGCCTACTGTCTGACCAACCTTGTATGTCAACCCTGTTTGCTCACCTATGTATGGAACCTGGAACACCTTACAACCATTGTGGCCCATTGATACTTAGACTGTAACGGGTCCACAGTCTCGTGAGCCGGGCATGGTGGAATGGGACACTATGTCCGAGCTGTCGGCCTACGCTGGGGTACCACGCCTCCCCGTAGTGACCGCGATCAATCCCTTCCTTTCGGCACTCCTCATGTGCTTGGAGTCGGGGATGTGGAACCCGACGGGATCACGGACTGCGGGGACTCGGCCTTACGCATTGATGGGGCCTTGGCCTCGCAACCAGCTTAAGGCAGTGACACGTGGGGTGTATCAGATTCTCCAATTTGCTGGATGAATGGATTTAACTAATAACTCGGCTAACATGATCGCATTGCATTGCATTAGTTAGAGTGGCGACTCGGAAGTCGAGGTCGCTCTGAGGGAGTGTGGTCATATGCGATCGTTAGATGGAGTCGCTTGAGGGAGTGTTATGGCGAGGGCATGCATCATATCATCCCGCATACATACATTTAAATAAGAGTTGTAGGTGTTGATGATTGACTGCTTTTCATTAAATTTATATTACAATTGATGCCTGTTATAACTTAAGGTTAATAGTACACACTAAGTTGATCACTCACTCCCACTCTAGAACGGTGTTTTAAAACACCAACCAAACCCATTCATAGATGCAGGTGACTCAAGGCTGGAGGAGCCTGATGAGGTGAGCTTCAAGGAGGAGGACGAGCTATCCTACTTCCAGATGATGGATAGTTTCCCACCAGCTGGAGAGGTGGGATCGGATCGCTGAGCTGTGGGCTCAGTCCTATTCTTTTTTGACATATTATTCTTTTGCGATTTTGTTGGGTGGCGCCAGGTGCCCCTTTTATTCTTTTAGACATGTATATACATATATATATGTGTATTTCTTTCAGTCTCTTTCATTTCAGTAGACTTGTGTGGTGATTCTTCATGTTCCAGAAAATTTCAGATTTGCGCAATTAACCAGATTAAATGCATATTAATGAAAACCGGTCATAAGTGACCCCGGGAACTCGGGAGTTGAGTATATACGCGACCCCCGATTTTCAAGGCGTTACAGACATCCTAAGTGCCCACAGTGCTGAACCAAATATTTTCGGTGTCCTATCTAGCCATCCATGATGTGTCTGTGGAGGTCACGGCCCTGATGTCGCTGGGGCGTACAATGATCAAGTCACATATATGCGAGATGCATGAGTCACATTATCCAGTCATGCAGCAATCCTGCGTGTTCGGTGCGATAATATGGGCACTCCGTCTCATAAGGAATCCCGTAAATAGTCTACCCAATGGCGTATGCAATGATCAGTCACTACTCATATCAAGCATACATATGATATGTATGGCATGAGTCATGGAATTATACTAAGTAGGTTATAAAGTAAAGAACTATCCTTACAATGCAGATGGGCCTAGACGGCCTATACTCAACAAGTATGGGCCTATCAATGGGCCCAAGGGAGAGTTATAATGTGGACATTTAACCAACATTATTCTTACAATGTGGACGTCAAACCAACAGTGCTCCCAAGGCATGGCCCGCCATAAAGGTGAACACATAAACCACGGTGGAATCACATTACAATGGGCCTCAACCCATGGGCTCCAAATACATCCAATGGGCCTCAACCCATGGGCCCTATACACATCACAGTGGGTCTCAACCCACGGGCCTTCATACATCACAATGGGCCCTAACCCATGGGCCTTATATACATCAAATGGGCTGCATCATATAGGCCTTATATGAATCAAGTGGGCCACATCAATGGGTCTTATATAAATCAAGTGGGTCACATCAATGGGCCTTATATAAATCAAGGTGAGCCTCAATGGACGCCACAAATAAATCAAGATGGCCTAGTCACATGGGCCCCATGTATATATCAAGGTGGGCCTAAACAATGGGCCATAAATACATCAAGGTGTGGCCCACCTTAATGTATTAGAGATCCAACCTATTCATAAACTAACATAGGGATAGATGAAGTGGAAACACATATCAGCTTAGTAGGAAAATACTATGGCCCTTAGAAATTTTGAACGGTGAAAGTCACTGTCTCCACTATTTTCAAGGGTGGGGTCTACTTGAATATAGATTTGTCCCATTCTTTTCTCATGCCATAAAAATGATCTCTTAAAATGATTGGAGGGTATGGATACCATACATGCATCATGGTAGGGTCCACACACATGGCCCACCATGAAATGGACGGTTTGGATATAACACAAACATTAAGGGTGGGTCCATTGAACTATGGATCTGACTCATTCTTTAGCCTATGCCATAAAATGAGCTTTCAAAGTGGCTGGACAGATTGGATGCAACATATGCATCGTGGTGAGGTCCACATGAAGGCGCACCATCCTGTATATAATATATAATTTATATACAGTATATATATATATATATATATATATATATATATATATATATATACACACAATATTATACATAATATAATATTATATATATATATATATACATACATACATACACACACGCACACACACACGCACGCACACACACATGCACGCACACATGGTGGGTTCCACCGTCCCCCTGGACGGTGGAATATAACACAAATATCACTGTTGGCTCCACCGTCCGCCTGGACGGTAGGAGACAAACACACACATCACTATGGGTCCCATGTGGAGCCCACCGTAATGCTTATATGCCATCCAACCCATCCATAAGGTCACGCAGACCTGGATGAAGAGTAAAAATAAATTTCATCTTGATCTAAAACTTCTGTGGATCCAAAAAGGGTTTCAATGGTAGAGGATCAACCCCACTGTTTCTTGTGATGTGGGCTACTCGAGCATTGGATCAGCCTGATTTTCGGAGGGGGCCCACTTCAGGAAGTGGCCCACCTAATGAACGGTTTGGATGGTGAACAAACATCATGGTGGGGCCCATGGCTGGGGTGTAGGTCACTGCCCGTTTCACGCCAGCGCACGCTGTTGTATGCATCAGCAATGTCCGCCGCATCAGGCGCTGCTGCCTATTTTGTTTTTTTTCTTTTTTTTTTTTGAAATCGCATTTTCTTGCAGTTTTTCGTGTATGGGGCCCACTTTAACAAAATCCACCCCACCCATTGCCTTTTACGATTAAATACAGACCAAACAAGCCCAATATTGGGCGTGTTTCGGGGTAAAAAAAATGGTAGCTTGGTTCGACAAATTTGCTCATGCTATGCAGGCTCCGGTGTAGCTTAGATCATTCTGTTTTTTGGAAGCGCACCACCAATGGATTCACTGTCGTCTCGGTCTACGTTAATGACATCATTATTACGGGCGATGATTCTACTTTTATATTCAGCATTAAGTCTCATCTTGCTAGTACCTTTGAGGTTAAAGATTTGGGCTCTTTGCATTACTTTCTTGGCATTGAGATTGCTCGCTCTCGCTCTGGTATTTCCTTATATCAGAAGAAATATACATTGGACTTACTCCATGAGACCGGTATGCTGGGCTGTAAGCCTGTTGTTACTCCTCTTGAGGTCAATCATCAGCTCACTTCTTTCCTTAGTGAGTCTCTCTCAGATCCTAGTCCGTATCAACGACTCATTGGTCGTCTTATTTACTTAACTATTACAAAACCCGATATCCCTCATGTTGTAAGTGTCCTCAGTCAGTTTATGCACTCCCCACGGACTACCCATTTAGATGCTGCCTATCGTGTTCTTCGGTATCTCAAAGGTTCCCCTGGTAAGGGCCTTCTTTATTCTCGACATGGACACTTGTCTATTTCCGCTTTTTCTGATGCAGACTGGGCTGATGCCAAAGATGACCGGAAATCTACAACTGGTTACTGCTCGTTTGTGGGGGAAAACTTGGTTACTTGGAAAAGTAAGAAGCAGCCAGTTGTTGCTCGATCTAGTGCTGAGGCCGAATATAGGGCTATGGCCCATACAACTTGTGAGTTACTTTGGCTAAAGAAATTTCTGACCAAGCTTGGCTTCTCTCCATCTATACCTATGCCGATGATGTGTGATAATCAAGCTGCCATTCACATTTCTACCAATCCGGTCTTTCATGAGCGCACAAAACATATTGAGGTAGATTGTCATTTTATTCGAGAGAAAATTAAATCCCATGAAATTATCACTCCACATGTTCGCACTGAGGACCAACTGGCCGATATTTTCACCAAACCTCTTTCACGTGACCAACATGACATAATCATTTCCAAGCTTGGTCTTTCGAATATCTGTAGACCCCGCTTAAGGGGGAGTGTTGACAGAACGAGGAGTCTGAATCCAACCAGCTCATCTGCTATTTCTTCGTGATATCATCGTATCCATTCCAGCCTCTGTAATCTCTGTAGATTTATCTTATTCATTATTTTTCTACTTTTAGCTCTCCTCCATTTCTTGTATAAATACGGGTGGTGTGTGGCTCAAAGAATATAAGTCTCTTCAATTCTCTATCGTGTATTTCATCAGGATATTGTTTAAGATATTTCTAATCAATATAAAAATCAATTTGAAGTAATTTATAATATGTGATATCACAACTTTCATCCAGTTGACCATAATCCTAGATAGACCCTATTGGTAAGTGAGATGGGTCTTAGGTCGTTAGCGGAGAGGTGGTGTCAACATTAGATATCAAAGCAATTAAGATGACATTTAATTACTTTAAAAGCATTGAGGCTTGAAAGAAGCTAATCATCGCATCCCACACATACCCTCCAATTATGAGCCAACACACTTTATAAAAATGGGCATTGAATTCATCTGGGCCTGGAGTTTTATTTGAAAAGGTATATTTTATATGTCCTCGATTATAGAAACGGAAATAGGCGAACAAAGGGCATCTCACTATTACTGAGTGAGTCTACAAATATTGCCCATTAGGTTTAAATTAACCATGAAACTATTTTTTTTTATCATTAGACATAAAAATACTCTTGAAATGATCAACTAGAATATCTTTAATTTTCAACTGGTTAGTAAATATATTTCCATATCGTTGAAGAGGCCTGTCTAACCTTAATCCAGGAATAAAAGAATTTGAAATTTATATATCCAAGATTATGGAATGTTTGCTTTGCTTTCTACTTCAGAATGGATATTTTGAGTCCTTGAAGATGGTCAAAATTTGCCTTCGCCTCTCTTTTTTTCCTTAACAATTAGGCTTTGGCCAGCACCTTCACACTTCTTATAACAAAACTAGTGCAATTGAAATCTCCTGCCAAGATCCTAGGGTAAAATAATTCCAAGGAAAGCTTGGTAATATCCTCCCAAAGGATATGTCTCAAGGAAGAATCATTATATCCATAAACTCTAGCAAAGGCAAGTTGATTGGTAAAGTTGTTAAGTCTAAAAGAGCAGTGAATAAGTAGCTCATAATTACTTAGCATGGAGACAGAAAGAGATCTATGCCAACCCATAATAATCTTGCAATTTGATGAGCATTCAATTGACTATGTATAGTCCCGTGAATAAGGAAAAAGAATATTACAAATGCTATAAAGATAAAAGAGTTTTTTTATGAGTTTTCATGATACAAATAAAAGACAAGCTCAGTTGAGATATATGATCCTTAAGTTCTTTATGCATAGCTAGCCTAAAGCCTTCTGACATTCCAAATTAGGGCTTTCATTGGATCACAAGAGATTGATTCTCCTTATCAAGTTTACTATCCCTATTAGGGAATTGAGAAGACCTATGGAAGATCGTTGATGGCATTCACAACAAGATTTGTTCGGCCATCAATGAGGAGGTCATCAATATCCATATTGCCATTCAGGTAAGAAATATCGCCATTCAGGTCAGAAAAAAAAAAAAAAAAACTCTAAATTTATTAGACCGGACAATAAAGCTACTTGAACTCAAATTTCTTATTGTGGCTGATGGGTAAGGCAATTTTCTTTTAAGTTCATTTTGAGGTGCCTTAGGATTCGCTTTTGAAACAAGAATAGGCACAAGTTTAAAGATGCATCACTCCCATTTTTATTTTTATTTTCAATCCAAACATGCTTAGTGAGGTCCTATGCCACTTTATCCCGATTTGGGTTTGATTTTAAACAAACAAACAAACAAACAAAAACAAGGGTTTTTCCAGTTGAGCTTGACGAATATTCAACATTTTACTTAAAACTTCTATCGTTCATGTGATATGTCAACTTCATTGGGAAGGGTCAAGTCAACATTGATTTCTGCACAAATTCTCGTAAAAGCAAGTCTAGATTCATCAAGGTAGGCTTATTCATGAAAAGAGGCCTTCCTATAAAGCTTCCAAGCCTCTCCTTTGATTGTAAATTGAAATTAAGATTAGGAAATTCGAGCTAAATTGGAATACTATCAAGCTCCTCTTTTTTTAGAGTACGCAATGAGGATCATCTCTTAAGGACTAGAAGGTGTCCCCTTCCAAACCACGATCCATCCTCTAGAATATCTTGCTTTTCCATCCTTGAGAGAGTGGAATTCAATCACACTTAGAACTTTTCCTGCGCGCTCAAGAGCGTTTTTCATTGTCATAAAATACAACCTTTTACATATGAAATAGCCAATTAGAGAATTTTCCATCGCATAGCAATTATCTTTGGTAATTTCCTCGGTAAAAACCACATGAAGTGGGTGCTTAGGATTGGGAGAATGCTAGTTCAATTTTCTTTGTTTGAAATAGCTTTCTCCATCCCATGGTTTGGTTTGAATTAGAAGATTGATTGGCAACAACAGTTGGGCCTGGATTATGGGCTAATGGGTTATGAGCCATGCCCAAGGTATAAACCATAACTGGTAGGACTGGACTTGAAGAGGAAGGCCTCGGGTCCAAAATAGCACTATGAGCTGGCTCCCATTTGGGAGCAATGAAGAACATTTGGGGTTGTGGGCTCCAGACGACATGGCTTGGAATCGAGCTAGAGATATTGGAGGCGATTTCTTAATCAGATGTGTGACCCGAATCCGAGTCATGCGTTCCTAACAAGTCCCCAGTGGGAGAGCATCACCCAAAGTCAAGCCAGCTGTCAGATCATTCGCCTGGCACACCATAGAGGGTTGGGCTAGGTAACATGGCCAGTTTGTGAGATGTATGCATTTAGAGGCCCAATAGTTTTGGGATTAAAATCATGTGGGCCAGCATCGAGAACAGCTGACCCAAGCCCACGCAATGATCAGCTGGTCTCGTAAAACAAAGGGGTGAGGCCTCGAGCATCTTTTCCGTAAGAAAAAGATTAATATTCTGATAGAAAGTGATGGATGATACCAGGCACTTTTCCATACACGTAATTCGAATTAAATATCATCCTATTCAAATGCAATATAAACAAACAAAATATAATTATTTGATTACCTAACTATAGATTTGTGAACATTTATTGGACAGACAAAAATGACAAATATCCAATGGTCCTATTTAACAAATATCTGGCATTCACAGATGATTCTGATTGTGCAACACATTTAACTTTTGGGACCTAAGTTTAGGTCGATGAGTAATATATGTCTCGAGTTACCATTTTTAAGTACCTGTGTATACAATCATCACATGCAACTGGATTATCACATGATTCTACCTTTTCCACAACCATCTCTCCACGAGGGAGAAATGTTAGAAAACCCCAGAGAAGGGGAGAAATTGCTAAAAAAAGTGACATAAACAAAAATCCCTCAAACCCCTCCCATAAATCCAGAAATGGGACCACAGATATCAGCATTCTTGAACTTTCTTTTTTTTTTTTTGGCAGTTTGGTGTTTGGCCTGGACAGATGTCAGAAATGTAAAATCAGTACTAGCAAGAAAAATTTTTGGGGAACCGTCCATCCATGCCCAGAGCCTAAATCAATTATCTAGGTTGCCATATCACGAGCACCACTTGTAGGGATACAATACCAAAGTATACACTGGATATCACTGGGCCAAGTTTCCTGCAACTCATGGCCATTAGCCCATGGATGAGATGACAACCCATTTGGTTACTACGGCCTGCAGCATTCAACATATATAAATTTCACAAGCAGGGGCACTGAGCAACGCCAGGAATGCAAGCTGAAAAAGCCAACACAAGGTCGACCAACACATCAGCAGTACAGCTGAAAAACCAGATCAGGGTAGGCAATCTGTCAACAGCACAAATAGCAAGATTATTAGTCTCAATTTAGATCTATCATATGCCGAAAACTAAACTTAACTATCTAACCATCAGATTGAAAGGCATTAATTGAATTGTTAAAATTATTTTTTAAAATAAATAAACAATGGTTCTATTTGAACCAAGAAGTGTCCACAAACCAGTGATTAAGATTGCATAAACAATATGAATTTTGGATAGTGACTTGAAAACAGTGGTTCCAGAATTTAACAGATCAATACAATTTAATGCATGCCAAGTTTAGAAGTCTTGTGGCTGAGTATCAAGTGTTGTTCTCTGCCAGAGTATAAAGCTTTGAGCTTGTTTCTTAACTAATAATAAAGCTTCCACTTTGCTAAGGACGCACGCACATGTGGAATAAGGCTCACGTACGTGCCACGAAGGTGCCAACATGGAATTATAGGTCCAAGATTCAATCCATCCATCAAAGTGGCACCATCATACTGATGCCCAAGCCGCCCAAGATTCAGGATGATCCACTGGTCAAGTGAGCCACACTTTTCAAACAAATTGATAACTGAAAAAAACTTGACTAAGTTTTAATTCCACCTGTTTCCAATATTGGGACCCACATGCTGAGTGAACCAGATTTATTTTTGCAAAAACATGTCAAAGGTTGGACCGACACTTGATGGATGGATAGGATCTCAAACCTATGTGCTGACACAAGCTCTTTATTGCACATGCATTTGTGCTTAGCATAGCTCTAAAGCAAGCCTTGCTTTTCATTTGGTCGACTAGAGAGAGAGAGAGAGAGGCAACTGTGATTGGATGTTCGGAATTTTGGAAACCAACAGCCAACACCATTCAATTAGAAGTAGCCAAGGAGGTGGAGCCGGAAGATTGGAGAGAAAAGGGAGAGAGAATGGGGATTGCAGGAAAAGGGAAAGGTATCCATATGTGGCAGTATTTTAAGCTCTAAGAGTTACATCGCTTGTAGCTTAGCCTTAAGGTTATATAGTTCATGAAAATATCTTAAGCCTTAAGGTTATATAGCTCATGAAAATATCTTAAGCCTTAAGGTTATATAGCTCATGAAAATATCTTAAGATGCATGTAGCCTAAGACACATGTTAATTTACATACGCTTACATAATACACAATCTGTAATGTACGCCATGTAGCTTATTGGTTGTTTGGAAGCTTATATTTGGAATGCATGGGATTCCACCACTCAAATACACTGGAATTAAGGTGATCCCGAATCCTCAATTGCGCTTGGCAACTTGTAATTGGAATACACTGGAATCCAAACCTTCTGTTTGGGAGTCTGTATTTGAAATGCACTGGGATTCTTTAGTATATTCACAAGTCCTAATTTGATAAACTTGATCAGCTTTAATATCCTAAATTAGTATACATACATGATATTTGATAGAATGATTGTAACAAGCTCATTAAAATATATACTTTAGCCAAAAATTAAGAAATTGTGAGCTTTTGGTGGGCCACAAGTGTAAGGATCACAAATGAGCGACTCGCCAACGTTTTTTAACCGTTCATCTAAATAGCCAACATTTGGATCATTCTATTGATGTGATTTTAGTGTTGCAGCCAATTGTTGGATTGTTCTGGGGTATCATCAGTGTGCCATGTGTACAACGGATTAGTAGCCTAAGGACTCCACTTCACACCTGCAACTTTATTGCCTAAGGTATTTCACTCCAAATACACCCAAATCTCAGCAAAAACCTGAAATTCCAAAACACAGCTAAAGTGTATATTCAGAATACCTTCAATTCCATTTACCTCCAAATACACGGTGCCAAATGACTGATTGTATTTGCAATACTCTCAAATTCCCTCAAATACCTCCAAATACAAGGTGCCAAACAGCCCCTTACACTTGAGTTATTTTCATTAAAAACATCAAACAGTTGATGCTTTTCAATTATCTGTTGCATTTTTCTATTTTCCAATAAAATTAGTTAATCTTTTTGGTGGTTAGAGTAAAATTATATAAGTAAACAGTATTAAACTAGTTTTGTAGCTCTTTCTTTATCTTTATAGTTAATCTTTGCCCTATTTTTCTTATTATTTTAGGTTGTGCTTGATTTCACCAAATATCATAATATTTCCCGATATCTGGTGCAACCAATAGCAACCTTAATTAAAAATTCAGAAGTAGCATGTAGTGTTACATCACCATGTAGCTTACGCATCACACTTTAGAGTGAACGCTACCATACACACTATTTTCTTTTTAAAACACTAATATACAATAAAGCGTATGTCAGCACTCAATTATAGGTAGTCTGTAAGGCTCATTTGGTAACTTGTATTTGGAACGCATTGGAATCCAAATCACAATTACACTGGAAGCAAGGTGATTTTGAATCCTCAGTAGTGTTTGGCAGCTTGTAATTGGAATACATTGGAATCCAAACCTTCCGTTTGGGAGCTTGTATTTGGAATTCATTGAATTCTTTAGTATATTCACAAGACATGAATTTGATTAAGTAAATCAGCTTTAATATCTCAAACTAATATACATATGTGACTGACAGAATGATTGTAATAAGCCCATTGAAATATATACTCTGGCAGGTCCAGTCAAGGATGCTTAGGAGCGTCAGATTGATGTGAGTTTTCATAGCGGACAAAGCATGGACTGACCTAATGGATGGTTCAGATTGGTGATGCAGATGCCAATGAGCCCAACTGCAACTAGGTGCACCGAAAGGGGTTTCTATAAATTGAGCACACTATCATTTCTCAGTAGTAACATATATTTGCAGGTGAAGAATTAGCCAACTAGGGAAATGATATGGGGCCCACTGAACCGGAATATGGTAAAGCCATCTCTCCAACAGCACATGGCAGGATGAATTACTAATTGGGAGTGTCTATCCAGTTTCCCATCCTGTGGATGGCAAATGTTTAAAAATACACATCCATCAAACAATCCTAGCCATCTGACATTAGCCTTCAAAGCAACAGCAGTTAGCACCAGTTTTTAACACACCCTGCAATGTGTGCTATGTAGAGATGCCTTCACCATATTTTGGACCTTCCAACTCCATATCATTCTCCCGAGGACCGATGCTGTCAAGAGAAAACATCATATACAACACCATGGGACGTGGCATGAGGATAACATCTCTAACAGCAGTCACCGTGAAAATTGGATGGACCATACACCAATAATCATACCAATCAGAACCATCTTAAACATTTAACCTTAGGTTCAAGAGAAACAATGGCCAATTAAAAGAAATAGTTGACCATGTTTCACATTTAAAGAGCAGAAATCCTCCCCTCGAGCAGGATTTTGTTGAAGTGGTATTGCTGTCTTTGGCCCATCCATGGTGATGAAAGCCAGATGAGAAGTCCAGATTTCATACATGTACCACGTCTGTATGGAGGTGCAGGTGATATATCCATTCCTCCCCAGTATGAGGGTATACAGTCTACAATTACAGAGACAAAATACTACATTGATCCAAGGTTTGCGCTAACCTACATGTGCCCCCATGTATGCCTCCACAAGTTCCATGTTATGAGAGGAATTTTCGGGAGATATTTTCGTTCTTTAGAGTCATTAGAAGAACTAGATTGAACAAGTCTTTTGTAACGTTGCTATAACTGTTGCTTGTTTATCCCCTTTTTTTTTAGCTCTTTTTGTTAAAGATTTCCCTGTATAAAAAGATATTTGGAGGAAGTGAAATAGGAGGACTTTTGCTATCAACTCTTTAAAGAGGTGTCTAGAAGGACGGTTCCCCTCAAAGAGAACTTTTATTTCGCCCATTATTTTAGTTCATGCAGCCATAGGCCGACGAAGAAGATCCAGGTCTATCACTTTATTGTTAGGAGAGGAATTTTAGGGAGATTTCCGTTTCCTTTCCCTTTTTAAGTGAACTGGCAATCTCCTCACAGCGGCCATCAAGAAGAGCGAGCCGTTGCATGATATCTGAGAGCACCTGTCGAACATTGATGTTTTCTAGGGCTTGAGAAGCTCGTGAATCAGCTATTTCATCTGGCTTTGATACCAAAGTGATAGATCTGGATCTTCTTCGTCGACCTATGGCTATATGAACTAAAATAATGGACGAAATAAAGGTTCTCTTCAAGGGGAACCGTCCCTCCAGACACCTCTGTAAAGAGTTGATAGCAAAAGTCCTCCCATTCCACTTCCTCCAGATATCTTTTTATACAGGGAAATCTTTAACAAAAAGAGCTTAAAAGGGGGGATAACCAAGCAACAGTTACAGCAACGTTACAAAAGACTTATTCAATCCAGATCTTCTAACGACTCTAAAGAATGGAAATATCTCCTGAAAATTTATCTCAAAACATGCGACCTTGACACGTGAAACATCCAGCCATCCGCCAGGTCAACCAACCATGTAGATGCCTGCCCACCTGCCCAAAATGTCAGGCCATTCCAGTCATCTGGTGGACCAGCGGCTTTGTAAATTTTGGTTTGGTACACTCACTACCAATGAGTGCACCGGCCAGTTGTTAGACCAGAGGATCTATAATGGTAGCACCCAGCTGATGAAAGGGTAAGATGCACCACTAGTGTCCCAGTTTCTTTCTTCTTCTTCTTTTTGTGCTAATGCAACAACCCAGAAAAACTGATATCTACCTTGAGACATTTCCATTTCAAGAAACTCTGAAAGTCTGACGTTGAGATACTTCACATGCATGCACTCAGAAATTGTACACCAGACATGTGTAACAAACTAAAATCATCCAAATCATGCCCCCACTTTACATGGGTGATAAAACCAAAACTACAGTTTTGATTGATGTCCTAAGTCCTAACCTACTGGTGGAGACGTCTAACAGACAGTCAACATCCCTACTTCAACCAACAATGTATATTAATCACAGGTTAGGATCATCGACCAATCTTACTTGTAGTAATGAACTATCAGCAGCGGTACCCATAATTTGGATGGTTTAGTTTTAGTTACGTGTATACCTTTTGTACAACTGCAGAGTGCATGCTTATGGCTGTCGCACTCCACCGGCACATCAAGCAACTCCCCTTCCAGTTCTCTATTGACGTGAAGCACTTTTCACCTGCACGAGAGGAAAACAAGATAAGAAATGATAGAAAAAATTATGGCATCTCGCAAAAAAACAGTTCGCAATGAAAAGCAAACAAGTCATTGAACTTTTACATACTAGCAACTAAAGCAAAACATCTTGAAGAAAAAGAAGAAGATAAATAATCAGCACGTACAAGAACCATTTTTGCAGTTGTTGCTTCAGTACCAATATAATAAGGTTCTCATTAAATGTGAGAGGCCTCATGGGATACCCAGCATCCTCCACATGCCACAACAACATGAGCCTAGCTGGCACATGTGCCAAACATCCAACCCGTACATTAGGTGGTTATGCAAACCCCAAAGGAGATACAAATGGATCAGAGTAAGATATACTGAATCAAAGAAACGCTGAAACAAAACAATTTGGAGATCACTTTGTGATGTCTACAACCACATGGGTCATATGTAAATGGGCCATAACTCACTTAAGACGGTATCGGAATTGCATGACATTTGGTGCATTTGAAAGATAATGCAATAGGCTGTCAAACTGGACCGACTTTGCATTATTCAGACACCATTGGGTGCCGCAAGAGTGGCCCACCAAAATAGGGATGAAAATACAGAAGAGGAAATTATTAGACAACCCATTGCTAAACCTAAACTTTGAAACTAATGAAAGCAAATATATCCCATGAATTTATTAGCCACCCAATTAATCTCATCAGTTCTGCAACTCGATCTGACCGTTACCATGGATCTGATCAAATCATCAATCACGACAATCTGAACAGTTGGATCTGATCAAATCATCAATCATGACAATCTGAACAGTTGGATTGATCAGATCGGTAATCAACAGGCTAGTGTGGGTTGTGCAAGTGGTTTGCACAGGGACATGGTCAAGATTATGGGCCTTAGGGTTGATGAGGAATATGTTGCATTTACAACTTATACAAAGCCTACCGCATTCCTCCGAACATTGTACAATGTACACTGAGAATTTATGGTAGTAGAGGATTTAGGGGGGAGAAAAAGACAATCAGAGCTAGTTACGATTACTTCAAGCAGATATTCATCTTTTATGTCCTTACGACATTGTTTTGCCTGACGGCCTACAAGCACCACAATGCGAGGTATTTGGGTCACTTAATAGACATGAAAGCAATCCATGATTTTGCCTAGGGGAAGCATGTATATAGGTTCTGTTAGAAGAATTGACAGCATTTAGGTTGAGAAGTAAAATACATCTATAGGTGATTGCCTGTTCTTCATGCAGGTACAGGTCCTTTACATTAGAAATATTCGCATGAAGTACACGTAAATGAAAGACTCAATTAATTTGACTTTATGCATTGTCTGTGTATATTTTGTACTATGAGCATGTTCATTGCCATTGACTTGATAGAGCATGGAAGAGAGTCTACCACCTAATTATGCGTGTGACGGCTAGGAAAAATCAACAAATATGAATCCATCAACCAATTTCAAACAGCATGACAGCCAAATTGTTTTGCCCTTTCTCTCAAAGTCATTACCTTCAGTAGTAAATTAACTTAAATAATGAACATTTGTTTAATTCTGTTACAAGAGCCTGAAATATAGCAAAGAATTGAGGGCTTTATGGATGAGATTAGTGCAGATGAATACGATGAAAGACTAATCGAGACCTGGTATGGATGAGGGGCCATCATCAAATGTTGATGTGATGCCTGCATTACTGGAGAAGGTGAAAGAGTTGGAGACAAGCTTGGCAAAGGAGCTAAATTCTGCCAAGATAGTTAACACCAATGTTTTAAATATTGACGATATCGGCCGATATATCCCACAATATATCTTGTATCCCACCTGTGCGACACGAAACGCACAGGTAGTGCCAATATATCCCACATGTTCGATCCGGTGAGCATTTTCAATTTTCGATCCCTTTTTTTTGTTGAAATTATGTTAAATCAATGTCAAATGGTTATAAATCCATTGGTTTTCATGCTTTGCAAGAAAAACCATGGAGTTGGAGCTTTGATTCCAATATCCATTGGTTCTTCATGTTCTTCATGTTTTTTTTTTTTTCGAAATTTTGCTTCAACCAGCTGTTAATTGAGACTAATTTCAAAGTATTTAGGAGTATTTGATGAAATGATCATCACATACACTCTAATTTCGAAATTTGAATGTAGGTGGTCCGATTTGGGGAAATTTGGGAAATTTTCAAATTTTTTCCCAAATTGCTTGCAATTTTGCACTCCAAACATGAAATCAAGCATGTATGAGGCCCGATCTACTGATTTGCTAAGTCCTCGTCAATTTTTGGAAAATAAAAATCACTTTTTAATTACAAATTATTTTTTTAAAAAAAAATTTCAAAATTTCTCTTCAACCAGCTGTTAATTGAGACTAATTTCAATGTACTTAGGAGTGTTTGATGAAATGATCATCACATACACTCTAAATGTTATGCATTCAATTTGAATATAGTTACATTAGTTCAGTCAAACAACGCATAGCTTAGGACCCTGTACAAAGGAAACTTATTGTGTGCACTTCTTTTTTGAGATGTTTTGATTTAAAAGCGTGTATTAAGGTCTTTTTCTTAACAATTCCTAAAGTTTCATTGAAAATTTTAACCATTTTCCCAATGTTTCCCCATGTTTCTCAAAAAGTGCGATAAATTACCCGATACAAATGATATATCCCGTGCGATAACCAATACATATCTATATCCCAAGGATGCGACACGTAACGCGATACCGATATTTCAAACACTAGTTAACGTTAGTCAACTTTTGGAAGAGAGGGGAACATTAAGTGGCCTTTCTCCTCTTGTTGCACCCAATGTCACTATAACATGATGACATCATCTATGCATGCATCTGATTCAATGTAAAAAAAAAATAATAATAATAATAATAATAATAACGAAGAGTTGCTTCATAAGATAAGATGAGCATTAGTTAGAGATGCAAGTTTGTAGGAATTTCAATTTATATGATTATTAATGGATGTACTATACTTGACTACATGTCTACAACTTTGATAATCAGACAAATGCATTCTAAAGATCATTGACACAACACCTTTATGGAAATTAGGGACTATTGGAGAGAATAGAGTTGATAAGATAAGGTAGAAACGGTGTAACTTCTCATAGGTTCTTGTATAATAAGTTGTACATACTAAATTTTTTCACTGTAATTACTTTTTGCTTTTTGATTATGGGGAATGTGATAGTTTGATTACCAAAAAATAGAAAGTGCTGGGAATAGTGGCATCTGCCCGCTAAAGATCGCATCAAATACAGATGAAGGGCATTCGTGGTTTTCCAATTGACGTCAATGAAAGTTCAATCTTATGTTCGGACAAAGAAATGTGACATGATGCTGAGTGGGTAATAATGAAATAATACCACCAAAAAAAGGTTGTGAAGGGAAAGTAGATGTCACATCTCTGTTCATTTGCTACAATACACCACAATGGAAAATTTTCTCCCCCTTCTTTAGGATTATGAGGGACAAGGCCTATTGACGCAGGACAATTAACCACTTGCTCTAAAAGCTCGAACTGTTAGAGTATGGCGAATTAATCCTTTTATCTCATAGCTCAAGCCCTATATCGCATGGGTTAAGACCTCGGCCGAACCCCCCTTGTGGGCCCCAAATCACATGGGTACCGCCTCACATGGGCCGCCCACCCCGAGTATGTCCCCGCATCCTACAATAATGCAGGGGCATTTTCACACTGGGCTCAAGTGGGGTTGCTTGTGGGATGCAGGGGCACACTCGAGGTGGGTGCGGCCCAGTCTCATGTTCGAGACTCCTCACCAGGGGTGATTAATGCGCATTTCACACCGGGCTCGAGTGGGGTAGCCCGTGGGATACGGGGACACACTCGGGGTGGGCGGCCCATGTGATTTGGGGCCCACGAAGGGGGTTCGGCCGAGGTCTTAAAACCCATGAGATGTGGGGTCTGGGCTATGAGATAAAGGGATTAATTCGCCATACTCTAACAGTTCGAGCTTTTAAAGCAAGTGGTTAATTGTCCTGCATCAAATTGGCATCAAAGCGGGAGGTCTCGGGTTCGAGACTCCTCACCGGGGGTGATTAATGCAGAAGCATTTTCACACTGGGCTCAAGTGGGGTCGCTTGTGGGATGCAGGGGCACACTCGGGGTGGGTGCGGCCCACAAAGGAGGTCTCGTGTTCGAGACTCCTAACCAGGGGTGATTTATGCGCATTTCACACCGGGCTCGAGTGGGGTAGCCCGTGGGATGCGGGGACACACTCGGGGTGAGCGGCCCATGTGATTTGGGGCCCATGAAGGGGGTTCGGCCGAGGTCTTAAAACCCATGAGATGTAGGGTCTGGGCTATGAGATAAAGGGATTAATTCACCATACTCTAACAGTTCGAGCTTTTAGAGAAAGTGGTTAATTGTCCTGCATCATACAGGCTACCCCACTCGAGCCCGGTGTGAAATGCTCATTAATCACCCCCGGTGAGGAGTCTCAAACACGAGACCTCCCCCGTGGGCCCCAAATCACATGGGCCACCCACCTCGAGTGTGTCCCCGCATCCCACTGGCTACCCCACTCGAGCCCGGTGTGAAAATGCCCCTGCGTTAATCACCCCCAGTGAAGAGTCGAACACGAGACCTCCCGCTCTGATACCAATTTAATGCAAGATAATTAACCACTTGCTCTAAAAGCTCGAACTGTAAGAGTATGGCGAATTAATCCCTTTATCTCATAGCCCAGGCCCCACATTGCATGGATTAAGACCTCGGCCGAACCCCCCTCGTGGGCCCCAAATCACATGGGTACCGCCTCACATGAGCCGCCCACCCCGAATGTGTCCCCGCATTCCACAGGCTACCCCAGTCGAGCCCAGTGTGAAAATGCCCTTGCATTACCTATGGGGTTATCATACATTAGAATGTGCCATCTTGAATTATGCCTTTGATGTCACTCCTGAAAAGTCATAGTTATTGGAAAATGTATTATGCATATGATGGTTAACTTCAATTGTACGTGAGAATAGTTACCATCACTTTCCTCTGTGTAGGCGAGAAAAGCTGGTAGATGATGGCAAGAACCAACTATATATATCAGACATTCTATGCCAAAAGAATGGCAATTGGCATCAAATGCAGTGAGTTGGAAGTTGATCTCACTATTCTCATAAGATGAGATAGGGATAAATTACACTCGTCTTCATATCTAATAGGCTTTTATGTATGTGTAGGTGCTTAATTATTCACCAGCAAAAGAACTTTGGAAGCAACTGCAAGTATAAGATTTGTAATTGTGATCATTTAAGAAACATCATTTATATAGATTCATTAATAAATACCAATCCTTCAAATGGTCATCGGTATGTTGTCCTGTTAGAAATGAAGCGCTTCCAAGTGTTTATTCTCAATTCGTTTATGAGGCGGAGAGTGGAGCAACATCTTGGGTCATAAATCTGTCAATTGATTTTATGGACCAGCCATTGAATCAAAGTCTCAGGAGCACAAGGCAAACAATTCGCTCCTCTACAAGCTTGGCCGATGATATGACATCCCCAGACAACAAAATATGTAATAATTTGTCACTCTCAATTTATTTGTGGTTGAGTTGATGATCTCTCGATTATTAAATGCATCAACTTAATAAGCAAGCGGTGGCTACATTTTTTTACTATCAAACCCAGAGTCTTGTTCACCTTTGCCAAATGTGTGAACTGGGTTAAGACAGCTAGTGTTAGGGTAAAGGGTTGAGACGATTGTTCTGAGCAACACCTTTTGGAAGAAGGTTCTGATGTTGTTGCCACTCTAGAGCCCCATTTCGAGAGTATTAAAGATGGCAGACAGCAAGACAAGGGCATCCATTGGGATCAATGTGACTAATGAAAGAGTCCATCACTCCATCAAGATCCTAAACCCCCAGTTTTGTAAATGGTTGTATAACATCAACCGATGGGACAGAACCCTCGAGCATCAACTACTAAATATTCAACTTTTAATTTACATATGTGGCACTAGCCTATTGCATGCTTGTTTATATATTGCTAATTCATCCATAAATTGGGTTTCAACATATTTCAGGAATCCCAAATATCAGTACAAACAAATAATCAATGACAAGAAGTAAAAAAACCTGCATGAAGTGTATGCCAAACTCTTCTGCAAGTCAAAGGGGAAAGCTAAGTTCGGAAACGAGGTAATGTTTCTTGTACTCTCACTTAATTCACGCATCTCTATCTTAAGATATAATGCAGGACATGAGATCTACTATGATAAATTACTGAACTTAGCCAACTAATTATGTAAACAATTAAAGTAAAAAATGAAAGCAGTTCAATCACAAATCAAAGTAATCCCAAACAGTAACTATGCTCAAATTCAAGGCCCGGGGACAATCCCACTGTCCAAAACTATTAAATAAAGCTCAACCAGGAGCTATGGTAGTTAGGACTACCATTTAGCATGTGCCAATTGAATGTAGATTTGATCAATTTGATCAATTTGGGAATTAGGGATCAATTGGGGAACTTAGGTTTTTTCAATTTTGAGAAATTGAAATTGGAGTTAAGGGTTTTTAGGGTTCTTAAGTTAGGGACTTAGGGTTTCCACAAGAAGGAATAGATAAGGAGAGAAGGAAAAGGAAGAATCACAAAAGGGAAGAGGGATGGCCGTACAGACACACAGACTGGTCCGTACGGTCAAGCCTAAGGTGGGTTTGGGTTAGAGAGAGAGTTAGGTTTGTGAGATGGGTTAGGTGATGTAGGACACGTGATTTAATGCAGGCATGCAATGTGGAGATTATGAAAGAGTCCATAAAGTATTTCAATTAACAAAAGATGCTAATCCACGAAGTAATTACGAGAAACAATGGACAATAAAATCTAATTTAACCTAAATCACATGTCTGCATGCTAGTGAATCACTTAAATCAATTAAAACTAGGCCCAATGGAAGGATAGAACTTCCAATTTAGCATAGGCACATTTCACACTCAAGATACAGATTTGTAGGTTTTCTGATTAGGGTAGGAAGGGAAAAATCTGAAATTTGAAAAGTTAGGGTTCACGAGAATTGGGAATTTTAGAATTAGAGTTTTTAAAAATTGGGGATCTAGGGTTTAAGGTAGGGTTATGGATGGGAAATTAATGGGTTTTTATGGGGGAAGCAAGGGAAAATCAAAGGATTGAGCTGAGTAGTCGTCCATGCGGTTAGCCTAGGCCCTAGGGGCTCATACGTGAGGGTCGTTGGCTAAGCTTTTTGGGTCCTCAATAGTTGATTTCAGTTGAAATTGAAGTTGGATGATGAGAAGTTGAAGAAAAATATGATTTGGATGGTCTTGGATAGGAAGGGAAGAAAAGAGATGAAGTTTTAAAAAAAATACATCTTTTGAATAGAAAGGAAGAAAGAAGGAAGATGATAGATGGAGACCTCGCACCTTCGTTGAATGGGGAATGGAATCACACCACAACCAAGCTCCAAATCACAAGAGGATTCTTTACATCACATGAAAAAAAAAAAAAAAAAAAAAAAACACAGCTTTTTTTTTTCAAAATAATGGCATTAGGGCTTCACACACCCATCTTTCTCTTTTATAAACTCAGAAAACACCTTTTACAAAAAGACACTCTCAGATGAGATTCTCAACATAAAGATGTTTAATAAATTAAAAGTTGTTCCTAACTCCCTGATCTCAACACAAATATAAGGTATACCAAAAATAATGAAGCATGTAAACAATCTAAACAACTAAACTATTTCGTGGCCTATGGGGGTCCACAATCAAGATGTCTGATGATGATGATCCAACGGTACGATCATCGTGTCCACCCAATCCAACGGTCCGATGTGTCTAGCAAGCTCCTATATGTAGCCCACGTTCATCTTCCTAGTGTAGGGTCTTCAAGATGCATGAACATGCACGTGGGGTCTTCAACGTAACTAGGAATATGAATTGGACCAAGTCGGCCCCATGTAATGGTCGTCTAACCATAAGGAGACTGGCTCAGCCCTCCTCTAGTATAGTGCTCGGATGTCCTCATCAATTCCACTCAGCTGAAGAGATTTCGCCTCTGGCGAAATAAAGTTGCAGTGATGCTCAAGGAGATCTAGGTCTCATCGTTAGAGCTTTGCTTCTGTGATCCATGTATTGTTTGTCTTTGGTCTGCCCTTCCACTTGACAACGTACTCCCGGTAACCTCCATGTCATGTGGAAACTACTTCATCATATAAAGTATCCTCTATCTCCTTTCTTCCCGTAGGTATGAATGGTACGAGTGGTAAAGGTTGAGAAAAAGGGTTAGGTAATGGGACAGGTCAAGGGCATCATCATCAAAGTTCATATGAGGTTAGGGTAAGGTCCATGAAATGATACAAGACCTTCCACATTAAATGTGAAACTGATGCCCATGTTAGGTGAAAGAACTATCAAATACGCATTCAAACCTAGTCTTTTCAAGGTTTGACATGGTCCAGCGCTATGAGCTTGTAATTTTTTTATGGTTCCTTGTGGAAACCTTTCTGGACATATTCTAATCACGACTTCATCGCCCACAACAAACTCTTTAAACCTATGGTGTGAGTCAGCAATCATTTTGTATATTTCATTACTTACATTGATTCTTTTTCTAATCTCCACATGCGAGGCATGCATACGTCGTGTAGATGCATGTGTAGACTCTGAAGGCCTATGGAATACTAACATGGGTATGTAATCTATAGGGGTCCTAGGCTCATCTACTTGTATTTCCAAATCCACTTCCTCCCCAGGACTCATTTGATCGTGATGAATGTTTGGTAGAGTCAATGCGTGAATGTCCCATATAGGTATAAGCTCATCCGGTATGTCCTCTGGAAAAACAATATTGGACTCCTCCAATACCAAACTCACCTCAGATGGTAACTCTACTCTATCCTCCGAGTGTAACCTCAAGTGGCATTTCCATAGTAACCTTAAGTGTGACCGCACTTGCAACATGGGCATACAACGTCAAAACAGTTTTAGTCTCTCTTTCAGACTCTTTGGCATTAACTATAGGAAGAAACTCAAGCTAGAGTTTCGTCACACCTCGAAGACCACATTTCTTGACATCCTCCTTTTCCGAGGTGCTTTTGGGCAGGAGAGGCTTCAAGACAATCTTTTTGCCTCCATAAAGTAACGAACACGTATTCGAGCGACCAAACAGTGTTGCGTCCCTGTCATACAACCAAGGCCTGCCCAAAATAATGTGGCCTATATCCATAGGCAAAACATCACACTACAACGTGTCCGTATAGGAACCAAACTGGATGGGAATAGGACAGCGCTGAGAAACCAGAATCGAATATGCGTTAACCCATGAGACTCGATAAGGCTGCGGATGAGGAACGACTAGCATACCTAAGCGGTCAACGGTGCAAGCAGATACCACATTGATGCAACTGTCACTATCGATGATCACCTTGCAGTTTTTGCCACCGCACTTGGCAATTGGCTTAAGTGTAGAAAATTGAATTCCTGCGCCAGTCATCACTTTCTACAATTTGGCTTAAGGCGCGGCTAATAATTACAAGTGGCATAGTCTTAACTCCTTCAATTTGATCCCTGGCTTGTGATTGACATCTTCCCCAGTGTCAGAGGTTCACCTGAAGGGAGGATTCAAGCCGATTGATACGCGCATTGGTCACGGTCAATTGAGTCACGGTGGTCTTATTGTGCGCTTCAATAGCCGTCAGACGATTGTTGATAGTGTTAAACGCCTCAACAATCTATTCTAGATTTCATGGTAGGATGTAGGCCAAAACCACGTCCTGAACAAGTGGGCATACGCAAGGACACTCTAAAGGAAACCTTAGGTCCCAAGACAACGTGATGACAATGATAGTATTAACCTAGAGATCACGCTAGACACACTAACCAGAAAATTCAGCAAGTCGCTATCCTCAAATCTTATGTTGAAAATTCAGCAAGATAGTAATCCGAGGGTGCCAAACTGAAAATTCAGCACGGTTGTAATCCGAAAATTACAAGCTAAAAATTCAGCAGTGTGACAACTTGAAATTACAATGCTGAAATTTCAGCAATGGTATAAGTGGGGCCGTGAACTGAAAATTCAGTAATAAGATACTCCAAAACAAATTCAACAATATGATCCTATATGCAATCCATACTATGCTAACTCTAGATGTGACTATACCCTAGATGCAACACAAAAATCCTATGTTGAACCTATTCTCTGATACCAAATTTGAGGCAAGACACATGATTTAATGCTAGCATGCAAGGTGGAGATTATGAAAGAATCCATAAAGTAATTAAATTAACAAAAGATGCTAATCCACCAAATAATTAAGAGTAAACAATAGGCAATAAAATCTGATTAAACCAAAATCACATGCCTGTATGCTAAGGAATCACATAAAACAATTAAAACTAGGCCCCGATGTAAGGATAGAAATTCCAATTTAGCATAGGCATGTTCCACACTCAAGGGACAAATTTGTAGGTTCTATGATTAGGGTTAGGAAGGGAAAAATCTGAAATTTGAAAATTTAGGATTCATGGAAATTGGGAATTTTAGAATTAGAGTTTTTAGAAATTTGGGGAAAATAAAAAATTGGGGATCTAGGGTTTAGGGTAGGCTTATGGATGGGAAATCAAGGGATTTTTATGGGGGAAGCAAGGGGAAATCAAAGGATTGAGTTGAGCGGTTGTCCATGCATTTAGTAATGCAGGGGCATTTTCACACTGGGCTCGAGTAAGGTCGCCTGTTGGACGCAGGGGCACACTCAGGGTGGTAACCCATGCGATTTGGGGTCCACGGGAGAGGTCTCGTGTTCGAGACTCCTTACCAGGGGTGAGTAATGCGCATTTCACACCGGGCTCGAGTAGAGTAGCCCCTGGGATGCTGGGACACACTTGGCGTGGGCGGCCATGTGATTTAGGGCCCCTGAAGGGGATTCGGCCAAGGTCCTAACCCATGAGATGTGGGGCTCGGGCTATGAGATAAAGGGATTAATTCACCATACTCTAACAATTCGAGCTTTTAGAGTAAGTGGTTAATTGTCCTGCATCAAATTGGTATCAGAGCGGGAGGTCTCGTGTTCGAGACTCCTCATCGAGGGTGATTAATGCAGGGGCATTTTCACACTGGGCTCGAGTGGGGTCGATTGTTGGACGCAGAGGCACACTCGAGGTAGGTGACACATGTGATTTGGGGTCTACGGGGGAGGTATCGTGTTCGAGACTCCTTACCAGGGGTGAGTAATGCGCATTTCACACCGGGCTCGAGTGGAGTAGCCCGTGGGATGCGGAGACACTCGGGGTGGGCGGCCATGTGATTTGGGGCCCACGAAAGGGGGTTCGGCCGAGGTCCTAACCCATGAGACGTGGGGCCTGGGCTATGAGATAAAGGGATTAATTCGCCATACTCTAACAGTTCGAGCTTTGATACCAAATTTGATGTAGGACATGGAAATTAAATATGATATGCAAGATTTCAGGCTTAAATCACACCAATTCAGCAAAAATCACACAAATTCCACATCTCACATGAAAATTCAAACATTCAATCAAAGAGGAATCTATGTTGATCCAGGCCTACACACGTTAGGGCTGGATCAAAAAAAAATATGAACCAAACAATACTCAAAGGGAAATAGAAATCAACCCCACATGCATAAGAATCAGTCCCTAATCCAAGGGATTCCCTATTCTCAATTCAAGGAACCCTAGGGTGAGTAAAAGGGCAAATCAGTGAAGGATAATGTAATCTAGGTATAGGGTTATGCAATTAGGTATAAAAAAGAGAAAATAGGAAAAACCTAAACCCGAGATGATCCCGGCGTGTGGATAGCGGGTCAGGTGTGGGCGCACGTGCGCCTGAGACTGGCCGCACGTGTGAGGGGGGGAAAGAATCCGAAAAAGGATTCTTAAGCCTTAGTCGGCCAGGCCTAGGCTGCAAAACCCCCGATTTTAACGTCGATCCGAGCTCTGATCTAAGCATGGTACTCCGTCGAAGTTTCAGCCCCCCTGCAGGCCGAAATCTGAGAACCTGCTGTAATAAAAGGAAACTGATGCAACCAAGGACGAATGTGAAGTATGGATGATGGTGGAAGAAAGAAGAAAAGAGATGATGGGGGATGGAGATGAATCGGGGCCGATGTGGCTTCGCACCACGATAGTTAGCCCTTCGAAAAGGGAGGGCTTCGCACCCACTTTTAAATTCTTCCACAACTTACGAAGAGAGCAGAAAAATAAAGCAGGAATTTTTATTAAACCCGAATGAATCAAAAGAACTACAAGGGGTGCCTATTTATAGGGAAAATCCTATACGCCAAAACTTGCACCATGTGCGCAACCTATTACTTGACGATGAAGTAAACTAAAATAAAAACCAAACAGAGAAATCTAAAGCATTCACAATGTTCTAAATAATAACAATAAGCAAAACCTAAAATATGAAATCAATCCGATGAGTAGGCCACAATCATGAGATCCCATGATGGACTTTTCTTGACTATTGGGCCCACTCTTTTGAACCAAAACTTGTCTTCTAACTAAGAGGCCCTCCCTGGATGTCGTCATCGAGCCAGATCAACGGTGGGGCCCTCCTTTTTCTTGCGTATGTGTGGAGGGAGCGGCGTGCATGCGCATGTGTGCGTGATGTCCCCATCAATTCTCCCCGTCTGCGAAGATTTCGCCACTGGCGAAATAAAACTCCTTAACCGCTCAAGGATGTCAAGATCAAGTCTCCGAAGCTCCTCTTCAAGGAACCACGTGTTGTCTGAAGCTAAGCGTGACTTCCATATAATCAGGTACTTCTGAAACTCCATCCGACGTTGAAACTATCTGATGGTCCAGGATATCCTCTATTTTCTCTCTAGGTGTGTGAAGGCTAGGTATGGGAGGTAGAGGCTGAGAAGAAAGGTCGGGAAGACTAGGTATAGGAGATAGAGGTTGAAAAAATGGATCGGGAATGGTAGGTATGGGAGGTAGAGGCTGGAAAAATGGGTCGGGACGAGTAGGTATGGGACGTAGAGGCTGGACAAATGGGTCGAGAATGGTAGGTATGGGAGGTAGAGGCTGAAAAAATGGGCCGGGACGAGTAGGTATGGGACGAACAGGCTGAAAAAATGGGTCGGGAAGGGTAGGTATGGGAGGTAGAGGTTGGGAAGATGGGTCGGGATGGGTAGGTATGGGAGGCTGAAAAAATGGGTCAGGAGGGATAGGTATGGGACATAGTAGCTGGGAAGATGGGTCGAGACGGATAGATATGAGAGGTAGATGCTGGGAAAATGGGTCAGGACGGATTAATTTGCCATACTCTAACAGTTCGAGCTTTTAGAGCAAGTGGTTAATTGTCCTGCATCAAATTGGTATCAGAGCGGGAGGTCTCGTGTTCGAGACTCCTCACTGAGGGTGATTAATGCAGGGGCATTTTCACACTGGGCTCGAGTGGGGTCGCCTGTTGGATGCAGGGGCACACTCAAGGTGGGTGACCCATGCGATTTGGGGCCCACGGGGGAAGTCTCGTGTTCGAGACTCCTTACTAGGGGTGAGTAATGCGCATTTCACACCGAGCTCGAGTGGGGTAGCCCGTGGGATGCGGGGACACTCAGGGTGGGCGGCCCATGTGATTTGGGGCCCACGAAGGGGGTTCGGCTGAGGTCCTAACCCATGAGATGTGGGGCCTGGGCTATGAGATAAAAGGATTAATTCGCCATACTCTAACAGTTCAAGCTTTTAGAGCAAGTGGTTAATTATCCTGCATCAGTTAGCCTGGGGGCTCATATGTGTGGGTCGTTAGCTAGGCTTTTTGGGTCCTTAATGGTTGATTTTAATTAGGGTTGAAGTTGGATGATGACAAGTTGAAGAAAAATATGATTTGGATAGTCTTAGATAAGAAGGAAAGAAAAGAGAAAGTTTTTGAAAAAATACCTCTTCTGAATAGAAAGGAAGAGAGAAGGAAGATGATAGATGGAGACCTCGCGCCTCCGTTGAATGGGGAATGGAATCACACCACACCCAAGCACCAAATCACATAGAGGATTCTTCAAATTACATGAAGAAAAGAAAACAAAGCTTTTTTTTTCCAAAATAATGGCATTAGGGCTTCACACACCCACATTTCTCTTTTATAATCTCAGAAAAAACCTTTTACAAAAAGACGCTCTCAGATAAGATTCTCAACATAAAGACGTTTAATAAATTAAAAGTTGTTCCTAACTCCCTAATCTCAACACAAATATAAGGTGTACCAAAAATAATGAAGCATGTAAACAATCTAAACAACTAAACTATTTCGTGGCCTATGGGGGCGATCAAGATGTCCGATGATGATAATCCAACGGTCTGATCATCGTGTCCACCTAATCTAACGGTCCAATGTGTCTATCAAGCTCTTATATGCAACCTACGTGCATCTTCCCAGTGTAGGGTCTTCAAAGACGCATGAACATACATGTGGGGGTTTTCAACATAGCTAGGAATGTGAATTAGGCCAAGTGAGCCCCATGTAATGGCCGTCTAACCATAAGGAGACTGGCTCAGCCCTCCTCTTCCGGTATGATACTCGGATGTCATCATCATTAGGGTTGGTGTTGATGGATTGGATATGGGATAAGATAAGAAGAAGAATAATAAGCTAAGAGAAGAAAAGAGGAGGGTATTTACCTTGTTGTTGAAGGAAAAAAAGAGACAAAAGGATAGCTTGTGGCTTCACACCACCTTGGAATCACACCAAGAGATCCCTAATCACGAGATTTTCCATCAATCACGCATGGAAAAGAGAGAACAACTCTTTTCTTTTTCACAAAGTATATCATCAAAAAAAAAAAGCGCTAAATGTCCAAGCCTTAAATAGGTTTTTAGGCTGTCAAATTATAATTTTGCCCTCGGTTCTTTTTTTGTTCCATATATGTTCCAAACCTCTCAAAACATAAAATGTGTACCAAATATGAAATAAACCGAAATAATGTCTAATCTAAACTGAAAATTGAAATTCTACAGTATGTAATATCAGATGATGTCTAGTGACAACGATGGCCCAAGATCAAGTTATCCACGCGATCCAACAATTCGATCATTGTGTCATCATGATCCAACGGTCCAAATCTTCCAACTATGCAACCCACATGCATCTTCCCAATGTGGAGCTTATGAAGATGCACGTACATGCATGTGGGGGCTTCTACGATGGCTACAAACTCGATCCGAGCTCGCTACTGGGTCCCATGTGAAAATCACCTAGCCACAACGAAGTCGTTAGGGCTCTCCTCCTCCTCTAGTATACTCAATGGGCTCGGATGTCCTCATCGAAATGCATCATCATCAAGTATACAAACGAGATTGGCACATGCTTCTAGTAAACAAATTGTTACATCAAAGAAACACGACTTCATTCTTGAGTGAGCTATTGTAGAATCGAGGATAGAGATGATATAATATAGTTGTATTGACTTGTTCACCTTTGTCGAATTGGCCAATTGGGATAAGAGAGCTAGTGTGTTGGGGTAGAGGGTTGAGAGGATTGTTTTGAGCAATGGATTAAGGAAGAAGGTTCATGACCATTATGGAGCCCAATTCTAAAGCATTGAGGATGGTAGACAACAAAGTCAAGGGTGTCCGTGGGGGGCCAATCTACAAGTCGATGTGGCTCATAAAAGAGTCCATCAAGATCACGGCTAAATAGGTGCATAACATCATCAACGGCCAATGGGACAGGACCCTCGAGCACCTACAATGCAAGTACTAAATTTTCAGTTCTAATTTCTACATGTTAGGTGTGAGTGGAAGTAGTAAGAAAAGACTTGAAGACCTATGGTCTAACTAAAGTTATGGCCCTTTATAGTGTGGAATGGTAGGAAAGGATTAAATTGGGATAAGGCTTAGATGATGATGAAATTTCTATATATTGCATTAGCCCCCATTAGATAATGATTTACCATCCTTGGCAAGATTAGACCCCATTAAGAATATACATCAATAGACATGTTTTTCCCATATCGGTGAGGGTGGCATGGGGTGTCCCCATGCCAAAGAGCTTTATCAAATGAGAAGGTAACAGATTTAGCACAACTGTTGATGTGGCTTCATAACATTCATCCTTCACCAGCTTCTGAGGATCATTTGGCATGGAAGGCTTCACCTTCCAAAAAATTCCCAGTCAAATATTTCTACAAGTTGCTCAAAGAATCATTGACTACAAGAAGATGGGAATTCTTTCATGCCTTTTGGTTCTACAGGGCACCACCTAAGGTGGCCTCATTTGCCTGGTTGGTCGCATAAACAAATCTTAGCAATAGAAAATCTTCTGAAAGGTCTATGATCCTTCCTAAAACCTACCTATTCTGAAAGAGCAATGCAGAATTGATAGATCACCTTTTTATCCATAATCAGTTAATGAGTTGGGAAACGTGTTTTTACAAGTCTTTGGGATTCAGTGGGTTATGCCACAATTGGTAAATGAATTGCTTCAAGCATGGCATGGCGGCCCTATTCTTCAGGCTTCATTACCGACATGGCACCTCATATTGCTAGCGACTTTGTGGAATACTTGAAGGGAACGCAACAATCAATGCTTCTGTAAGAGACAAGGATCGTGGAAAGAGGTAGTATGGCAATTCAAGAGGGATGTAGTAGATTGAGTATCCAGGGTATTAGGGGTTAAGGATGTAAATGTTAATGAAATTTCATCTATGTTTGGGTTGTGATTCTCAGTTGTAAATTGGGTTGAATCCCTGGGTTGTATTCTTTTGCTGCTTTGATGTTTTTCATTGCAGCCATTTAACAAAAACAGTTACTACTATCCTTTAAATAAAAATAAAAAATAAAAAGACCCTACACAGTCTATGCTAAACTTCCCAAGTCAAAGGGTAAACTCAGTTGGGAAATAAGGTCATGTGTCTCGTACTCTCATTTAATTTGTGCATCTCTATCTAAAATGTATCATTGTCAAGTAGGACACGAATGACTGACACATAGTTCTACTTCTATTGAATAGATTGTTACGTCCAAAGATGCACAACTCTATTCTCGAGTGAATCTACAATGGAATCGAGGGTGACAATGATCCATATGAGTGTATAAGATGAGTATAGTGCATACCATGCAAATGAAAAGAGGAGAAAAGCAACCAGAGATTCTGGAGATTCATCCCGCATTCCCCAATGGACTCGCCAATTTTGTTCATAACAACAAAAAAAAAAAGTGTCTTTTGTTCGTGAAGGTTGACTGAGGCCTTTTACTAGCTATCTCCCCTCTCCCGTTGACCTGCTGTAATAGGACTAACGGCCCCCCAGGCCCTTTAGGACCCAAGCCCCTCATGGAATAACCACCTAAAAGTTGATTTACAAATTTATTTATTGGGCACATGGTTTACTAAACTAACAAATATATATATATATGTGTGTGTGTGTGTGTGTGTGTGTGTGTGATAATTAGCGGGTAAGTGGTGGTCAATGTACAAGAGTGACTGCCCAACCCTGCAGTTAGTGGTGTTGGTGTCCGTGTACCAACCCAAACAATCCCGTCATTGCCATGAGAGTGAATTAAGGGCACGCTTTCCCTTATCCACATAAATGAGATGAACAGGTTGAGAGTACTTGAAGCTCCAAAAGTTCATTTTTTACCACTAAAACATGAAGTTATGACTAAGGTGGCTACAGGGAGACGGTGTAAGAGAACCAGAGCCCGACCCCTGGACTTGACGGAGAGCAACAGAGGTGTTCATTGTTGGGAAGACAAGGACCCACTTTACGAGCGGGTTATTATCAGCAGATTTGGATGGGCATATCAACACCTTCATCCCACGATAGCCAAAAAAAGCAGCCACAATTGGCACCAATGTTGATGGAGTACTAGCTAAGGAAGTGGGATCTCAAGGCAAATTGTTTAGACTCCTAGACAAGAACTACAAATTTAGAGGTGAGGATCATGAGGCATCAAGGTTGCGTCGCATAGTGGCTTGAGGATCATGAGGCATCAAGGCTGCATGGGGTCGCATGGTGGCTTCAGTTGAATGACATGTTAAACACTTCTTAATTCTTAGATGTGAACTCTCCAGATTCAAACACATTCCAGTCCAAATGAACACTATCATGTCTGGCAAATCAATAAAAACTCCATAGAAAAACAAGGCTTAAGTAAAAGAGTACAAAGAGTACCAAATAATGGCTTTTAAGCGAAGGTGCACCAAATAACGATATACTTGATGGATAAACATGAACAAAGATGTATAACATGTAATAAGATGTTTCTTTTACAAATTAATCCTTTGCCAATGGCATATTGGCATTAGAACAATTCATTATAAGATGCCTATTTTACAAACTCAGCATATAATGTTTCAGGGTAATGATTTCAAACAGCACAAGGAGAGAGAATCAACTCAGAGACCAAAAAAAGTAGCCAACTATGAGTAAAAGAATGGAGATGGTGATCTCTAATTGTCTCACACACACACACACACACACACACACACACACACACACACACAAAAAGAACGAAAAAAGAAAACCATCAATCTATCATGTGTTAAAACAGGGAATGATCTTTTGATGTATTAAGCCACAAAAGCAATTTAACATTTCAACAAATTAAAAGGATGGAAAATAAAAGACTTGCTAGATTTGTGTTCAGCATCCAACAGACCATAGATGTCTTTTTCTTATTATAAATTTTATCTTTCCTTGCCTCAAAAGCATTCAAAGAGAAATTAAACCTGTATTTTTCTTATTATAAATTTTATCTTTGCTTGCCTAAAAAGCATTTAAAGAGAATTATAGGGTATTGATGCATCACAACATGAACAGCATCCTGATGTACCCGGTTGGTACAAGCGAGACCCACTAGTTATATGATCAGGACCGTCAAACTGATGGAAATAACCATAGATGGTGGATACTTCAGATTCAGAGATCCTTATTATACAATCCCTGGCCTTCTATCAGGACAATCGCGGTACTTTTTATCTTAGCCTCTTCTTTGTATATGCCGCTAATCAAATTATTAGGATTTCCAACTTATGCAATTCTTCATCCATGAGAAGACCCACATCCATCCCGCCACAGGTTTAGACTTTGGATCCGCAAATGATGGGTCCCACTTGCACCAACTGGCACACTATTCATGTCCAAGTGCATCAGGACCTTGGAATTTCTCGAATTCAAAATATTATCTTCTTGCAAGACCCATTTCAAGTTTTTAATACTTTTCCCATTTCACATGTTAAAAAGCTATATCTAAATCAGTAAATCAGCATTCTCCAAATTCTTCAAGGTTTATTTTTTAAGGCTATATAAATATTTTTTTGAAAAAGAAAAGTGTTGCAAGAGGGGGAAAGAATCCCTAATTACAAGATTCATAAGTTTGGTCCCTTTCCTAGCACAGCCATTGGCAGCTACATTCACTTCTCTATGGGTGTGACAGAAAGAAACTGAGATGGTTCCCCTTTCATTTCTATAATATCTTCTATCCATCGAGATAGCCTCCAAGAGTACTCAATGGATGAGGTCATCACTGTACAGCATTTGTTAGATCGCCTTGAATTATAGTAGGAGCATGCAACCAGACCAGGCCAGCCCTTACCAAAGACCAGAGGGCCTCAATCGCAGCCTCATTAGATTCTGCTATGAGCTATCCCAATAGTGCTGGTGAAAGTGCAGCAGACCGCTCCCTAATAATCACAAATTATGCCCCCAATTCCCATCATCCACTGGTTCCCTAAGGAGCTACCAGCAAAATCTCTAATCCGAACAACTCCTTCCTTTTTAGGGAAGGGAGCAACAAATGACATACTCATTTCCTTTAACAAGTCTACAGTTCTCATTAAAATTCTGTTAAAAATTCCATCAGATAATTTTCCACTTGTCCCTAGAAAATGTGGAAAACCGCTAAACAGAAACCATCTGAACCCAAAGCACATCTCTTCCAAGATCAAAAACCGCAGTATGAATCTCCTCTTCTGAGAAGCTGGTTCAAGAAAATCTAGGTCTTCCTCCACATTGTTCTAGTTCAAGTATGGTGCCTCAACAAAATCCATACCAATGAAGTAATTGACAAATTTTGCATAATGCCAATTATTTCCAATTACCTTTTCCCCATGACTTAAGAATGGTGAATCACCAAAGCTATTAACGACGCCCTGCACCCAAGTAGAAGGTAAAGACAAATGAAAAACATAGCATTTCCATTGCACTCACTAAGATTAATAAACCAAAAAATATGTATCAAGGCCAAGCCCCATGAATCCAGATGTAATAAAGTGATAATGACCATAAACGAGTGCTTGATTATACCAAAACACATGACTGCCACCAACAGATTTCTTAGAAAGAAGCTAACAATGCAAGAGATAAAAACATGTAAAGTTATGGGAAAAGATATTGAGGAAACAGATTGATGTTCCAATGACCACTCAACATTTTGAGGATAAAGGTGATTCCTTCCAGCAAAAAGTGGTAAAGTGCAGTGGTACTATAGAATAATTTTTAAGAGACAGTTTTAATAACTCCATCCACTTCCAACTGGACTCCTTTTGTAGAATTGAGATCCATTGTTTCCAAGGGAAATATAAGCACAAGGAAGCATTTAGTGTTGTGTCCTCCATAGAAATGGCCTCACCATTTTCCACCCCAACACTGTACTAATGAAATGACGTTCCTCCGTTCCAATTCAGATCATCTAACAATTAGAATTTCCAGGAAACAGGTGAAGCTATCATTTCCCATATTGGTATTGACGTTTAACATAGCCACTGCTTGACAATGAGAATTCTACATGAAGCACACCAAACAAAGTAAAAGAAGTGCGGGCTTATAACACTGGATGAGCCAATCACATCTGCTGCTTTGTCAAGCAGATTCTTACTAAGAATTCAGACTAGGTTATAATCAACAATGCTGCCAAATTACTTGCGCAGTTGAGCTCCACCTTAGCCTGAGATCTTGCTAAACTTTAGTGGCTCCTTACTGCGAATTTGATAGGAAGTAGTGCTATCAAGCCACGATCATCATTCATGTTTAAGGAAAAGGTTAGTGTTTACTTGTAGCTGGTTCTGTCTATCTATGGTGCTAAGCTTCGGTTCTTTAGCAGAAGTTCAAATATTACCACAACATCATGGTTCACTACTTCGACTATGAATCATGATTCAGGACTTCACCAAGCGATCATGATTCAGGACTTCACTAAGCCCCGCACCCCCAGTCGATCCAAAAAATTTCACCCAATGCATATAAAAAGGGAAGATGGAATTTCTGTAACGCTGGCTATGTTACAGCATATGATGACATCTCCTTGATTTTCAGCAGGGATTCTTAATTCCAGATATTGAGTTCACCTAGCCAGTGAAAACTGTCCTATAATGGGAAGATCATAAATGAAAGCAACGGTAGCCAATGGAACATGGAGAATGTCCTCCTGCATGACAGAAGCCCTCCAAGGAGATGACAACAAACTAGTATTTGCATCACAGCTAGCTCAATCGTAGTAAGTTTTTCCCCATTGAAGGAACCAACCAGTTACAGGATAGAATATTTACAAACAGGATTGTATGGTTTCCTAATCTCACCAACCATTAGCATAGGCAAGAACAGCTCGTTCTCCAGAAAAGCGCTCAGGAGACATTATCGATCGTAACTCTAATTGGGATTATAAGATGAAAGATAGCAAACATCTGCTTGAGTGTTGCAGAATGACAACCATATACAGCCTATGCTATATCTTGCACTAAGATGTCTTCAGCAGCACTACCACAGAAATTCAAAAGCAGGTCCAAATCAACCAGACAGAAACCAACATCTCTACATTGCTCCATCTCATATTCCACCATCCTCTTAAATCTCTTGCAGGTCAAAAATAGATACACAAGCCACCTGTCAAGGACCATTGCACAGCTAGCCTAATCGAGAATACTTCTTCAGAGCAATAAATAAATAAATAAATTTAGTTTAAGTTTCCCTAAGTACTCCAATGAATGTGGAAAAAGGAATTCCAGTTTAGCCTAAGCAATCGTATGCTTATTCAGAAGTTTTACACAGGCCATGAAAGCTTTTATAAAGGAGCCATATAGACAAAGTCTGCCAGCACACTAATGAAACGATAGTTTAGAGTGTAACAGCAAGTGCTATAATACCTGTGTATGTGAATCACTAGCAAACTTTTTTAACTCTAACAAACTGGTCGCTAACAAGAGAGAAAAGAAGAATATAATGTGATTGATTGTGAATCAATCAAGTAGAAGTTCACTATGACGATGATAACAAGCACATCATATGCAAACTAACGCTTGAAAAGCAGACGTAATTTAATCAGCGGACGAAAAATCATATAACAGTAAAGGATACTTGCCTATGAATTGCATGCCTCAGTCAATCCGGAGCCAGATGGCATGCCTCCAAATCTTCAGGTTCTATTTCCACGATCATCTCAACTCATGCTGGAGCAAATTGGTTCTCATGTACAGGGCAGGCCAGACTATTTAAAACACTGAGTTACAAGAAGCAAACTACAGATAAACATTATAATCAGAAACTTATAAGATATGCCCTAGAGAATACTGCACAGGTAAGAGAATATAGGTTCAAATCAATGACAAGAACTGTGACGGTAGTCACTAGAGGCCAATTTAACCCATCAAATCATAGATAACTCTGCTGACATGCAATGATTGTGATGCACATCCAATCTAAAAGGTTGCCTAGTCACGCTAATCAAGAAAATAGAATGAAACCAGCCTATGACTCCTCTTCACAGGTAAAGTTCTGTTGTACACTTTTCTACAAGTACTCCAAGGTAAGTAAATTTTCTGAAAAGAACAAACTTCTCCATGCTGCAGCCACTATATCAATGGATAACATGAAATGCCTCTGCATCCAACCTCCACGAACAAACCAAATAAAAGAATCCAAACAAGTTCATCTAAAATGGATACATTATTGTGAATTGAAATCACTCTCCCAACTCCATCCTTAAACCAGTAACTAGGCATTCCCAGTGGAATTGATGTCAATGGCTTTATCCAGAACCAAATCACTTGCACAGATATCTGCGCTGGTACATGGAACTCCATCCAAAGGACATGGAAGAACCAGAATATAATCTTGGAGAGGCCCAAACCATTTGGAAAGCCGATAGAAAGAATTACACGGTTCACACCATTCTGTATAAAAATTCAAGCATCCCTTGGAGAGGGAAACTACCAACTTTCTCAGTTCATCCAAGCCACACCTTCGATCACTTTCCATAGTTCACACCATTCCGCACAAAAATGTAAGAACCATTAGGAAAGGGAAGCCGGCTTTCTCAGTTTATCCAAGCCACACCTTCAACCACTTTCCATGTGCAACTTCAGCCAACCACATCTCCATTCGACTATCATCTCCATTCGACTATACCACCAACAGAGAATTAGATCAATATGCAACAAGCCACTCCAGATGCAAGAACCCAATTGTTCGCCTGCCAACCAAACCCGCTACACTCACATTAGACTAGAGAACCCACTGCCCAGCCTATGCAAGAGTACCCAGCCTCACCAGTTATGATTACAACTCGAACATGGCCTGTTATATGGTCATATGACATCGTGCCACTACTACACAATCAATCACCTACCTAGAAATCTTTTCCAGGGCTTGTTGCAGTTCAGATGTTCAAAGATCGCATACTCTTGAGATATTTCACAAAGCAAGACATCCCAAAGTTCAACTAAAACATGCATAGCTCCAACATTCATCGATATTCAATAGACAGGCATCCTCAGATTAAAATGTCTAAAAGTCGCAATATCATTTTTCCATCAAACAAGATGCTCATATAAAATCCACAGTAGTCAAGCTTTGGTGATCATACTCACTCAGTCCTTTGTCAGATACATGAACCACAACCAATAACTTGAAAACTCAACAACAGTAGATATGTGCCCATAAAGGATATGATTCAAATGAAACCCCGCCAGGATACATCCAAGATAACCCTTGGGTTTCTTGCACATCTTGCAAAACTACAACATGCACGAAATATATACCACCTACAAGATCAGATGGTATTTTAGTTTGTATTCTTTTCTCACCTTTTGGTGTGCCTTTCAATAAAACTACTGTTCTCTCTCCAAAGAAAAAAAATCCTCATTGCTGTTCCACAAAACGAACAATACCAATTCCACATGTCACCAAAAAGGAACAACTAACCTCATTGAAAGAAGCATGGCAGCCAATAATGTGGAGAATGAAGCACAAAGCACCAAGAGCATTTTTACTTGCATCTCAAATGCACCGTCTTATAGTGACATTATTTATCCTTGGTCAAAACCTTTATATTCCAGCCTAAGATGCGACTGCTTCTAAATAGTTGTGGCCAAAGATGACCATAAAAGGAGACATTTATTGCAGCAGTTAGAATCAGAATGCAATCATATTCTACAGGAAATTATAAAAGATTAACAAGACACTAAATCAAGAACAACAAACAAGTTCCAGATATCCATTCTAAGAAATAGGAGGAAAAGAAAAGGTATTTATATACCACAAGCTACTGATAAGAGGAGAACCCCTTCAAGGAAATTTAAGCTAGAACAGGTCAGAGAGAATTCTCTAATCTCAAACTTCAAATAAATTTAAGCGGATATCATGTCTTCATCCAACAAAAGCTACACCGCAAGTCCATACTAAGTTTGGTTCATGATCACTAACAACATTTTGTTGAAAAGAACACTGATGCAGCATGCACCTTTTGATACTTATAACAACTCCAACCCCTTGAATATAGAAGCACCAGCAGTTCAGACAGGGAACACACTTCCTCCAAATCGAATGGCAAATCAACTGGATTTCAGCGACGCCCGAGGCGAGACTTCTCAAATGCACCCCAAGAACCAGAACCCATGCCATATAGAGGACCTTTGTCAGCAGCACCCTGCCATGCGTGGAGGTCAGCTAATAAAACAGTATGTACACTCATAATCTGAGCTACACTATCTAAAATTAAATTTCCAGTCATAAATATTTCCTGCAAAAACAGCCATACCGAATGAAGTCCATATCCATCCCCATATGAAGCAGCAAAGCCCCCCTCTGGGCTACCACGTTTCACCCCAAATGTTCCACCTTCAGTCACCAATCCAGAGACAAAAGGTTAGAAAACAAAATAAAAGAACCAAAAAACAATTTTGAAATAAAATAAAAGGAACCAATAAATATCTGTAACTAGCAGATGGAGGAGAATAGCTATGGAATTTTTTTTGATAAATATGCAGACAGATTTTTCTTCCCTTTTTCTTTATAAGTATAAAACTGCATAGATGGATAAATATGAAATGCTAACATGAGTATCATAGCATGCGACACATGTGCACGATCCTTTCTGCAACTGGGGGCTTAGCAAATGAAAGAAGTTTATGCCACCACAAGGATTGTCATCAAACCTAACAAATTCAGGAGAAAATACCATGGTGCATTTGTACTCAAGAAAGCTAAAGGCTACATGTATGTTGCTGGAAAGAGAAATTAAATGCTTTTTTGCAGAAGCATTAATCAGAAAGTCTCAATACCATTATAAGGATACCACACCACACTATTACATTATAAGGATACCACACCACACTATTACCAGGAAAAGAGTTGTTCTTCATTACCAACACACACAAAATAGCTATTGAATATGGAAAATAACAAATATTCCACACTGAAAACCCACGTCTTAAACTCCAGAGAGTTATAATCTTATTCACTGACTAGATATGATAAGGAACATTTAAATGAAAATAGTTCAAGACACATACCTGCACCCCATGGTCTATTATCAGCATTTGCAAAGTCTGCTCTTAGCTTTTCAACTTCACGAGCCATGGAAACCAAGTTCTTCTCCATTGCCTGCCTCTGTTCTACCAGCTCAACATTTGCCTTCTTCTCAAACTCAAAAGCAGTCCTGCAAAAGAAAATTCTTTAGAATTTAAATAATCATTTAATCTGCCTAGTAATTAACGAGTTTTATGATTACGAAAGGATGTTTCAGGTTCAGTTATGAAACCATCTTGGTTCATTGAAAGTCACCATTCAACACGTGGCTGTAAACTTGGTGACTCTAGATCGTCCATCTATGAAGGACCTAACCACTGTGCAGAATTGCAATTAGATGATCCAATCCTGTTGATCGCAAAAATCTGCGAGACCTGCTATGGGCTAGCCACTGTACAGAAACCACAATTAAATGATCCAAGCCATCCAATTGCACAATTTTCCCGTACGAAGAAACTGATGAAACTCCTCCAATCCCCTCCCAAAAAAATTTGAAAGAGAAAAAAATAAAGAAATTTTTCTTAGTGCAAGTTCTCTTTCATCTTTGCCTTTTTAGTTTAAACTTTGAAGACCAGAGACTGAATAGCTAGTGTTGCCAAATCTGTGGGTATATTTTTTTCCACATAATGGACCATACATAACAGCCCCCTAGATCTACGAACGCGATCCACTAACCATACAACCAACCTGTATGGTGGAAGCTCTCAATAAACAAGCCCTGCTCCTTGCAACATAGCAAAGAGTCCTATTGCAAATGAAACTTAAAATGAGAAACATGCTTCAAACTTTGCAGTGTAAAAAAATGAAGAAATGAAGAAATGCATCAGGAGAAAAAGCACTCAGAGGACAACCTAGCACGCACAAGCTCCTGATGTAAACCATCAATCTCTGCTCTCAAACGAGGAATCTGCTGATTATCAGCTTGTAACCTAGCCAGCTCTTGCGAGAGATTTTGAACTTGCCCAGCCAGTTCCTGTCTCAAAGTAGTCAATTTCTGAGCTTCTGCACGCAACTGTATCATCTCATTTCTCAAAGGCTCGGTTGCTCGTAGATCGGCTTCTAGCTTCAAGCCTTTCTCGATCAATTCCCTAGAATGGGCTTCCTTCTCTGCACGGATTTCTGAAATGGCAATATTCATGCGATGCAGTTCCTCTTTTGCCATACCTAGTTCCCGCTGCAAACCCATACGATCTTCAGCTAGCCTCCGGTTGTCCACCACAAGCCTCCGAATTTCACCATGCTGGATTTCAAGCTCTTCCTCCAACAGTGCGGGATGGGGTGGCCGAGGTACAGGACCTCGAATGAATGGAGGGCCTTCATGAACAGCAGGATAACCTCGTCTCTCATCAAGAACATGACGGGGTGCTCGGCCTCTTCCTGCCATTTTGGATTGCCCTGTAAAAGAAAGCATGAGAACAATAAACAAACAAAGAAAATGTGAATTGAATACACAGTACAATAAACAATTCTAGGATGCCTCAGTTACCGCAAGACAAAGAACAGTTGATACAGTCATTAATAAAAACAAACTTTTACCACAAAACCTGAACCTAGAATTTCAGACTGGGCGTGATTTGTTGAGTAGATTCTAAGGCGTACAAACAACTCAACGGAAGTCGATAAGAAACAAGAGTACAAAAGTTGGAAGTTGGAATTGAACTGAAGATTGACAGGCGATTCTTTCCTTAAGCTCTTTTTTAATCTTCCAACATTTACAAATTTTGTTGCTCTTCCCCACATTTCTATGACAGTTCCAATTTACCTTGATACCTAGTTTTTCTTTAGTAGTAAAAAGTTATATTACAGATCAAATAAATGTACACCATCATCGATCAATAAGATAATAAGACCAATGTTCCAAATATCGGCATTATGATAATATTGCCAATATTATCTGTATCATCGGGTCAGCGATATTGATACTCCAAGTAAGAAAATTTCAAATATCATTCACCAATAATTTTGATATTATGGGCAATATGTGGTGATACTAGTGATACCAGCATATTTTGATCTTTTGAGAGAATAGAAGTTCACTAGCACCAGCGATGATATCACCAACACAAGGGACACTTTCTTAGAAAACAAAATTAGAAAGAAAATCAGAAATTTCCAAATAAAAAATAAAAAATAATCATCATTTTTGTGGGTTTTTTTTTTTTTTTTTGAGTAAATGTTGTTCCTTGGTGATATAACACTCTTTTTGATATTGGTTAAATCAAAGCTTGGATCTGGGGGAGAAATCTCAACTAAAAGCGGAGATGGGCTGAAACTCAAAGGAGACAAAATCCATAGTTTATGCATGCGTTGCGATGTTTATGCATGATTCTTATGTATTGACATGGATTTGTGGCAAACAAATCAACATTTGAGTGTGTGGATAGGAAAATTTGAGGAAATCCTAATTTCCTCCATTTTTACCCCTCTAATTGAAAATGGATGTTTTATTACTTGCATTGTATGGTATTTGAATGATGTGAACTCATTTTGGATACAATTGCACTGCTTTTTTTCCGACAACACATCATTTACAGCCTCATAAAATGGGAACTTATTATATATAGTTGTTTTTTGCAATATTTTGATTCCTAAATATGTAAACATGCCCTTTAACGTATCCTAAGTTTCACTGAAAATTTTCACCCTTTTTCCCAATGTTTCCCTCAATCGGCAATATTTTTCCAAGCATCAGCAACATCGATACATGTTTTTGTAGTCCCAGTCATCAATCCATGTAACACTTTGGATAAGACCAGACACAAACGATAGAGATCTTTAGCAAGCACGTGCCTACACCTTAATTGTTGCCATCATCATCACCATAGCCTGGCCCCAAACATTTGGTTCGCTTTACGGATCCTTTTTCACCGTTAATTTATCTATGGCCCACTCCAAAGTAGGCCGTAATGGGATCAAACAAGTTTTTTTAATGATAGAATAGTAAGAGATAAGAATAAGAAGGTTTGGAACCCTCTATATTCGATTACAAATAGATAGAGTCAGACCAAGGGTACAAAAGCAGAGAAGGAAGAGTACATAGACTGACTGTGGTTGTCATCCACGGAAGAAGGCAATAAGCGCTCTGGTAAACAAGTAAAGCAGGCCACAAGCAGATCAAACAAGTTTTATTAATGAATAGATGGAACAAAACTTATTGATTTCAATCCACCTATGTAAAAGACTACATGGTGCCTATGGGAGTTATGTGCTCTCACTACCAATACCAAGCCCGGATAAAGGTAGAGAAGATTATGTCAAGTTGGCATCCGGCATGAAACTTTAGACATAACTTTCACCATGAATCCTAACAATATGGAATAGCGGAATAGGATTCATGTAGTCGACCCTAATTAGTTGGGATAAAATTTAGATGCTGGTGGTTGTGGTGAATTGATCGAACAACCACTAGGTCCACCTTATGGATCTTGCATGCTAGAAAAGTAAAGATTTCCATAAAATAATTTAGGGTGTTGTTTTAGTGCTTCTATTAGATATATTAGCGTGCTTGTGGGAGAACACATGTCATGGGTGGGGAAATATTTGCAAAGGATGTTTTCCATATAAAAATTCAACCACGAATGTGAGTCTTTATGCATAAGAGACCCTAGCATGAGACAAAAACGAATGTAAAGGGCTGGGTTTCTTGTATAAAGGAATTTGACCAAAATATTGGTCATTCTTAGCCAAGATGCAATTTTGTTATATAACATTGAGCCTTTGTGCTATCTTTAATAAAACGGTCGTTACCATTCAAAAAAAAAAAAAAACCAGAAACCTAAGCATGAGAATTTTGTGAGATTTTGGATAAGCGAGATTGGTTTTCTGTAGGGAACTCCCAATCTTCAAAATATTCGACACGTATTGATTGGTACTTTTTATGGGTAAAATTGGACTGACCAAACAACCAGGATGAGATAGAAAACAAAAGGCAAGTAGCTCGGAAGAAGAGATTGGATGAGAGCTCAGCTAAGACTACTGAGCACAATCTCCACGACCAACTCCAGCACCAACCACAAGCAGCGACTTCGGCTACGGCCGATACCTCACTGTTGCAACTTACGAACGACTACGGAAGCCGACCTCAGGAGAGACCACCGGGGACCCAGACCTTAGGATTCGAGACCAACCTCGTCACCGACTTCAGCTACCAACCTCGGTTAGTAAGACCCCGACCAACATAACTCAAGAGAACAGTCTCCTCGGAGACCAACCACTGGAAGATGTCTCCTACATATCCGGAAAAGATTACCTTCCGAAATCCCAGCCGAGGATCACACCGCTCTCCCTTGAACGATACGCTCCTACATAATAGGCTCATTACCATACACAGAAGAAACCTAGGAAGGCTATAAATAAGAACCTTGCCTACGGAAAAAGGTATACACATCTACCTTAATCCAATTGGACCCATCAAGTTCTAAACCTGACTTAGGCATCAAAGGGTCTCCGGCTACAATCAGGGCCCCCATCATCGTTTGGCTTTTGCAGGTACACCGTGTTCCTGATGGGGACAACACGCGCACACGCACACCGCCCCCCTACACACGTACACAAGGAGGAGGGCCCCACCATCGATCTGGATCGATCACGACGTCCAGGGAATGCCTCATAGTTAGAAGAAGGCATTTTGGTTTGTTGGAGTGGGCCCGATAGCCATGTAAAGCCCACCATGAGTTCTCATGATTGTGGCCCGCTAGTTTGATTAGTCTCATATTTTAGGTTTTGCTTATTAATGTTATTTAGAATATCATGGACAGTTTAGATTAGTTTGATTAGTTATTATTTATGTTTACTTCATCGCCAAGTAATGGGTTACACACATGCCGCGAGTTTTAAGGGTATAGGGTTTTCTTATAAATAAGCACCCCTTGTAGGCTTTTTTTTCTTAATGAAGATTAATAAAATTTGTTGTGTTTTCCTACTCCTTTCCGAGTTATAAAAACCTAATTAAGCATGAAGCCCTCCCTTCTTTGAAGGGCTAACTACCGTGGTACGAAGCCATATCTATCCCGATTCGCTCCCATCTTCTATCATCTACCCTTCTCATCTCCCACAATCATCTGCGCTACAAATTTGTCCTTTATTGCAGCAATTTTCCTCTCTTCAGTAGAATTCCAGAATCTGGCCCTGCGGGAGGGCTGAAACCTCGGCAGAGCACCATGCCCAAACCGTACATCGGATCGACTTGAAACTTGGACGTTTTGAAGCTTAGCCCTAGCCGACCAGACCCAAGAGGGCGTTTTTTGGATTCGTGGGCCCCACACACGTGCGGCCAGCCATCAGCGCACGTGCGTCAGGCCCAACTTGCTGTCCACATGCGCAGGTGGTTACAGGTTCTCTCTCCTCTCTTTCACTCCTCTCTCACCTGATTTCCCTAAGCCTAACCCTAGATTGTCCTAAATCCCCAATTTCTATCCATTTTCTTTAACCCTAGGGTTCCCCAAATTGAACCTGTGAATCCCTTAGATTGGGGAAATATTTTTGTGCATGTGTGGATGAATTTACTCTCCTTTGAGCATTGTTTGGTCTATAATTTTACTTGATCCAGCCCTAGCATGTGTAGGCCTAGACCCACATAAATTCTCCTTATTGAGTGCTTGACGTAATGTGGGATGTAGAATTTTGTGTGATTGTCCCTAAACTAGTGTGACCTAAAGCCTGAAAATCTTGCACATCATATTTGAATTTCATGTCATGCATCAAATTTGGTATCAGAGCTTAGGGTTCTTATTAGAGAATGCATTACATGTTTAGGGTTTAGTTGTTTATGCCCATTACACATCAATTCTCATCATATATGGTTATTTAGAGGTCCATAAACCCTGACACAAGCTGCTGAAATTTTTTGTTATCCCCTTATTTGGATTATTTTAGAAATTAACTTAGCTTTCTATTTCTAGGTTTAGAAACTTTCCTTTTCTGTTTTTAGAAACTAACTTTTTTAGAAACTTTCTTAATCTGTTTTTGAAACTAATTTCCTTTCCTTTTTCCTTTTTTTAGAAACTAGTTTACTTTCCTTTTTCTTTTTTCGAAACTAACTTACTTGCTATTTTTAGAAACTTTCCTTTTTCTTTTTTAAAAACTAGGTTGCCTTTTTAGAAACTTTCCTAATTTGTTTTTAGAAACTTTCCTTTTTCATTTTTAAAAACTAGGTTGCTTCTTAAATAAATAAATAAACTTTCTTATATTTTGACAACTATATTGTGGGATTTTGGTAGCGTTGTGTAGTTTTCCTCATATAGAGTCTCATAGGATCATTTAGTCTCATTTAGTCTCATTTAGTCACATATAGTCATAGTAGAAGGTCCTTAGGTTGAGTTAGCAGTTGTATGCCCACACGTACGAGTCATGGTTTTGGCTGGTTTTGGCTTGCACCTACACGGCTACACTAAACATGAAGCAATTGCAAGAATCAGTGAACAAATTGACCCAGTAGGTTGAGTCTTTGGGTAAGCACTTGGAACAACGTATGAACCAACGCTTTAAGCAGCTTGATGTGTGCATTACCCGACTAGAGACCTTCGCCAGGGCAAACCCCACCATTGGGAAAGATGCCCAATCTCAGGCAGGTGGTTAAGAAGCTAGTGTAGAGTTACCCACTGAGGTCATTCTGATAGTAGATGAGTTTCGTGATGTCTTTCTTGATGATCTACCAAATGAGTTTCCCCCCATGAGGGATATAGAGCACACCAGAACATGGGACACCGTACTACCTAAAGCTAAGTTTGCGTTTAATAGTTCTGTCAATAGGTCCACAGGTCTAAGTCCTTGTGAAGTCGTTACTGGTTATAAACCTAGGAAACCTATTGATCTTGTCCCTATGTCACTGTCTCATAAGCCGTCAGTCTGCAAAGTCTTTTACGCATCACGTTCATTCATGGCATCAAGAAATCAGGCAGAAGATCATGACTAGTAATGAACATTACACACTTTCTGCAAACCAACATAAACGCTTCAAGGAATTCAATGTAAGGGACTCTGTGATGGTCCGCATCAGGCCAGAGCGGTACCCTCAAGGAGCCGTTCGTAAATTGCACACGCGTAGTAGTGGACCATTCAAAATTATAAAACAAAACGATCTCAATGTGTATATGGTAGATCTTCCACCTTCCATGGGAATTAGTTCCACATTCAATGTGAAAGATCTAGTTGCATTTCGAGGGACCACTGATACATTGTCCAGCCTATCACCTAACCATCCTGATTCCTCAGACCTTTCCCTTGATCCATGGCCCCCTCCCAACCTATTTTCCCAGCCTCTACCTCCCATACCTACCCGTCTTGACCCATCTTCCCAACTACTACGTCCCATACCTACCCTTCCCAACCCATTTTCTCAACCTCTACCTCTCATACCCACCCGTCCCGACCCATCTTCCCAGCCTCTACCTCCCATACCTACCCTTCCCACACCTAGAGAGGAAATAGAGGATATTCAGGACCATCAGATAATATCCACGTCAGACGGCGGGCTTCAGAAGTACCTGGTTAAATGGAAGTTACGCCCAGTTTCAGACGGTACGTAGTTCACTGAGGAGCTTCAAAGACTTGATCCTGACATCTTGGAGCGGTTCAGAAGTTTTATTTCGCTAGTGGTGAAATCTTCACAGCCAGGGAGAATTGATGGGGACATCACGCGCACACACACATGCACGTCGACCCCCCTACGCACGTACGCGAGGAGGGCCCCACCATCGATCTGGATCGGTGACGACGTCCAGGGAAGGCCTCATAGTTAGAAGACGGCGTTTTAGTTCGTTGGAGTGGACCCAATAGCTATGTAAAGCCCACCATGAGTTCTCATGATTGGGGCCCACTAGTCTGCTTAGTCTCATATTTTAGATTTTGCTTATTAATGTTATTTAGAATATCATGGATGATTTAGATTACTTTGATTAGTTATTATTTGTGTTTACTCCATCGCCAAGTAATTGGTTGCGCACATGACGCGAGTTTTAGGGGTATAGGGTTTTCTTATAAATAAGCACCCCTTGTAGGCTTTTTTTCTTAATGAAGATTAATAAAAATTATTGTGTTTTCCTGCTCCTTTCCGAGTTATGAAAACCTAATTGGGTGCGAAGCCCCCCTTCTTTGAAGGGCTAACTACCACGGTGCGAAGCCACATCTATCCCGATTCGCTCCCATCTTCTATCATCCACCCTTCTCATCTCCCACAATCATCTGCGCTACAAATTTGTCCTTTATTGCAGCAACTTTCCTCTCTTCAGCAGAATTCCAGAATCTGGCCCTAAGAGAGGGCTGAAACTTCAGCGGAGCACCACGCCCAGACCGTACATCGGATCGACTTAAAACTTGGAGGTTTTGAAGCTTAGCCCTGCCCGACTAGACCCAAGAGGGCGTTTTTGGGTTCGTGGGCCCCACACACGTGCGGCCAACCATTAGCGAACGTGCATCAGGCCCAACCTGCTGTCCACATGCGCGGGTTGGTTACAGGTTCTCTCTCTCTCCTCTCTTTCACTCTCTCACCTGATTTCCCTGACTTCAACCCTAAATTGTCCTAAATCCCCAATTTCTATCCATTTTTTTAACCATAGGGTTCCCCGAATTGAACCTGTGAATCCCTTGGATTGGAGAAATATTTTTGTGCATGTGTGAATGAATTTACTCTCCTTTGAGCATTGTTTGGTCTATAATTTTACTTGATCCAGCCCTAGCATGTGTAGGCCTGGACCCGCATAGATTCCCCTTGTTGAGTGCTTGACGTTATGTGGGATGTGGAATTGTGTGATTGTCTTTGAACTAGTGTGATCTAAAGCCAGAAAATCTTGCACATTATATTTGAATTTCATGTCCTGCATCAGGTCCAACAGGAGACGACCAGATTTCAGCATCCACGGTACTTACTGTATCAAAATATTGATTAGTACTTACTATATCAAAATATTGATTGGTACTTGCCGTATCAAGATCATTGATTTGGTTTTTATAGCAAGTTTCCAATGTTCAAGATATTTGATACCTTCAACTGTATCGAGACCTTATCACCCCAACTATATGGCATATGCATGTGAATTGTGAAATGGTGTGTCAGGTGTGTCGGTTGGTGCAATGGGCAGTATCTCTTTTTTTCTTGAAGATTATGCATTGGGCGGTATTAGCCCATAATACTAGTACTGATACAGCCTAGGCACATCAACCTACACTATAGATGCTAATTTTTCCCCCTTCTAGCTTATTTTGTTCATTCCAATGATAGAAGAAGACTAGAAACTCGTTTTCAAATAGATTTAGCCCTAAGAGATCAATACACTACACCTGAATAGGATTTGAAGATTCCAAGTGAAGTCGACCATTTTGAGGGAAATTGGACAAAAGGGTAAGCCATCACTTTTTTTTTGTCTTATTATTGTATTGCAACCTGATGGGGCTAATCCACCAATCATGCTTGATATGTGTTCAATTAGGGTTTGTTTGGTTGATTTTCTTACCCATTTTTCCTTTCAGTGTCTTCTTTCTATTTCTTTTTTCAAATGATACATGTTTATTCCAGACCTATAGATTGAACCAAAACTTAGTTGTTTTGGGCATCTTTTGGCACTTTGGGGCATTTCGCCATTTGGATCAGGGAAAATGCACAATAAACCTGCCAATGATGACCAGATCTCGCACATTGGTGCCACATTAGCGAATGTGAAGCAATCTGACAAATAACTCCTTTGATCTCTTGCACGAATTGCATTATAATTCTCCTCACTCTTCCATCTTGCTGTTGTGAATATATATCAAATCCACATTTGTGATGATATAATAATAGCAATAACAACAACAACAATAAAAGTAATAATAGTACTAACATCTAGTATACATACACCAAGAGTTGGGAAGGGAAAAAATTTCACCACAGCTAGTTGTTTGAGATCATTAAACTGTGCATTAAAGAAGGACGTAAGTAGGGTTTTTAGGCAAAAGAAATGATGTTTAGGTAATTGGGACAATTCAGCATGGCACATACAGCGCATATGGAAAGAGAAGGGAAGGGAATGAAGAAGGAAGAGAGATAAGAGGGGAAGAGTGCAGTTACACGGTGAGTGCGGGCTATACGGCACATGCAAAGAGAGAAAAACATAACAGCCATAATGGTTTTAACAGCGGACATCCCTAAACCCACCATTTCTGGTGTTGTGGCCTGCTTGAGTTTTACATCTGCCTCAATTTTTGGCCTCGCATCCTAAAATGGACCTTCACAACTGTGGATGTCACACGGACATCACAGTTGGCCTCACAAAGCTTCTTCTTTTTTTGCAGGGGCTCCCTATGGACTTCCGTCCAGTAGCACAGGTGCTGGCTACATGTGAAGAGCAGAGGACGCAATGCCAGGCTGCTCGCAAGAAAAGAAAATGACAGAAATAGCCCTGGATGGAGACGCAGAGACATCAAACTCATTTTAAAATCTAAAGTTTACATATCTTCCAATGACTTATCCATAGCAACGCATGTAATGTATACTAGCGGTTGTGGCACGTGTAACGCACTTGGAGAAAGTAGGGGAGTGAGAAAAATGGAGAAGGAGACTTGAGGGGGGAAAGGGTGCAGTCACTCGCATGCGGGCTACATGCAGAGAGAGAGGCAGAGGGTTTTGACGTTGGGCGACCCATGAACACTTTTTCCTGTGCTGGGACACATTCAAGCTTTAGATCCTCCTCGTTTTTAGGCCTACATCCTAACACAAGCTGGCACAACAGATGTATGGCATGGATGTTGTACATTCATCACAGTGGGCTCCACAGCCTTTTTTACATGGGCTCTCTAATGCTACACTTTCTGTGTGAGTACACGCAAAAAAAGAGAACAAGTGGTGCAAGCTACCCCCAAGGAGTTGAAAAGTAATGCAAACCCTGAAAGGGGAAGCAAGTAGATCAAAGAGAACAAGTGGTGCAAGCTACTCCCAAGGAGTTGAAAAGTAAAGCAAACCCTGAAAGGGGAAGCAAGTAGATCAAAGAAAAGAAGAAAGAGATTGTGGGAAACGACCCAACAATTCTCTAGCCGAATGCTAGGGGTCACAAATGCAAGACTGTGAGCAAGCTCAACAGTCCTCTAGTCTTGAGATGTGCGAAAAAGAGAAAATGGCCATTTTCTTGTGCACACGTGCCGAGCGTGCTCAACAGTCCTCTAGTCTTGAGTTGTGCGAAAAAGAGAAAATGGCCATTTTCTTGTGCACACGTGCATGCATAAGCCTTTTCTTCAAATCTTGATCAATCTGCCTGTGCAAATCTCTCTCTCTCTCTCTCTCTCTCTCTCTCTCTCTCTCTCTCTCTCTCTCTCTCTCTCTCTCTCTCTCTCTCTCTCTCTCTCTCTCTCTCTCTCTCCACGGGCACTGGACATAACATATCTACTAGAAATGATAATAAAATCGCCAATTTCACGGATAATGGAAATCCCAACAGCAATCAGAACGACGAGAACGAATCCGTGAATGGAAATATCGATTACAAGATTTGAAGAATGTGAAATATGAGATATGCCAAACAAGATATTCGAAAGTACTTGAAAAGGGAGAGGAGAAATACCTTCGCAAGGAGGAGGAGGAGAAACCCTAGAACGTAAGAGAGGGTTTTTGCGACTGGCGCTCTTATCTCTTCTTTTCTCAGGGCATTTGCGCGAGGGACGTTTTATAGGGGAGTATTATCCTCGGCCCGCTGATGCATGCATCAGCTTTTTTCTTTGCATAAGTGGGACCATGCTTTAGTGCATGGTTAAAAGACTCGGTGACTCGAACCGACTCGCTCAGCCCTGAGTCGAGTTAGACCCGAAAAGACTCGGTGACTCGGCCTGACTCGCTCAGTCTTGAGTTGAATTGGACCCGAATTGCCTAACTCACCTAAATTAGGGGTGGCTCGGAAGGGTGGCTCGTGGTAACTAACAGGACCGGGTCCAGTGGAGTCATCCGACTCATCAAAGCTTGAACCCAACGAGTCACCTCAAACTCGTCTAAGTCTTAAAACTATGGTCGAACAAACGGAGGATGGGACTCCCCACGAAATCTTCTGGATCATAGATCATAAGCATAGTTTCAAAACTTGATAATAACTCAAAACATGGCTGAGTCAACTCAACTTGGCGAGAGATTTTGAGTGGAGTTGTTATGTAAATCCCCCGTTAGCTCAACTCAGTTTTGAATTGGCAAGAATCGAACCTAGTTAGTCGCTAAGCAATGAGCTTTTAATTTAAAATTAAAATATATATATATTAAAAAATGTTTTTTAAAAAAACCACTAAGAGTTAGCCAACCATGCATTTTACGTGTGGCTAATTTCACCATTTTTTTATAGTTATATCAATTTTAAATCTTTATTTTCACATCAAACACTTTTTTACCTATGTATTACATATCGAGTCAAGCCTTCGAATCAAATTGACATGGCTGCGTGTTGAGTTGAGTTTCGGGGTTTCGAATGTGATTAAGAGATCTAGACATTCAATGTCTAATTTCATTGTTTTATTCTTAAACATTCTTGTGGAGAACTAGGGCCTATAGTCTTCAATGCCAGTATTGTATCCACCAGTATGGTTGTATTGTATCTGTACTGGCCTGATGTGATCCGTGGAGCCAAATCAACCTAGTTATAAAACGGTCATGTCTACTAATACGGGCTTATCAGCACCAAGATAGGTTCAAACAAGTCGATATGCCCATAAAAGCTTGATTTTATTTATTTTTCTCAAAATATCACTCATGTATTTTATTCTTTTTTCATTTAAATTATAAAATGAAGTTTAAAAAAGTTGTTTAGATTAGATATGGACTTGTTTCAGGATCAACACAAATGATTTGAGTGGGATTAACAAATTGAAGCAAAGTATATTATTATATTAAAAAATGTAGACCTCTGTTTAGCACCGGTTTAACTTACGATGTGTTTGCAAGCCCTCAGCCAAACGAGTATTGCACAGAGAGCTGGCAAGGGATTCCATTAATGACTGGCCATTTTGATCCTTTGGCACAACTTGATGAATTGTTGGAAGGCATCCGTAGTGGACTCCGCCACCGAAGGATTGATTTTCCTCCGGCGACTCGGAAGCTTTCTTTAAGGATGGACGGAAGTCAGTCTTGCCTTTTCACTCCTATCGATGGATAGAGGGATGTTTGGACCTCCAGCACCTATGGGTACATAACAAATGTGTCAAATCAATTCTTTTTAATGAATAGATCCGATCGCAACTTTGAATATGGACTTCAAAGGGATCAAATTGGAAATGATACTCTGAATCATCTAAGTATAATATACAATCAACCAACATTTATCAAATTCGAAAAAGAGTCGAAGAAATGGTTCGATCCTCTTATTTCTCAAACCGAGAGATCTTAAGAGAATGAGCTCTAGATCAACCAACATTCTTTACGATCAACCAACATTCTTTTTTCATGTTCCTTTTGTTGTATGTTAAGAGAATGAGCTCTAGATCACTAAATCGTGCCTAATTTACATTCATTCATGGTCTATTTGATTGACTTTTAATAAGTCAAACCAATAAAGAATTTTCTTATCAAGAATGATTTGATACACCATTATATGTATGTCTAGAATACAAAAGAAAAAATACATATTCTTGAATACCACTTTTTTTAAATTTTTATTTTAAATATTTTCATTAAGTTTTAACTTAACAAATCAATTGATATGAACCAATATGGTTCAATACAAGCCAATACAGATACACGATGATTATGTTGTATCGATTTTTTGTCGGGTTGACACACTGCCAGGTACCAATATTTAAAACCATATTGGGATGATCAGATTATGGTGTGGTGAATTAGCCATGGGCTTTTCCTTTTGTACAAGTGAGAGGCAATATCAATGATTGTTGGTGCGGTTTTTCGGCAGACCTTCCGCAACACACTTTTCTGCACTTGCATGAACAAAGTTGGGAGGCAAAGGAGGCCCTGGCTTGCACAGGGGATTCTCTGATGCCTAAGTCAGGCCTGGGGTCTTTGAAGTAAGGGAAGATCTTCAGAAAAGAGATCAGTCGAATATTAGGGTTTGTGTGAACGTACCTCAAACGATGGGAGATGTTTGTATATTTATAAGAGAGAGGATCCCGTAGTATGGGGAAGCTCTCTTGATCTCTTGGAGATATGTTGCAATCCAAGATCTTCACGAGATTGCAGGTTCCCGAGATTGTCGGTATTTAATCTTATCTCTCGGAGATCTTGGGAGAGATCTTCGGGACTCAAGAGGATTCTTTGAATCCATAGTTTGGCTTTGGATCGACTCTTGAGGCGGGTGCTAAGTCGGAGACAACTGATATTGTCATGCTTCAATAGATCAGCATTCACTATTCTCGACTATCGGATGAGCCAGAAGGTTCGTGTTTCCGTCATTTGGGCGTTTGAGACCTTTAGACCCCACCAGGGGTATCATCGATCTATAGCTGACCTATAACCGAGTTATGGCTGGTTTGTGGCCGGTTTGTAACTGATCTGTGATCGATCTATGACCGAGTTATGGTCGGTTTACGACTCATCTGTGATCGATCTATAACTGAGCTATGGTCAATCCATAATCAACACATGGCTGATTTATAGGTGATCCTTAACCGCCCTTTAGCCAACCCATAAATCAAGTCGGTGCTTCAACCACTTGTGTGAGCTTACAAGCTCTTTGTCTGTCCTTATAATTGCATTGCTCTCCTTAAAGATTGCTTTGTTTATGGAAGTATAGGCCTTATCAGGCTCAGGTCCCCACGAGCCCATGCTGGTTCAATAGAGTTGGTCCATTCCATAAGCCGACTTATAGACTTGTAGATTTTTTCCCAATAGTGAGCCCCCTTGCTTTTTGAACGAAGTTCGGAAAGCAAGCTCGGCCATAGCTGGGTCAAGGTTATGCATAGATTAGGTCGAGTCACGTTGTCATTAATGTCAGGTATGGCGGTCATCACGGTAGTCGAAGCGTTGTCAGTCTGTAATCATAGCATGTCATCGCGTGGCTCGGGGTCACGTGGGGCATCAAGCCGTCGCTTCGGTGATAATCCATGAGGACGCGACGCGTGGCATTGTACTCGATATCTGGGGTGAGTGGCGCGTCGGGTCGTGACACATGTCAAGTCGGGGTAGCTGATAGGGCATTGTACGGCGCAGAATTGATTAGTGTCTTAAATGACTGCCACGTGGCTCGTCTATATAAGGGGAGCCCTAATGCTTTAGGGCTCTTCCTCTTCGCGCCATCTTCTTCCCCTTTCTGCTCTCCCGCTTTTCTGTGTGCATCCCGGCGACTGTTCTCACCGCAATCCAATCGAAATCTCCTTGATCTCAACTCCGGTGAGCCTCCTTTCCCCCTCCTCCTTTCATTTTTCCATCCAATCATCATGTATGGATTTTATGAGCTTGCGAGAGGGGGTTTCTGGTGGTGAAAGTGGGGCGAGCAATCGCCTTAGGGTAATGTCGAACCCACCTTCACCACTGGTGGTAATGACGAATGCCGCTTTAAGGTATTGGTTTTTAAGGAGAGTTTCAGAGCAGTCCCCAGCGCAAAGACCAGTGCCCGCCACTAAGGCGTTAGATCTGTATCTTAAGCGTGAGACGATGCCTGGGGCAAGGGAAATGGAAGCGCCTTCGGCGACTGAACAAATCGCCGAAGCGCGTGACCCACCAGATGATGATGGAGAGGGCAAGGAGGATCCAATGGGGCCAGTGCCATCGATCTTAACTAAGGAGGAGTTAGTTTGGATATGGCTCAGGTATCACATCCCTGAGTATGTGATTCTCAGGCTGCCTTTGGCGGACGAACTCCCGGACCGACCTCCTAATGGGGCAGTGGCGATCTTTCAGGTCTCCCTGCAATGCTGCCTGCGATTCCCACTTCAGGGAATTGTTCGGCATCTTCTGTCCTCTCTCGGCTTGGCCCCGAGACAGTTAACTCCGAACAGGTGGAGGGACTTGTTCGGTCGTGCAGTCTTATGGGCTGAGCTAGAGCAGCCCAAGCTATCAGTAGACGAGTTCCTATACTTGTATCAAGTGAAGCCGAACACCCTTCAGCCCGGCTGATACTACTTCTCTGCATGGCAAAACACCGAAGGAACCTTGATAATTGATCCCCCTCCTCCAATAAGCACTGGAGGGATAAGTGGTTCTGGGCCTATGGATGCTGGGAGATAACCGACCCAGAACCGATACAATCTCTCATCCCCTGAGCTTTTTCCGAGCCAGGTTCATACCGCAACGGTAACTCGTCCTTCATCGATCGACTTACACTGTTGACTGATCCTATTCACTTGTCTTTTGTTGCAGTTGTTCCCAATCATCAACCTTTGCTTAATAGCAGGTCATTGGCTCAGATCAGGGATCTGCGGGCCCTCGACGAAGGTCGGTGATCTTGGAGAGTCCTTCTTCAACCTGAGTGACTTCTTCAAGTAAGCTTGGATTCTGCCCTCATAAGTGCGACCTTGGGTAAGACCTCTAGCCAATCTTCTCTACTTAAAGAAATTTCCTTTCCTGTGAACTTCTTCTGACGTATTCGTCCTTGTGTAAAGATGTTTGAGGCCCGACCTTTCATCCGTCCTCTCTCTAAGGTCTGTGCCCCTCCTCGAGATGAGGCGGCGGCCCCGAGGAAGAAGAGGCAAAAGACCTCCTCGAAAGCTAAGGGGAAGGTCGGTCCTTTTTTGCCCAGTAGTCATCGAGGACAAGGGAGAGGACAAGGAGTTGGAGACCCCCTCTGGAACGGCGGGGACGGTCGCCTCGGACCGTACCATTCCTTCTGAGGCTCAAGGGGTGACCGAGCCTCTGGTCGAGGTATGTCCTTCTTAAGGGGTGAAAGCCAGGGAGAGGTGAGGGAGACGCCTTCGTTGGACCGTGGAGGATATTCTCCCTTGGGTCGATCGTCATTGCCAAGGCTCAAGAAGAAGTCGTTCGTCAGTTCGTATCTTCTTAGGCATTTATTGATGAGAGAGACACCCTTTTCGCCAAGGCTATGTTGAGTGTACGAAGGACATGAGGGCTTCCTTCCCTAACCTCGATCTCTCTGCTTTCGACAAGGCAGAATCGAGCTCTAATAGGTCGGGTGATGATACAGCCCCCGATGTAGCTCCCGAGTCTGCGCCCGAGTCTTGAAGTTAATTTTACAGAGCAGTATTTGCTCCCCTTTTCAGCTTCAGGCATTTTAAGCACACCAGGCGTCCGGGCTTTAAAAACTTTAAGCACACCCAACATCATCTTCTTTTATATTTTCCTTCTCTGTCATTATCTGATGTACAAACTTGAATGTGTAGCCGATGTAAAGTCAATGTAATCATATCATTTTTAAATCTTCATCAATGAGAAATATCCCTTTTTGTCAATCTTCATTTGTTTGAGTTGAGTGATTAGAATTGTTTCCTTTGCTTCGCTGTTGTTGATCGGATTGAAGCTAAGCTATTGCTCGACCATCAGTCTGGTGCTGATCCGAATTTTATCGAAGTTCTTGTGACCGGGTAGATCAAATCTTAGTCGGATCTTGGTCAAATCACGATCAAATGTAGGTCAGATCTTGGTCAGATATAGGTCAAAGCTTGGTCAAATCTTGGATGGATAGAACTAGTGATTTTATTAATATGATATAACTTTGACTAGTACAAAAAATGAGCGTCACGTCGGTCTGTCTACGAGTGGTAGATCTTCAGATGCTTGACATTCCAAGGGTGCGGGAGCAACTGGCTAGGTCAGATGGTGCTAAAACCACGTAGGGCCCTTCCCGGTTCGGGCCTAGGGCTCCTGTTCCTGCTTCTTTGGTGTTCTAGAACACCTTTCGGAGAACAAGATCTCCAACTCGAAACCTTCTGATTTTGACACGGGCATTGTAAAACCGTGATACCTGCTGCTAACGAGCAAAAGTTTGAAGTCGAGCTTATTCTCTTTGCTCTTCCAGGAGATCAAGACTGAGGGACATAAGCTCGTTATTGGTATGCTCGTCGAACAAGCTCGTTCGGGCCGTAAGTAATCCGATCTCTATGGGGGTAACTGCCTCCACCTTGTATGTCAGGGAGAATGGGACTTCTCCAGTAGTCGTCCAGGCAGTAGTTCGGTAAGCCCACAGAAATTTGTGAAGTTCCTCGGCCCATGCTCCCTTAGCATTCTCCAACTTGGTCCAAAGATGATATTTAATGATCTTGTTGATTGCTTCCATTTGCCCATTTGCCTGTGGATGTCATGACGACGAGTAAACATAACAAATCTCGAGGTTCTCGCATATTTCTTAATATCGTTTGTTATCAAATTATTTCCCATTATCAGAGATAATGGTCCAAGGTATTCCAAACCTACAAATGATATTTTTCAAACAAAATCCGTGATTTTTTGTTTGGTTATCCTCGCTAATGGTTCGGCTTCTGCCCACTTTGTGAAGTAATCGATCATTACTACGGCAAACTTGGTTTAACCTTTGCCCACAGGGAGTGGGCCAATGATGTCAATCCCCCATTGACCAAACGGACAAGGTCCGACCATTGGTGTGAACTCTTCAGGCAGCTGTCGAGGGATGTTCGCAAACCTCTAGCAATTGTCACATCTCTAGACGAGCTTTCGAGCATCGTCTTAGATGGTCAGCCAGTAGTATCCCTGTTGGACAACTTTGTGTGCTAATGAGCGCCCTCCCGAGTGATTTCCACAAATTCCTTCGTAAATCTCCCTTGGGGTATACTCCGCCTCTTTTGGTCGGACACACCTTAAGGGAGGAAGAATCCTTTCTTATAGAGTACACAGTTGAACATGGTATATCGGGCGGCCTCGACTTTCATTCGTCACGCTTCTGCTCGATCCTTCAGGAGTTCGTTATTCTCGAGGTATCAGATAATTGGATCCATCCACGTTGGTTCCGAACTAATCGGAAGGACAGGTGTAGGGTCATCCTCATCAACGCTTGGTTTAGCCAAGAACTCAATTGGAATGGATCGTGGGATTTCATCCTCATCTGTTGTTGCAAGCTTTGCCAACTTGTCGGCTTTAGAATTCTCCACTCGTGGGATCAAGGCGATGTTGTACTTTTAGAAGCTTCAAATCAGCTCTATGTCTTTTAGATAGGTCTTCAGACATTCTTTCTTAACTTGGTAAACGTCGGTTATTTGGTTGACGATCAATTGTGAGTCACTGAAGACTTCAAGATGCCGAGCCCCCATGTTTGCCGCTAATTTCAGTCTAACAATCAGAGCTTCGTATTCTGTCGTATTGTTAGAGGCTTAGAATCTAAATCTCAAGGCATACTACATGCACGTATGGTAAGGAGTCTCCAAGACTACTCCGACCCTACTTGCCTTAGAGTTAGATGAGCCATTAACATAAAGTGTCCAGAGTGGTGGGTTGGGAAGCACCTGGGAGTCGGATGGTTTTGCGATATGCTGGTTAGGGAAAAACCCTGACATGGGTAGGTCGGCCAAGGATCGATCGTCGGTTAGCTCTTGCTCTGGCGATTGCATCGATTTGACAATGAAGTTGGTCACTGCTTGGCCTTTTATCACGGCTCGTGGTTGGTACTTAATATCGAACTTGCTTAGCTCGATCGCCTACTTAGTCAGTCGACCTGAGGCCTCCGATTTCTACAAGACTTGGCGTAATGGGTGATCGGTTAGAACAACGATCGAGTGAGCCTGGAAATATTGGCGCAAGCGTTTGGAAGATGTGACTAAAGTTAGAGCCAAATTTTCCAAGGTTGAGTACCTTGTCTCTGTAGGAAATAACTCTTTGTTGACGTAATAGACCAGTAATTACTTTCTCTCACATTCTCTTATCAACACCGAGCTGACTGTCGCATCGGATACGGCCAGATACAGTAGCAGTGACTCACCTAGCTCGTGTTTAGAGAGTAAGGGTAGTGAACCCAGGTATTCCTTTAACTGTTGGAAAGCTGTTTTGTATTCTTCAGTCCATTTAATAATTTGTCTCCCCTTCAGCTGTTTGAAGAAGGGGAGGCATTTATTAGTAGCTCTAGACACAAAGTGGTTGAGAGCAGCTATTCTTCCGGTTAACCTTTGTATGTCCTTGATCATCTTTGGAGACTGCATGTTGAGGAGGGCTTTAATCTTCTCGAGATTTACCTCGATCCCTCGCTGGCTGACCAAGAATCCGAGAAACTTTCTCAAGCTTACACCGAAGGCGCATTTGCTCGGGTTTAGTTTCATCTGGTATTTACGGAGAATGTGAAACATATCCTCTAGGTTAACCATGTGATCTGTGACCTTTATGCTCTTGACGAGCATGTCGTTGATATAGACCTCCATGGTTCGCCCTATTTGGCTGGCGAACATCTTGTTGACAAACCTTTGATAGGTCGCTTCGGCACTCTTTAAACCAAAAAGTATCACGCGGTAACAATAAAGACCTTTGTTAGTGATAAAGGTGCGTGAATATACATCCATAAAATTGAGCAGTTCGTGACTTGTGGTACTATTGACCAACTAGTCGATCCTAGGAAGAGAAAAATTATCTTTGGGGTAGACTTTGTTTTGGTTGGTGTAATCCACACAGACACGCCACTTCCTATCAGCTTTTTTGACTAGTACGACGTTAACCACCCAGTCCAGGTAGTAGACTTCTTCGATGAAGTTGGCTTTGAGGAGCTTGCTGACCTCTTCTCCAATCACTGTGTATCTTTCCGGGCCAAGGGCGCGTTGATTCTATCGAACTGACCAGTAGGACGAGTCGATGTTCATCGATGCGTGATGATGGCGGATCAATGCCCGACATGTCCTCGTGGGACCACGCAAAAACATTGCCAAAGCGTCGAATGAGGGCTACCAACTTATCTCGCAGCGGTGACGTCAGGGACGACCCAATCTGCACGGTCTTGGAGGGGTCAAATTTGTCTAGAGGGATCGAAACAAGGTCCTCCATGGGTCGGTCTTGTTCTTGAGATTCCTCTCGTGAATCTAAGGATCCGATCGTCATCGTTTCGCGTGGAGCTTTTAGTGCTGTTGCATAGCACTGTCGAGCGTCCCTTTGGTTGCCCGTAACGATTCTCATGCCATGCTCGATTGGAAACTTCATGGCAAGGTGGTAAGTCGATACCGTTGCCTTGAGGAGGTAAAGTGATGGTCGGCCAAGGATGGCATTGTCGACGGATGATTGGTCGACTACAAAGAAGTCGATCATCACGGTGGTCTGTTTTTTATCATCTCCAACCGTGAGGGGGAGCTGGATGGCTCCATCTGACATAATTTGTTAGCTCGAAAACCCGATCAGAGGAGTCTTCACGGGTCAACGTGAAGCTCGACCAATGCCCATCATGCTGAAGGCTTGGAGGAATAGTACATCTGCGGACGATCCTGTATCGACGAGGATCCAAAAGACCTTTTGATTAGCTATGGTAATAAAAACCACCAATTCATCGTCGCGAGGGTGGTGAATACCTCGGGCGTCTTCGTCAGTGAAGGATACGTTGTACGTCTCTAGCTTTTTCTCTTTTAAGGGTCAGGCAAGGACCATAATTTCCACCTCTGGGCGACTAATGCTTCTTGTGTGTATCTTTTGAGCGCTATTCGAATCGCCTCCACCTTTGTGACCCCCGATGATCATGCGGATCTCCTCAGCTGGTTGGTTGTCAATCGGTGGTTGTTCGGCAACTGTAATTCGACTCCCTCTCTGATCTACATGTTCATCGAGGCGACCTTCTCGGATGAGCCTTTCAATTTCTTGTTTGAGGTGGTAGCAGTCACTCATGTTATGCCTATGATCCCAATGAAAGTAGCATTATTTGTTATTGCTTCTTCAATCGGGATTGCCTCATAATTTATTCGGCCATTGAACGAAACGCTCATCCTTTATTTCCATCAGGACCTGCTCTTGGGATTTGTTGAGTGGGATGTAAGTGGTGAACTTACTGTCAAGCCGTTTGCTCGACCTACAGTCATCCTTAGAACGTTCATCCTTTCTCTTTTTGCTCGCATTGGTCGAGTCCGATTCTTTCTTTGCCTGCTCTTTAGCTGAGGAGTTTTTATTTTGTGCAACATCTCGCAAGATCCGGGACTCCTCGGCATTTGTGTACTTTTGCAATTGGTTCAGGAACTTAACCAACGTAGTCGGAGGATTCTTATCTGGAGAAAAAAGGAAAGTTTTGTCTCTTAGCCCGGTCATGATGGCGTTTAGTGCAGTCTCATCCGAATGTTTCCGAACTTACAACGCTTTCAGATTTAAGCGCTTAATGTAATCTTTTAAAAGTTTGCCATCTTTCTAAACTATATTCATAAGGTGGGCCGGTGCTTTGAGCCTCCTTTTTCCTCCGATAAAATTAGTGAAGAAGGCCACACTAAGTTCGGAGAACGAGATGATGGACCTCGGCTTCAACTGTTTAAACCAGAGTCGAGCAGTGTCGGCAAGAGTCATCGAGAAGGCTCGGCACATGACTGCGTTAGAGGCATTGTGAAGTTCCATATAGGTTCGAAAAGATTCCAAGTGCTCTATTGGGTTGGTACTCCCTGTGTAGGGGTGATTTGAGGCAATCAGAATCGTTCTGGCAATCATGCTTGCATATATGATGACGATTGTGAATGAGGATTCAGTCTCCTCTGGGGCAGTTGTATTGCCTCGATAGGTCTACTTCATGTTCGCGATCTGTCGTTATAAACTTTGCAACTTGGTCCTCTAAGGTTCATCGTTGTCGGCAGTGGCTTTGACTGGGGCTCTGTTGCGCCTCCTCCAATCTATTTTATGCCGTAGGTCAGAGGCAAGCAATGGAGCAGCCCCCGACATATGGGACGGAACAGGTTCAGGAGGGGCATGTTGAAGGCTCGGTTGTGAGGCGGCCCACGCAACAAAGGGTCGGGGAGGATTGGTGCACGGTCGAACATAGCTCGACTGTCCTTCCCTCTGATGATCTGGCTCATGAACACATTGGGGTTGCATGTTTTTCATCATTTGCTTCAAATAACCAAGGTCAGCCCTGATATCTCCAACCTCCCTCTTAAGAGCATCTCGGCGACCAGTTCTTCCATGCCTTTGCTGAATGTGCCAGCTTAAACCCGAGGTGGCCTAATGCTGTGGAGAGCCCCTGCGGCTCTCCTGTCGTTCAAGACGCTCGACGAGTTATGAGGCCTGAACGGGCGTAGGCACAGTAATGATCGGATTGGCTATGGGCGGGGACTAGGTTTTCTTCTTTCCATTGGCCATTATTGGATTTGAGAAGTTCACTGGTAGAATTAGAACGGCTTAACTACGTTGTTCCCACAGATGGTGCCAAATTGTTGGTGTAGTTTTCCAGCAGACCTTCCGCAACACACCTTTTTGTACCTACATGAACAAAGGTGAGATACAAAGGAGGCTCTGGCTTGAGCAGGGGACTCTCCAATGCCTAAGTCAGGCCTGGGGTCTTTGAAGTAAAGGAAGGTCTTCAGAAAAGAGACCAGTCGAATATTAGGGTTTGTGTGAATGTACCTCAAATGATGGGAGATGTTTGTATATTTATAGGAAAGGGGATCCTGTAGTATGGGGATGCTCTCCCGATATCTTGGAGATCTGCTGCAATCCAAGATCTTCCCGAGATTGCAGGTTCCCGAGATTGTCGGGATTTGATCTTATCTCCCAGGGATCTTGGGAGAAATCTTTGGGACTTAGGAGGATTCTCTGAATGCATGTTCAGCTTTGGGTCGACTCTTAAGGTGGGTGCTGAGTTGGAAACGACTGATATTGTCATGCTTCAATAGATCGGCATTCATCATTCTCGACCATCGGATGAGCCAAAAGGTTCATGTTTCCTTCATTTGGGCTTTTGAGACCTTTAGACCCCACTAAGGGTATCATCGATCTATGGCCAACCTATAACTGAGCTTTGGCCGGTCTGTAACAGATATGTGATCGATCTATGATCGATCTATGACTGAGCTATGGTCGGCCTACAACCGATCTGTGATCGATCTATGATCGAGCTATGGTCGATCCATAATCGACACGTGGCTGATTTATAGACGATCCTTAACCGCCCTTTAGCTAACCCATAAATCAGGTCGGTGCTTCACGAGCCCATGCTAGTTCAGTAGAGTTTGTCTATTCCATAAGCCGACTTATAGACTTGTAGATTTTTCCCCAACACTGATCATGACTGTTAGTCTAGTGAGAACCACCACAGAAGTGTCTTGAATATCTAATATCTAATATTATATGCAGGTGTGTATTGGATCAAGGGGTCATTAGGCAGCATGTATTTAAGTACATTCAGAATCCAAAAGTCACTTGACATTGTGGTTTTGGAGGTATTTAAAATCGAAGGTATTTGTAATACGTAAATTTATTATGTTTTAAAATCTCTCAATTTTCTTTTAATTTAGCACAAAATGTCTTTTTGGGCTCTTTTAGAAGTAGGAGAATCACACGCGTAACAAATGTTAGGGTACTAATCCATTGTACACATGACATAGTGATGATATCCCAAAATAATTAAATTATCAGCTTCATTTAATGAGTAAATGAGCACAGTGGGCTAGCCTCACTCCGTTCATAATGATAGAGTAGCAACCTGAATTGGAATTACTAATGTCTCAGTCCTACATGCAATTAAGGGTTTAGTTGTCACTAGGAATTAAAATGATAACAAATGAATTGTAGTTCAGTTCATTGAACATCCAAACACACCTTCAGCACTAAACAATAGCTAGCATACTCAGAAAGGAGGATGGACCAGGGCCTAATATCTCCCTTATCGGATGAAATCAGTCATCCAAAAAAAAGAAAAGGACATACAACTAATAGTCCACAACGTAAAGAACAGTGAGGACATCCATTGGTAAAGAATTTTGGGTATCCCCCATTCTGATGTAGAGCGGGTCGCGGATACTTTAATGTCTAAGATGGATTAAAGAAGGCCCGATCAGAGGCAGAAGTCATCAAGACCGTCGGAAGCTTAAAACAGGCATATCTCACAAATTGGAATGAGTTACTCGACGTACCATATGTGATTTTGGGGTAGGACGGGCTACTTTAGCCAACCAACCCTGCTATGCCAGGTTGCCCACGCCGAATTTGCGAGATTCCATCATATCGACGGTCGAATTCCATTTTTAATTAGAGTTGTGCCTAACATAAAAAGTGTTTAGAATAATTAGGAGAATAACGTGGTTAAGCCACATACGACACTTAATATAATGTAATGCCCTAAAAATCAGGGGTCGAGCAGGAACCCAACTCCCGAGTTCCAAAACATTACTTATGCAACATATATGTTGATGATTGAATGTTGTCTGTATTAGTACATTAAACATAAGTGGGATTATACCAAATCAGAATATCATACTCTAGAGGCAGTTAAATAACGCAAGCGGAAGACTAAGGGATGTATATAAGCATATATGGAACGTATAGACCATTGTCGATCTCCAGAGTATGAATACATTGCCAGGTCGAATAATTACATGTATTACTTCAAATTACAAAATATCAAAGATAGTCTAACTACAAATGATAAGCCTTGTAGCCCCCGTCGATCAGGACGGTCTAAGTAAACCCACCTGATAACTGCATGCAGGAGAACTCCTCCTTATCATCGTAGAAGTCAGGCTTTGCCTCATACGTCGCGTTGCCATCTGCAACTAAGACAGAGTCTAGTTAGTATTTAAAACACCGTCCCAGAATGTGGGAGTGAGTGATCAACTTAGTGGATCTATACAGCAAAGGTTAACATGTTATCAATTCAATCACGCAGTAATGATAAAGCAGTACAACAATCAAACCCTAAATACTCTTGTTAATGCAAGATGGTATGATATGATGCATGCCCTTGCCTGCACTCCCTCTGCGAACTTCATCTCACAATCGTGGCATGCACCACTCCAGGCACATGCTACTTCCTCACCAAAGCACCGTGCAATGCGATGTTATGATTGTGTTAACTAAGTTCTTACTTAGGTTTATTCATACAGCAGGGTTGGGAGGCTAAGGTACCTCTCTTATATTAATTACCAAACAATGATCCATTCTAGGGTCATCAGTCCTAGTAAATCTCATACGATGTTGCAGTTCTAAGTTACTATAAAGGGCTCGTCACCTGATTAGTGTAGGCCTAGTTTATACTCTAGTTGTTATGAAAAGGCTCGTCGCGTCAACGTAGTCTCAGAGTATGCTCGAGGTCACTACAGATGGCTTGTCACCTGATCAGTGTAGGTCGACAGCTCGAATACAGTGTCCCATACTACAGTATTTGGCTCACAAGGCGGTGTTACTCACTGGTCACTACGGGGAGGCTCGTCACCCCAGCGTAGGCCGACAGCTCGACCACGGTGTCCCAGACCATCATGTCCAGCTCATGAGTCTTAGCAAATCGTGGTACCAAGGTTAACGGGCTTTCCACTAGTGAGTTTGGTATTTTAGATTCAAGCAGTAGCGTCCATATATGGTGAACATACATCAGGCCAATCGGGTTACTTGACAAGCTCGACTACTATAAGCGCACGTAGACTTAATCGACATGGAATGCATAAGCATCATACGTGGCCTAACCACTGTCGTCAAATGACGTATGACTCGGGTTGGTCGAACGCGTCCATCGTGGCCAAGAATAGTTCGGCCACCGACTGTAAACCATTACCGTTTGCCTGGACTACAACGTAGCCCTAAACACATTCCAGAACAATAGCATTCACATCTAGTAATCCAAAACAACATGTGACAACTGAAATTAAATATAAATCTTACTTGAACAATTTAACAGACACATACTACACATATTATCATACATAAACATTTCATCTATATAGCACATAGTAGTAAGATAGGTTACATAAAGGATACTATAACCCTAGTTAAGGGGATTGAGAATCCTATCTCAACACCCTCATACATGCATTTAAACAAACATTTTCACATTCAGACATTTTATTAAACACTTAGATTACACATATTACACACATGTAATAGATTTGTTAAAACACGTATTATAAAAAATCCTTCCACGTGGGAATTGCCACACGTACAACAATCAGGTATTCTCGATCGATAATCATGTTAAGCACAAATCATAGTTCCATATTCATTCAGTCATTTCAACAAACACTTAGACTACACATTATAACATACATGACGTATGTTGGCCAAAACATATATTAGGGCAAATCCTTTCGCCAAGGGGTTGTCGCACATACAACAACCCTATATCCATGACGGATAATCATGTCAAACACGAATCCAAATTCTATACGCATTCAATCGTTTCAACTAACACATGGAGTACGCTATACTCAACATAGTTCATATATATCTGTAAAGCGAAGGAATCTTCACATTTAGCAGGTGAAATGGCACCCAAATCAGTTATTAATCATTAACCGACATTGAAAGCCTTAAAAACTATAACCTAAACATTTATAGTCCTCACCTTTCGCCAGTAAACAAATATCGAACTCAGTTTGTATACCGAGTCTTTATCTACGGCACAACGACAACCTACAGTATTAAATGGGTTAGCTATTTCATTACTTACACTATTTGAAACCCTAAAACAGATTAGGGTTAGGTTTTTCTTACTTATGAACGGTTTTGAAATCGCTAGAATAGCGATACAGAAGTGACAGTTAAATATGTGGAGCGGCAGGATTGAATCCCACGAACAAACTCCAACTCTCTCCCTCACTTTCTCTCTCTTTCCATCTCTTTCTTTTCTTTTCTCTCACCTATAAGGGTGAGAGAGGGTTTAAGGCTCTTATATAGGCCCAGAACTGATGGGAATGGCCCTAGGGTCATGGTATACTTAGGTTATAGCAAAATAGGGGCTGTTTCGGTCCAATGGAGCACATCTGGAGGCTCCTTTTCTGCGTGCGGTCGGACTTAAGCTCCCTGACCTTGGATCTAGGTTGAGTTAAGTTTTCAGTCTAATCGGATTTACAGATCGACCGTGGCGGACTAGTTTCAGTTTAACGGTCATCACCACTTGATCAAGGCCACAAATACACTGACCTGCGTATGAAATTTTCCTTGATCCGAGGGTAATTGGGTTAGATTTTGATGGTCTGAATCCTTATATTTGGCCTGCAAGTGAACAACTCAATTCACTTAAATCTGAGTACGTTTTCTAAAGATATTCGCGTTTCTCACACACTTTGCTCCGGGCTCAAGTTGTGCGTTTCTGGATACTATCAAGACTTGATTTTCGAGATGGTTGTTAAGCCCAGTAAGGCGGTCATAAGCGTATAGTTTCGTGGTCATCGAACTTTCGACGCAGTCCAGGTCCGATATGAAGTTTTTATGTGCTCCCAAAAGCAACTGGGTTTAGAGATTGATCCCAGATTTCAGGGTAATGTAGCATTAATGATCTTGCAAGTTTTGGGTCTTGCAGTTCGTATTTAAAGTGATTAGTGCTGATTTCACAAGTAATCTAGTTTAGCACTTAGTTAATTTTATTTAATTTTTAAAGGATTTGGTCCTAAGTGATTTTTGCCTGAAGTGGTACTCGGGTCTTTGTACGGATTTTTTCGAGACGTTACATATAAATAGAAAATTTACTGTTTATAGTAAGTTACGAATTTTAAGGAGTTTTAGTTATAGTTTAATTCTTAAACTTCTTCTAGTCTTGGTATCCCTAGTTAAAAGATTGTAGACTTGTTTATTTCATCTATCAATCATTTAAGAAGTCTTTTTCATATATCTTCAAATTATTTCTATTTCTTTTCCTCGTGGATTCGAGAAGTCTCCGTAAGGAGTCCAAAGAAGCTCCATGGATTCAGAGTAGTTATCCTTGAGGAAGACAGTGATCAACCTCATCACATTCATCCTTGCGTCACATTCATTATGGGCCCACCAATCTACACAAGCAAATTCTCATTCTAACATTATATATTTAACCATGGATGGACAATTGCCCAAAAATCACATTGTTTTAAACGATGCTAATTTTCTGATTTCTGCTATTAAATTTGGATTGTTGATAGTTTTACTTTTATCTATCCACCAATTTGGTGGTTAGGATATGCTCATCTAGTGGGATCCTTGATTTAGAGGAGTCAATATTGGAATGTTATTCGAAATTTGATTAATCTTGTTAGATGGAGTATTTATTTTGCTCCCTTAGGACATCACCGTATCTTTGTATATTCAAAAACTAATAAAAGATGTCAGGGAGGCCATTCTCTCGTTAACACCATTTTCCCGAAATTCCTTTCTCTACAACAAATCTCAATTACATAAGGCTGTTGTTTGGATTGCTCAATGGAACTGAGAAATCCAATGAGTTATTGTATTAGAGGTCTTGTTCTCTAATAAATAAAGAGATCATGTTAACAATAACTATGTATGTACCAAAGCAGCATGTTTGTGCCATCTAATTAGCGCTGGGCATGGGACGACTCAGACTAGTCCGACTCGTTTAGACCCGACTTGATCTGAACCGAGTGGGTTGGTCAATTTGAACCAAGTAGACTTCGTCCAATCTGAACTTGTAACTCAACTCGATTCAAGCCCAAATCCAACTCAGTACTGACTCAACTCGATCTGAAACCCAGCTCGTGTGTGTGTAGTGCATCATTAAAACATTCATAACCATTTTTGAGGGCCCACCGAGATGTGGTTTGAAAATCCAGCCCATCCATTATGTGTGTCCCACTTGAATGAGGGTTCAAACCAAGTTTCAGGCGCATGCAAAACTCAGGTGGGCCCCACCAAGTGCTTTTATATGTTTTAACGGTGTCTTCACATAATTTTAGATGGTATGGCCCACCTGAGTTCCATATATGGCTGATTTTTGGGACATCCCATAATTTAAAGGGGACCCATCAAATGCACGGTGTTGATGGTCAAAACACATCACAGTGGGACCCACACAGCTCAACCTCACGGGAGCTTATCGTCACTCGAGCGCATTGTACCTTTTCCCATATATATATATATATATATATATATATATATATATATATATATATATATATATATATGGGAAAAGGTACAATGCGCTCGAGCTGATTTTAACGCCCCATGAGGTCGAGCTGTGTGGGCCCCACCATGATGCGTTTCGAACATCTACCCTATCAGTCAGATGCACCATTCCATCGTGGGCCTAGGTCTCAAAAACCAAGTCAATCCGTGACTTTTGTGGGCCACACCACATATAGAAGTGGAGAGGGGCCGTGCACCATTAAAACATTCATAATCATTTGTTGGGCCCACCGAGGTGTGGTTTGCAAATCCAGCCCATCCATTATGTGTGTCCCACTTGGAAGAGGGTTCAGACCAAGTTTCAGCAACATTCAAAACTCAGGTGGGCCCCACCAAGTGCTTTTATATGTTTTTGGCATGTCTTCACATGATTTTAGATGGTATGGCCCACCTGAGTTCCGTATACGGCTGATTTTGGGATATCCCATAATTTAAAGGGGACCCATCAAATGCACGATGTTGATGGTCGACATGCATCACGGTGGGGCCCACAAAGCTTGACCTCACAGGAGCTTATCGTCAGCTCGAGCGCACTGTACCTTTTCCCTATATAATATATATATATATATATATATATATATATATAAATGGTTTTATGTGGTAGAGCTCATGGGAACTCCCCATGAGGTCGAGCTGTGTGGGCCCCACCGTGATGCATGTCGAACTTCAACACTGTGCATTTGGTGGGTCCCCTTTAAGTGATGGGATATCCCAAAAATTAATCGTATACGGAACTCAGGTAGGCCATACCATCTAAAATTATGTGAAGACATGCTTAAAACATATAAAAGAACTTGGTGAGGCCCACGTAAAGTTTTGATGCATCTAAAACTTGGTCTGACCACTCATCTAAGTAGGACACACATAATGGATGGGCTGAATTACTAAACCACGCCTCGGTGGGCCCAACAAATGATTATGAATGTTTTAATGGGAGGGTAACCCCTCTCCAATTTTGTATGTGGTGTGGCCCACAAAAGTCATTGATTGACTCAATTTTTAAGCCCGAGGCCCACCATGAAATGTTGCATCTGACGCACAGTGTTGATGTTCAACACGTATCACGGTGGGGCCCAGCAGCTCAACCTCATGGAAAGTTCACATGACACGCATCTCTCTCTCTCTCAAGCCACGCCCGCCCTCACCTACCTCTCTCTCTCTCTCTCTCTCTCTCTCTCTCTCCGAACACGCTCGCCCCCACCTACCTCTCTCTCTCTCTCTGTGGGCTGAAGGTTGTGTTGGTCCTCCCACAACCAGCCCGGGACCCACACCGATCTCATTGCTACCGTTTGGGCGGCTAAGGATTTTGGAGCTCAGAGGGTGCGATCTTTTGGACATCAGCCGCACGAGGGCTTCTTGAATTAAGGCACACTCTGAATATGGGATGGGTTTGTGGTGCATGCGATGTAATGGTCTTCTAATTTTGTTATGTTAACTGTTGTTGGTCTCTTGTGCCGGTATTATAACTCAATTGTCATATTTGATAGGAGAGGCCTGGACCTTTTTTTATTTAAGCCCTTTCCAAATGAATGTGTATATTTTTCAATTAATAAAACTTAAGGTGGTGTGATAAATTTAATAGCATGATCTTTACATCTATTCTACAATGTAGTAGATCAAAATATTTTTGTGATTGGAATGAGTTAATCTCTAATAGGCAAACCCGATCCTGGTCACTACAGGTGTTGTGCAATCATGATTGTTGAGGTCAAAATTTGGTCAGCTCTCCACCTTATCCCACGTACCTCGTGGCATCCCGGAGCCCTAAAGCTGTACACAAATGGTGAGCAAAGGAGACCCTGGCTAAGCCGGGGACCCTCCAATGCCTAAGTTAGGACACAGGAATCCGGGTCTAAGTTGTAGAGTAGTGGGAGAGCACAAGATGTTGCGTACCTGTAGCAATGGGGTGGTGGGGTGTTTATACTTGCTCACTGGATGGTCTGGGTCCGTCAATCTCAGCACGATCAGTGGGATTCCTGAATCATGGAGATATTGCTCAAAATCTGGAGATCGTGTGGTGTGTCGTGCGTATTTGTGGACGGAACTATCGGTTACATCCGTTTAAGGTAGTTTCCCTTCTTGGTACGTAGGACAACCGCTGGAGACGATTTCGTCCTAGGGGTGGCCTTAGCTCCTATCCCATTGATCCGATGCGAGGTCATGTTGATTCTCCATTTCTGGGGTGAAATCGACTCGGCAATATGGGGAATGCGTGGGCCTCGGTTCGGTCCGACTAAAGACGGATGTGCGGATCCGAGTCAAGTATACCACTGTTGCGCGGAATCTCAGTTATCGAACGCGGGTTCAGCTTGTTCCAAGACAAACAAACCCGCAACTCGAGCCTCCGAGTCGAGGTCTCCATTAGTCACTTAGAGTTATCGCCTTCGGGGCGTGGCTTTGGCTCAATGTGATTGAAGACGAGCACATTAATCTGATCTGATCCTAGCCTCGCGTGTGGCTCTGACGAAGTTCTTGGCGTTTGAGTATTAACTTGGGGCCCATAAGAGCAGGCGTCCGTTGAGATTGACCGACGTTCCCTGCTTTCCACCGGGCCAGACATCTGTTCTCTGTTCTATCCTGATGGTTGACTTAACTCCTCGGATCACAGTGGTGTTGGTCCTCGGGTCAGCGGGGAGCTTGGCTATTCTTATAACAGAAGCCCCCTACTCTTTGAGGTCGGCTATGAGCTCGGAGAGTAACAATTCAGAAGATTAGTCATTTCAACTTCCAATGCTCATGCTGGTGTGTCCCGATACGCGAACACAAAACGTCATATCTTTATGATCCTTTATCTGCGGGTTAACCCTATGTCAACATGTGGCGATGGTTGGGATTTCGAATAATCGTCAGCCTATGACTGGCTGCCACGCGTACCCTGGATGTTGTGTCGAGCGGCTCGTTCTGTGTCCGGGCGTCATTTCGACTATCGCATGCGCGACAAATGAAGCAGAAGACACTACACCCGGCACAGCTTGGGCCAGTAACGCATCGCCACGTGGGTTTCTGAGTTGACTCGCGACGGCTCGGTTGCAAGATTAATGCTCGTCAATTAATGCTGAAATCTTCTGGAGTCTATATAAACTTCTTACAAGGGTTGTCACTCATTTTCATTTTTTGCGCTCGATTAGCACCGGAGAAGGCAATTTCCAGCGAAGGCGATTACAACCTCCCTCCAATTTCTGGAAGAAGTGGTTTCCGGCAAGTGCCTAGTGAGTCCTGCCTTCGACATTCTCTCCCTTCTCATCTTACAAGACGTCCTCTGACTTGGAGATGGTTCGAGACCTTGAAGAAGACTCTGGGTCGGAGAACTCCGATGATAGGAGAGGGGCCTTTGAGGGTCCCTCGAAGCTGTCCCCTTACATCCCCCAGCCCGTAGACAAAAGGAGGTGGGGGCCCGAACTCGTGGGGCTAGTAAGAAGGGCACCGCACGAGCCCCCAAGGCTGTGGCCACCGAGATCAGGGAGATGCCACCGAGTGGAAGGGCCTCGGAGGCAGTACCAGGGGCTCCGTGATAATGGAGGCCCAGATGAGATGGATCCGCTCGGAGTTTGAGATCCCGGACTCCGTCCAGATCAGGGCCCCAGAGCCCATCGATGCTGTTGGCGCTCCTGCAGATGGGGAGGTCATCATTTTCCTCTGTGCCTTGGAATGTGGGCTCCGCCTCCCTATGTACTCCTTCATTCGAGTCTTGACTGCCTACCTAGGGCTGGCCCCCGGACAAGTCACCCCTAATGCCTGGAGGGAGTTAATTTCTGCCTTCATCATCTGGCGTCAAGTCAGGAATCCAGAGCTGACTCCCGCGGAGCTGATGAGCCTGTACCAGGCTAAGCATGACAGTAACGAGCCATGGTACTACTTCGCAACCAGAGGCAGCAAGGGGTCAGAGATTGTTTTCGATCTTCTAACCTCTAATAAGGACTGGAAGAACAAATGGTTCTGGGCCGCGGGCGAGTCAGAAGCACCGGCAGTGGAGATTAGGGCTTTGACGACTCGGGTTCCTACCAACTTCTCCAAATTAGGTCGGATCAGGCATCTTTTCCTTTTTACGTGCTCCATTTTGCTTATCTAGACTCACGTTTTTTTTGGTTATTTTTGTAGTCTTTGCGAGGAGTCTGCCCTTCCTTACCTCGGACCAGAGAAACTAAATCGCTAAGGCCAGAGCATGGTTGGGGGAATTTTGCTCCTGGTCGGGTCTGATTACGGCCTCCAATCTCCACTGGTCTGGGCTGTGTTGATCCAGGCCGTTCCCTTCTTCCTTTAGTAAGTTTTTTCCATTTTTAAGTCTCCCTCGTGTTATTTCTGTTCGGTCTCTGACTTGTATCTTCAATGTATAGGCATGGCCGAAGCGTCCGGGTCTCGGAGAAGAAAAGTAGCCCCAACAGCGGAGGAGTTACTGAGGGACGAGCCTCGAGTGAAGGTTGTTCGGAGGAAGCAAGCTGCTCCTCACGGAGTGAGTCCATCAGGTCCTCCTTCGGCTGCCGCAGCTCGGGATACAGCTCCACTTCCTACTGCTCCGACGATATCAGTTCGGGATACAGCTCTATTTCCTGCCGCTGCATCATCGGCGGTAACTCCATTTACAATTGTGTCCCCTGCTGTGATGCTTCCCAATGTGTCGGCTCGGGTTGCGGTGCTTCTTTATACGGCTGCGGCTGCGGTGCTTGCCGATACGACTCCGGCAGTCATCGTTCCCGCAGCGGCCTCGGGCTCTACCCCACTTTCCCCTTCCGCCGTTCCCCCCACCGTGGCACTTCACCCCTCAGCCTCTTTGATAGTCGTCCCCTTAACCTTCGAGTGGGACGAGGCTGTTCAGATGGCCGATGTCGTGATCGCCCCCCAAGATAGCGATGGGGGCGAACAATATTGGGGGTGAGACTCGACCCTCGGCGGGCAGTCGGACAGAGGCCAATAAGGCTGTTGACTCGGCTCAGATTGGACCGAGCGGAGGGAGGTTCTAACCGGGTTATCACTTGTCCTGCTTGACACCCTAGGCTGCTAAGCATGCCCCAGAGGAGGATATAGCCCGCCTCCTTGAGAAATCTGACACCTACTTCCTGAATGACGTGACCTCTATATTCTACACGGTAAGTTTGCCAACTTTTCTTGTCAATTTACATTCTATTTCTTCTAAGGACTCATCCTCTCATCTTTGTTCAGTCCGTCGCGAAAGTCCTCTCAATTCGGGAGAGAATAAAGGAGCTGGAAAAGAGAGATACTGAGGTGGGAGCTCTTAGAGCCGAGGCTGAAGCCCTACGGAGCGAGGCCGCCTCCTTCCAACTTGAACGGGGCAAGTTGCATCGGCAACTCAAAGACGGGAAAGTCAGGGAGCTTCATTTATAAGAGGCAGTGAGCAGGCTCGAGGCTGAAGAATTTCGACTCTAGGGGGTCGTGAAGGACCTTGAGAGCCGGAATGATGCAGCTACAGCCGAGCTAACTGGGGCTAGGGCTCGACGTTCCAAGGGTGGGAAAGTTGATGGCCTTTGAGATCTTTCAGATGGTAAGATCCTGGCTTCGCTGAACGGACCACTCGATAGGGTCCTTCCCAGTTAGGTCCCAGTGGCCCAGTGCCTGGCTCAACAGTGTTCTGAAAGACTTAGCGAATGACCAAGTCGCCTAGCCTGAACCGTCTAGTCTTAACCTTGGAATTGAGAATTGGGCCACCTGTTGTTGTCGAGCAGTAGCGCGGAGTCTGGAGACATCTCTGATTTCTTCAAGCAGGTCTAGGTTGGTCGCGATCTGTTCAGCGTTTCGGTCCTCTTGATAATTTCGGACCCGAGCCGAGGGAAGACTGATTTCAACAGGTATCATTGCCTCTGAACCATAGGACAATGAAAATGGTGTCTCTCCAGTGGATGACTGCGCTGTGGTCCTATAGGCCCAGAGAATGAAGGGAAGCTCCTCAGCCCAGTGGCCTTTTGCTTTCTTCAGTTTTGTCTTAAGATGATGTTTAATGACTTTATTAACCACTTCTACTTGTCCATTGGATCACGAATGTCGAGGTAACGAATAAGCGTTCGTGATTCCGAGCTCTCAACACATGCCTCGGAACTTTTCGTTATCGAATTGCTGACCATTATCCAATACGATGGTTCGCGGGAATCCGAATCGACATATGATATTTTTTCACACAAAGTCGATTACTTTCTACTCCGTAATCTTCGCAACAGGCTCGACCTCGGCCCGCTTAAAGTAGTCGACGATGACGATGACGAATTTGACCTGCCCCTTTCCCGTGGGTAGTGGGCCGATGATATCGATCCCCCATTGGGCAAAGGGCCACGGGTTGCTCATAGGGGTCATCTCTTCTGCTGGTTGCCTCAGCACCGCTGCGTAATGTTGGCATTTGTTGCATTTTCGGGCGTAGTTTTTGGAATCTTCCTTGAGGGTCGGCCAGAAGTACCCCTGCCGAAGTATCTTCAAGGCCAAGGCCCGGCCTCCAGAATGATTTCCGCAGATTCCTTCATGAACTTCCTGGATGACATACTCCACCTCCTCAGGTTGAAGGCACCTGAGGTAGGGCTGGGAGTATCCTCTCTTGTATAGGATCCCGTCTAAGATAGTGTACCATGGCGCTCGGACTCTCAAATGTCTTGCTTCCAATTTGTCCAAGGGGACCTCGCCTAATGTTAGGTATTTGAAGATCGGATCCATCCAGCTCGGAGCACCACGCACTGGGTTGACTTCCTTTACCTCCTACTGATTGATGCCGGGGTGTTCGATGAATTCTATGGGGATGACTCGTGGGACTTTTCCATCCGTGGCTGAGGCCAGTTTCGCCAGGGCGTCGGCCCATGAATTTTCTGCTCTCGGGATCTGGTGGATCGTACAATTCTAAAATTTCTCGATCAACTTCCTTGCCTCTTCCAGATAAGTGACCATCCTCATCTCTTTGGCATCATATTTAGTGGAGATGTGATTTACAACTAACTGAGAATCACATTGCACCTGAAGGGATTGGATTCCAAGGCTAGTAGCTAACTTGAGTCCAGCTAGCAGAGCCTCGTACTCTGTCTCGTTGTTTGAGGCTTTGAAGCCGAGTCTAATCGCATATTGGATGGGAGTAGAGTCAGGCGCGATTAAGACGATCCCGGCACCGGCTTGCTTCACATTGGACGATCCGTCCACGTAAAGGACCCACCCAGGTTCTAGCGCACTTTTGAGGTTACTCGGAGGGTCAGGCGGGGTTGTCTCGATTTTGCTGCTGAGCCTTTCTCCACTCAGGGTGGTGAATTATGCGATGAAGTCTGCCACAGCCTGTCCTTTTATCACCGTTCTCGGTTGGTAGGCGATTTCGAACTCCAAGTTCAATCGTCCACTTGGTCAGCCGACCCAATACCTCGGGCTTTTAAAGAACTTACCTTAGGGGGGAGTCGGTCAGCACGATGATTGAATGTGCTTGGAAATACGGACGTAATCTTCGAGCTGAGACGACTAGGCCAAGTGCCAGCTTTTCCAGAGCCGGGTACCTTGTCTCAGCAGGTACCATAGCTTTGCTTACGTAGTAGACCGGATATTGTTTGTTCCCGACCTCTCTAATCAGGGCCTAGCTGACTGCTGAGACCGAGACCACTAGATATAGGAACAAGGGTTCGCCTTCTTCGGGTTTAGACAACAAAGGTGGCGAGCCCAAGTACTGCTTCAACTGTTGGAAAGCCTGTTCGCACTCAGATGTCCACTCCGCCTTCTTATGACCCTTTAATTGCTGGAAAAAGGAGAGGCATTTATCTGTGGCTTGAGATATAAACCGACCGAGTGCCGCCACTCGTCCTATAAGGCATTGTATCTCCTTGATCGTCCGAGGCGAATTCATGCTGAGGAGAGCTTTGATCTTATCTGGATTTGCTTCAATGCCTCTTTGGCTGACTTGAAACCCGAGAAATTTTTCTGAACCTACACCGAAGACACATTTTGTAGGATTCAGCTTCATTTGGTATTCTCGGAGTACATTGAAGGTTTTTCCGAAATCCGTCAAATGATCAGATGCTTTAACACTTTTTACCAACATGTTGTCGACATATACCTCCATAGTGTGTCCAATTTGCTTCGCGAACATCTGGTTTACCAATCTCTGGTATGTAGCCCCTGCATTCTTCAGGCCAAATGGCATGACCCGATAACAGTAGAGTCTCTTGTTCGTGACAAAGGTGGTCTTCTGCCTATCAGGGGGATGCATCGCGATTTGATTGTACCTGGAATAAGCGTCCAGAAAGGAAAGTAACTCATGGCCCGCCGTACTATCGACCAACTGGTCGATCCGAGGTAATGGAAAGCTGTCTTTTGGGCATGCTTTATTCAAATCTGAGTAATCAACGCAGACCCGCCACTTTCCATTGGCCTTTTTGACAAGTACTACATTCGTGATCCAGTCCAGGTAATATACTTTTTCTATGAAGCCGGCATCGAGTAGGACGACGACCTCGTCCATGATGGCTTCATACCTCTCGGCATCGAATGGTCTCCTCTTCTGCTTTACGGGCTTATGGTCAGGATCCACATTCAGTCGGTGGACCAAGATGTTTGGAGGGATCCCGGGCATGTCCGCGTGCGACCATGCGAAGATATCCCTATGTCGTTGCAAGAACGTTAACAGCTCGGATCTTCGTTTAGGGCTGGGTGACGTTCCAAGCTGGACAGTCTTGTTGGGGTCGGCTTCGTCGAGCGGCACCTTCTCCAAGTCTTCCACTGATAGATCTTCAGTAGGCCCTTGGGGGTCTAAGACATCGATGGATAGAAGTGTTTGCTTCACAGATCCTTTTTAAACCGTTATCGCGTAACACCTTCAGGCCTCTTGTTGGTCGCGTCAGAGGTAACCGGTTCCGCCCTTGGCGAGAAACTTCATCGTCAGGTGATAGGTGGACACGACCGCCCTCATTACGTTGAGAGAGGGTCTGCCCATGATCACATTATGCACGGACAGTACATTGACAATAAGGAAACCAATCATGAAGGTGACTTGATGTTGCCCTTCTCCAGCAGTTACTGGGAGGGAAATGGCTCCTTCGGAGATCACCCTCTCTCCGGCAAAGCCGTGCAAGGGGGTCTTCACAGGTCTGAGTCGAGACTGAGGAATCCCCATTCTTTCGAATGCCTTGGAGTAGATTATGTCGACTGAACTCCCGGTGTCGACCAGGATCCGATATACTTTGCAGTTGGCTATGGTCATGGTGACCACTAGGGCATCATCGTGCGGGTGCTGAATCTCTCGTGCATCATCTTTCGTGAAGGTGAGGCTGCAAGGGCTGACCCGATATTCCTTGCTTGGCCACTTGGTCAAATGGATGTAGTGCTCCGAGCTACTCTGAGAGTGAGCTTTCCGAGTTCTGTTCGAGTCTCCTCCACTTGATGAGCCTCCGAAGATGGTACGAATCTCAGGCGGCTCTTCAGGTGGGTTTCTCAGATGCTCTTGTGCTTACTCTTCCTTCCGAGCAGTTTTCTCATGCTTGGTATATCGGCGGAGGCGCCCCTTCCGAATGAGGGACTCGATTTCATCCTTGAGGTCCACACAGTCATCTGTATTATGGCCATGATCTCGATGGAATCGACAGTACTTACGTTTATCCCTGTGATCCGGGTCGGCTCTCATGCAGATAGGCCAATTCAAGAGCTTCTCGCCGTGGATATCCAACAGGATTTGCTCGGTGGTTGTGTTAAGGGGGTATAGGAACGAAATTTCCCTTCAGGCCTTCTGGCCGGACGTCGGTCTCGAGAGGAACGGTCTCCGACCCTTTTTTAGATGCCTGAGGTTCCTCGTTCCTTAGCCTCTTTCCTTTTCCGTTCGGCTTTAATACTTGGATGTTTTTACGAGTGGCGTAGAATTCTTCGGCGTGGACGTACTTCTGGGCTCTGACAATGAGCTCGACTAACGTCTTCGGAGGGTTCTTACCAACGGAAAAGGTAAATTTTCCCTCCTTTAGACCGCTGCACACCGCGGCGAGCGCCATTTTGTCATCATAGTCTTCCACCTGTAACGCTTCTTCATTGAACTGAGCAATGTAGTCCTTCAACAATTCCTTCAGTTCTTGTTTGATAGTGAGCAGGTGGGTGTTAGGCTTCCGACTCTTCTTACCACTTATGAATTGGGTAAGGAATGATCGGGTAAGGTCCATGAAAGAGCTGATAATCCAGGTTTGAGCTGTCGATACCAGTTCCGAGCGGATCTCGCTAGCGTAATCAAAAACCCTCTGCACATCATTATGTCCGTCGCAGTCTGTATTTGCATCCACGATTGGTAGGCCTCCACGTGCTCAGACGGATCACCGGACCCGGAGTATTGAATGACGGGAGGTATCCGGAACCTTTGGGGCATCATCTCGTCCATAATGTCTGAGGTGAACAGAGGTTCGGTCTCTTCCATCATAGCTTGGACAGTAGCGGGGATTGACGTTGGCTGTTACTATTTTTGTAATGTTAACACCTTATCGGTTAACTCGGCAAAGCGTGATTCCCAGGGATCCTTATTTTCTGCCACTATTTCTCGGACATTCTCCGGTTCCGAGGTTCTTCTTCCTCTCCTCTTGTCTAGCTCATAGCGAAGGTCTGTTGGTGCCAGTGCCAAGGTGACCGAGACGTTTGTCGGAGCTCGCGCGGCTGTACTTCTCGCCGGGACCCGTGCTGGCGCAGGGGGAGGATTTTGAGTTGACATTGGTGCTCGGGCGGATTGCTGTCAGGATGCCTCAGGTCTGACACTCCTTGACGTGGAATGAGCCTGCACCCCTAGCCCGACAGTTTCTGGACCGAGGTTTCCCTGATCGGGACTATTTATGATCCCTGCTGTTGTTTCATTCGGTCCACTTCGTCGCGTAACCTGTATTTCGCTTTGCATGGCACGGTATTTGTTAGACCGATTGTGCGAATGCTGAGAAGGCCTTGGAGCTGACTCCACGTGAAGTAATGACAAGGAGCGAGTCTGCTCTGGTTCCACCACGACCGCTTTCTTCTTCCCTCTTGCTATAACATTTTAAGAACAGGAACCTGACTTTTCGTATCAGATTCCCAAAGACGGCGCCAAAAATGTTGAGGTCAAAATTTGGTCAGCTCTCCCCCTTATCCCACGTACCTCGTGGCGTCCCCGAGCCCTGAAGCTGTACACAAACGGTGATCAAAGGAGACCCTGGCTAAGCCGGGGGACCCTTCGATGCCTAAGTTAGGACACAGGAATCTGGGCCTAAGTTGCAGAGTAGTGGGAGAGCACAAGATGTTACGTACCTGTAGCAATGGGGTGGTGGGGTATTTATACTTGCTCGCTGGACGGTCTGGGTTCGTCAATCTCGGCACGATCAGTGGGATTCCCGAATCATGGAGATATTGCTCAGAATCCAGAGATCATGTGGCATGTCGTGCATATTTGTGGATGAAACTATCGGTCACGTCCGTTTGAGGTAGTTTCCCTTCTTGGTACGTAGGACAATCGCTGGAGACGATTTCGTCCTAGGAGTGGCCTTGGCTCAGGGATAGCCTTGGCTCCTATCCCATTGATCCGATGCGAGGTCATGTTGATTCTCCGTTTCTGGGGTGAAATTGACTCGGCAATACGGGGAATGTGTGGGCCTCGGCTCGATCCAACCAAAGACGGATGTGCGAATCCGAGCCGAGTATACCATCGTTGCACGGAATCTCAGTTATCGAACGCAGGTTCAGCTTGTTCTAAGACAAACGAACGCGCAAACCGAGCCTCCGAGCCGAGGTCTCCATTGGTCACTCAGAGTTACCGCCTTCGGGGCGCGGCTTAGGCTCAATGTGATTGAAGACGAGCACATTAATCTGATCTGATCCTAGCCTCGTGTGTGGCTCCGACGAAGTTCTTGGCGTTTGAGTATTAACTTGGGGCCTATAAGAGTGGGCGCCTGTTGAGATTGCCCGGCGTTCCCTGCTTTTCGACCGGGCCAGACATCTATTCTTTGTTCTATCCTGATGGTCGACTTAACTCCTCGGATCACAGTGGTGTTGGTCCTCGGGTTAGCGGGGAGCTCGGATCTTCCTATAACAATGGTCTTATCAGGCCCACTTTCCATTTTTCTTAACTTTTTAGTTCCCAAGTTCGTAGATGCTGGTACATTTTGAAAATGTTACCACCCTGCAAAACCGTTGATTTGGTGCAGAATAGCGTGATGGATCTGGAACATTCAATCGGGGGGCCACCTAATTCAACTCCATCACCATTATTCTATCCTTTCAACTGATGTAAATGTTGAGCATTGGTCCATCCACTATTAGGCTGTCAGTTTGGATTGATTCACATGTTTTCTAATCTCATGAGCTTTATGGTAAAAATAAATAAATTTAAATGATATAGTATTTACATTAATAAAAGCATATTTAACCATTCTGATAGATTTTTAACTCCCTTTTTAAGGCCATTCCTTCAAGTAATGAGACAGACTAATGTAGCTACATACTAGGGTGAAAGTTTCTTAAAATGTGGACAATTTGTCTTCTCTAGACCTTGCCCCTACTGCCAAACAGAAAGGAAAAGGATAAAGCCAAAAGACATAACAAAAAAAAAAGAAGAAGGATTTGGATGGATAATTGAACTGGAATTTGAAGGTTCAGTTTAAGAAAAGCCGTGATTTGTTACCTGGTATTAATCATGAGAAACGAATTGAAATACATGACTAAGATAAATGGGAACCACATCCAATCCACCACTACCTAAAATGGGTTAACAGTTACGGTAGCTATTTCTACAGTTTTAGCTCATAGCTAGATCGTAGCCAGTGTTACCATAGCCTTTGCTTTTGAAGAAATTGCAGGACCGTAGCCACTGATACCATTGCTGGGACATTCCCTAATATATCAACTCATCTAAGCTAATACAGATAAAGACTTCATGCCATAATCATTCTTTTCTTTTTTTTTATTTTTCTTTTTCAGAAAGGTGAGATTACACCACCTATAACTTTGTTCACGTAGAAATTGGCTATACAAACATTTAGCAGGCCCATAAAAAGAGACTGGCCTCGCATATCCTACTGGCTCAGAACAATGCTAAAAGAAAGACAATAAAAAGCAGAGGCGCCATACTCTACACACAACCAGCCCACAAAGCCACCTCCTACATTACCAAAGCAGCAAGCAAACTACACTAGCATCCTTGGACAGCCTCCAGAAACCATACCACGGCTAAAGCCTCTACTGCCACGCCAGACAAGCCTTCTTCACCTTCAATACCCAACAAAGAAATCAACATCCATAACAGAGATCCACATGCTCCTCAAGCCTCAACAAAGGCAAAGAACACCACCTAGATCGCCCATACCTGCTTAGACCAGCCAGCTGAAAAAACTTATAATGGTAATGAGCCTTGAACCCGATAAATCTGATCGTTTTCTTCTATCCTCCGTTGTGTATTATTTTCTAACAAAACTACAAAGCAAAAAATCATGCGACCACTCCCAGCCAACTGCATGACTTCCCTGCAGCCAACCATCCATAACAAATCTAAGCATTCATACTACCATATCACCATACTGCCAGCTTAATCATTCCAAGCTACAACCAGCAGCAGCAAAAAGACTAAAAGCAATCCATCTGCAGCAATATAGAAACCAGGACCAGACGCCCACTCTACACAGAAGTCCGTACATTTTATTAATTTTTTTCTTTCTGATGATAAAAGCAATCCCTACTCCCATAGATTGAGAAGCAAGCTGGAAAGAAGAACTACCAAACCACTGCGTCCCTTTCTCATCCAATACAATCCGCAAGCATCAAGAACTTCAGAAGAAGACCCCACGCAAGGCCAGCATGCATGAATCAGACTCTAAAGAGGACCCTTGCAAAGGGAAAGCAAACACAGCAGCAAATCGATCAACTCTCCCAGACCCTGCCGCAGAAATCCTTCCACCATTCAGAGAGCAGGCTGCAGCAACAACCTGCAATGAAGACTACTGAGGATACTCCCTCCACTAGCTCCTAAAATAGACGAAAAATCCAGCAGCCACAATCAGCTACTATATATATATATATATATATAAACAATCTGTTTCGAGGGGTCCAGCCCCTGAAGTAGCCATCCAGAAGACCAAAACTTCCTTTAACAAATCTCCATCCACTTGCTGCAGCTGCAGCTGCAGCTAGAGAAGAAAGAAGCACCTGAAAACCTGGCAGAAGGGGGAGGGGAAACCAAGCATGGATCGAGCCAAAAAGACCAAAAAACAGACCGCAGGTTGCCAAGCTCCAGCAGGCCTCTTGACCAAGAAATACGTCACACTTAGAATTACATTATCAAGATTTGAATTCTTCATTTTCACACCACTCATGCACTCATACGCCACCGTCAAAACAAAACCACTATCATAGAAGGAAACTTCAACAGTGGCACTGTACCAAGTAGAAACCTATTAAATGAAGTAAACTTCTATATATATGTATATGTGTGTGTGTGTGGGAAAAGGTACTATGCGCTTCGAGCGTAGCGGTTGTCCGTGAGGTCGAGCTGTGTGGGCCCCACCGTGATGCCTTTCGAAGATCCACACCGTCCATCAGATGCACGAGCCCAGGGTGTGCTCACACGGCCCAAAATCAACCGTCCACGTAACTCAGATGGGCCATACCATTGGAAAACATAAATATACACGCAAAAACATGTAAAAGCACTTGGTGGGCCCCACCTGAGTTGTGGATACCACCTGAAACTTGGTCTAAAATTACATCTAAGTGGGACACACATGATGGATGGTGTTGATCATCAAAACACGTCTCAAAAGGTCCCCACAAATGGTTTTGAATGTTTCAATGGTGCATGGCCCCTCTCAACTTCTGTACGTGGTGTGGCCCACAAAAGTCACGGATTGACTTGATTTTCAGCTGTGTGGGCCCCCTCTGGAATGGTACATCTGACTGAGGGGGTAGATTTTCGAACGGCATCATGGTGGGGCCCACATCAGCTCGACCGCATGGACGACCGCTTTACGCTCGAGCACATAGTACCATATATATATACATATATATATATACATATATATATATATATATATATATATGGAAAAGGTACAATGCGTTCGAGCTAATTTTAATGCCCCATGAGGTTGAGCTATGTGGGCCCCACCGTGATGCGTTTTGAACATCTACCCCATCAGTCAGATGCACCATTCCATCATGAGCCTAGGTCTCAAAAATCAAGTCAATCTGTGACTTGTGTGAGCCACACCACATACAGAAGTTGGGAGGGGCTGTGCACCATTAAAACATTCATAACCATTTTTGAGGGCCCACCGAGATGTAGTTTGTAAATCTAGCCCATCCATTATGTGTGTCCCACTTGAATGAGGGTTCAGACCAAGTTTTAGGCGCATGCAAAACTCAGGTAGGCCCCACCAAGTGCTTTTATATGTTTTAACGGTATCTTCACATAATTTTAGATGGTATGGCCCACCTGAGTTCTGTGTACGGCTGATTTTTGGGATATCCCATAATTTAAAGGGTACCCATTAAATGCACAGTGTTGATGGTCGAAACACATCACGGTGGGGCCCACAGCTCGACCTCACGGGAGCTTATATATATGTGTGTGTGGAAATGGTACCGTAAGGTCGACCCATATAACTAGGAAACGGATTGGCTACTCCCCCTGACACCAGCCCCGTGGCTGATGGTTGGTGCTCTGCGGGCCCCACTATGATGTATGTGTTTCATCCTTTCCGTTCATACATTTTTACAGATTATTTTATGGCTTTATCCCAAAAATGAGAGGTATATAAATCTCAGGTGGACCACACCACATGAAAACAATAGTGGTTGGATATCCATCACTAAAATACTCCTAAGGCCCACTGTACTGTTTATTTGACATCCAATAGGTTGATTAGGTCATATAGGCCCAGATGAAGGTTAAAAACAAAAATCAGCTTGATCCAAGACTTTTATGGCCCTAAAATGTTTTTTAATGGTTGACGCTCATTCAACACTATTTCCTATAATGTGGTCCATTTCAGATTGGGATATATCTCATTTTTGGTCTCATATCATAAAATGATATGTTAAAATAGATGGATGGCATGGATGAAACACATACACCATGGATGAAACACATACACCATGGCTGGTGTCGGGGGGAGTAGCCAATTCGTTTCCATATAACCATTAATAAAAGGTCGAGTCATGTCTTAGTCTAAACCATTAGATAACCATTAGATGATAAATTTTCGAAATACAGAGCGGAGTTGCCATCCCAAAAAAAAAGGTAAAAGCGAGTAAATCCGTGTTATACAATCTTGGGGTGCGTTGCCATCACTAATTATATGGTCCTCCATGGTATATGTGTTATATCCACACCGTCTATCTATTTTGAAATATTATTTTAGGGTTGACCGTAAAACTGAGGCAAATCCAAACCTCAAGTGGACCACGACACATAAAGCAGTGGGGACAATGATGCTCACTGTTGAAACCTTTCTACGTCCCATCATGATGTTTATTTTACATCCAACCTGTCCCTAATGTCACATCACACAGAACTGGATGAAGGGGCCAAACAAATATCATCTTGATCCAAAACTTTTGCAGCCCCAAAAAGTTTTCAATGGTAGGTGTTCAATCCCTACTACTTTCTATGTTATGGTCCACTTGAGCTTTGGATCTGCTTAATTTTTGTGTTATGTCCTAAAATGATTTTTCCAAATGAATGGACGGTGTGGATATAATACTTATATCATGGTGGCCCACGGAGCTTAGTGACCACAACACACCATCAAGGTTGGCCTGTGGCACACCAACCTTTCCACTTCCCACACGCGGAAGGGGACATGGATTAGATACATTACTGGCAGGTTGATTAGCAAGTTGGGTACTGATGTATGTGTTATATCCACACCGTTCATCCATTTTTAGATATCAATTTAGGTTATGAACTAAAGAATAAGGCAAATAAAAATCTTTAGTGGACCCCACCAAAGAAAATAATGGGGAGAGTGATTCCAACAGTTGAAACTATCCTAAAGCCCACCATAATGTTTATTTGAAATCCAACCTGTTCAAAAGTTGAAAAAGACATGAAATAAGGAAAAACACAAATATCAGCTTGATATAAAACTTTTGTGGCCTTAAGAAGTTTTTAATGGTGGGCATCATTGTCCCACTATTTTCTGTGCTGAGGTCCACTAGAGCTTTGAATTTAAATCGTTCTTTGGATATTGCCCTAAAATGATCTCTCCAAATGGATGGAAGGCGTGAATACAAAACATACGTCACGGTGAGGCCCACGGAACTTGCGGACGTCGCTTTAGTAGTTAGTCTCACTACTCAACCTGTCAGCGCCCGTGGAAGGGAGTAGATTAGGTGCGGCCTCAGCCTAACCTATGATAATGCATCCCTTATCATGAGGCCCAACTTGATCTACATATTGTGTACCCACACGGTCCATTTGTTTTGGAAGACAATTTTAAGTCCTGATTCCAAAAATAAAGAAGACCCAATTCTAAGGTGAACCATACTACCGGGAAATAGTAGTGATTGAATACTCCATCATTAAAAACTTCTCATGGCCCACCATAACGTTTACATCATGCTTATTTTCCATCTAACTTGATGTTTAGCCAATGGGTCAATAGGCTCCTAATCCAACCCAGCTATAAAGATTATGAATGGGCAGGGCTAGATGAACCCATCCAACCTTGCCCATATAGCCCAATGTTCTATTCTTAAACCCAAGGCTACAATGTGTGTTCGAGTCAAACCAAACCCAATTGACCGAAAGCTGGTGGATTGATCCCGACTGAATTTGCAGTTGAATTGGTCAGGACTAGAGCTGGGCATTGAGTTGAGTCGAACCGAATTAGGGCTGACTAGACTCGATCCGGTTTTGAAATAGGCCTAACCTGAACTTGATCCGACTTGATACCCAGTCCAGCATGCCTGACTAGATCTAAGCACAATCTGGCCTTGACTGATTCGGACCGAGTCGATCCGGTCAAAAGTACCCAGTCGGGTTGAGTTGGCGCAAAGTCAGATTAAGAGATGAGGGAGGGAGAGACTGAGAGAGTAGAGAGGGGAGAGAGGAGGAGGAGGAAGAGGAGGAGGGTGATGGTGGTGGGTGGTTGCCGGGCTTGGAAGATGAGGGAGGGAGGGAGGGAGGGAGGGAGGGCTTAGAAGATGAAGAGGACGAGGAGGAAGAGAGATTTTTGGATTAGGTCAGGGTAGGGTGTGGCGGGTAGGGTTAGAGAGTCGGGTTTCGGATTGAGTTAGGTTTTGTTCTTGAAGATGCACCTTATTACTTAGATTAGCTTTTATGAAGTTGCTTTTTCCATGAAGTAGAAAGGAAAATAATGAAACTGGGCCATATGTTACTTTCAGTGTAAGTGGGATTGAAAGGAACCAAAAGAGAAGGAACCAAAAAGTACATGAAAAGCATCGAGAGCCTGACAATTCTATTGCTTCGGTGGAAAACGTTAATGCAGTGGGCCTGTAAACAAACCAAAAACAATGAAGACTTCGGGAAGAATGATTCTCCTTTGCTTTTCTGTATTTGAGACAACCCAAAGGGGTTGAATATATAGAGATTACATTCAGCTATACAAAGAAAATAATAAACTCAGAATCCTCTATACAAGGTATACTAGCTATACACTGTATATAAGATATACAAGGCATTTTTGTATATATACATACGTACTGGCCTATACACGGTATATAAGATATACAAGGCTGATTTTTGTATTTTCCCTTCATCTATTCTAGTCAAAACCTGATGAACAGGTTTGATGAGAGATATCGACCATAACTGGCCTATACACAAACCTATGGTTGGCAAACCATCCGCACTGCTCCCTGTGGTAATGTCCACTTCAGTGGTGGATCTTTTTGATTTTTGTCAAAAGAAACTATCATCTAAGATTCCACATGATGGACGGATTGGATTTCATGTATACAACATGGTGGCGCAAAAGAATGAGGGTGTTTCACACTCTGCATAAAAGGGGTGGCGTCGTGGATTCCGCCCCGAGAAATAACAGCAGTGATTTGAAATCTTTCTTAGCGATGTGACCTGCTAGAACCGGTAACTCATGTAAGGTAGTGGGTCGGAATAGTCACCTACCTCTGTTTTACGGATCGCGTCAAACATCCGAGCTCAGTTGGGCCCGCCGTGCTGTATACATGAAATCCACTCCGTCCATCAAGGTGATAACCCTTCTGATCACTGGTATCTATAAAAGATCGGACGGATACAAAAGCTCATATGGGCCATACAGATGGGAATAATATAAAATTGCATGTGAAACGTCTCAGGCGTTGTGGGCTGATGAGTTTTGGATCAGGTTGATTTTATTGTAGTTTTGATAATCCTGATAATTCACACCTTAACGGGTTTGATTAAATACATACGTGATACACCATAGAGGCCCCCTACACAAACCTACGGTTGCCATACGGAGTGGCCCACCTGAGTTTTAAAGTCCTGACCAATTGTCAGATTTGAAAAAAGATGAACAAAGATGAACGGAGTGGCTTTGTCATGCCCATCTGTGGGCCCCACACAGCCCCAACAATTATATGTATATATAAGTATATACCTACCACATTCGTTTTAAGTTTATATTCTACCTATATATAAGTATATACATACCACATTCGTTTTAAGTTTATATTCTACGTACGGTATGGGAGTTGTAGAAAACCTCCCATCCAAACATCCTATGGGATGGGAGTTAAAACGTAGCCATCTAAACCTCCCATCCAAACATCACGCGGAATAGGAGTTGTAAAAACCTTTCATTCCCATGCCATCCAAACACCATGGAACGGGAGCCGATGGAATTAGAAAACCCATGGTATTAAGACAATTCTCTGACAACAACCATTATTACCTTTTTTAAAAACCATCCCACCTAATCCTTTCTAATCCCACCGTCCAAACCGGCCCTAAAAACCTTGCATAAGCTTGTAAATGTAGTAAGTCTGATTGAGTATTCAATCCAACACTGAAATATACTCGGTGCATGGCATGCACCCGTGCTGACTAGGTGGATTCCCCGAAAGATTGCCAGCAACATAAAAACTAAGTAAAACCTTGCCACTAGCCACACTTAGTTGAGTCATTTTATCAAACACTTGGTGAGCAACATCAATGGCAAGGTAACCGAATCACCGAATTGGTTCAATCCGAGTTCGATTCGAGCTGGATTCGATTCGAGTCGAGTCGATCTGGGCCTGCTCGAACTCATTTTTGAGCTCAAAAAATCAGCTCAACTTAGCTCGAACTCAGCTTTGAACCGAGCTGAATCGAGCTTTTTCAAGTTGAGTCGAGTCGAGCTAATCGAGTAATCGAGCTAGCTCGGTTCGTGTACACCCCTCGATGGCATGACCCAATGAGGCCTGATGTTTTATTTACACTAACATGATTTAAATGATTTTTAAACTCGCAAGTATACGAATCAGATGTAGATATGGTACGTATTACGAGATCGTTCCCACGAGGACTGGTCGTTACAATTCAAATTCACAATTCTTCTTAACTAATCCAACAAATAATGGAATGAACTACTAAGCACAATTCTAGAAAAAAAACAATTAAGAACAGGGAAGAAAATTCAATCAGAGAAAGAGCACTAGGACTTTCGAATCCACCCCTAATTATCCTAACCCTTGTTTTGTCTGTTGATTCACCTTGATCTAGATTGATACCACTTATATAGAGAAAGCACAATCTGTGTCCTTAATCGGGCATACAGAATGTCTAATTCCTTTAAGCAATGCCATGAATAACACATCCCATGTCCTTGGTCGGGCACATGGAATGTACAATTCATTAAAGCACCTTGTTTCTTCCTCTATAGGAAACCTGTTCTTGATCAGACCCAAGCACCTATAATAAGCATCTAAACATCATCCATATATATACTTTGGTCAAGTTCATAGATGGAGAAGTATAGAATTTAAACCAATCAAGCCCACTTAGAGAAAGAAACAAATTAATTAATATTCAAAGTAAATTCAACCAATACAAGAGCTAATCAAATTAGGGGCTTCATCTCAGCCCTAGCTGAGAGATTAGTGACCCATAAAATCCATTAAAAAGATGGAATAACAAAATTCATAAAAACAAAACACCAAACCAATCGATCTCTCTCTCTTCTTTCTTCTCTTTCTTCTCTTTCTTTTCTCCCTTGCTCCAGATCTGGAATTCCCTGTTTCTGAATGAATTTCCCACGTCCATAATTCCTCTTTTATAGTTGCTGGAGGCTTGGAGTCGGTGGCAGAGTTGTAGCAGGACATGGAGTGTAAATTTTTGCAGCCATGATCGGTGGGCCCCACAGAAGTATTTTCTGGAAAATCCACCCCGTCCATTGGATTCAGGACAAAATTTCAGTCAAGAATGGGTGGTTTTGAACGTCCATTAACGCGGCCCAGAGAAGAAATCAGTTTTGAACATTGCAGAGCAGTCCGTTTGTGGCCTCTGTATCGTGCACGTGTGCACACATGAGAGCAGAATATCCGCATGGTTTTGAAGCTCTCGAAGCCCTCTACACGATGAACGGCTTGGATCGGCCGGACAGGTGACGGGTGGGGTCCACAAACTCTCACAAAAATCGGATTTCGCGGACGCGAACAGAGCAGCGGATTGCTTCCGCTGTGACAATGGTGGGGCCCATTCCTTCAATTAATTGGAAAATCCACTCCGTCCATTGGATGGAGGAGGAAATTTCGGGTAGGAATGCTCATTTTTTCTTTCTTTTGATGGGGCCCACACGTTATCTCTCTCTACCGTTCAACCTGCTTTTGAATGGTTAAATTTTCATAATCGCTCTCATTTGAAATTCAGCCACCTACATGTTGATGATATCGATACTAGAATTTCAGTGGACGGGTTGGATTGTCGATATGGACAATAAGTGGGACCCACAACTCGATCCAACGATCGGCACGAAGACTAAGAATCGCTGTTTTTAGATGCGCGGTCGCGCTGCTGACCCGCTTACTCGGTTCGGTGTAGCGCCAGCACACATGTGCTCTATGCACACGCTCATGCATGTGGGGTCCACTGCCACGTTCTGAAGAAATCTGCACCATCCATCTTTTTATCTCCCTGATTAATGAGTTGGGACCAAAGTTAACGCATGTCCTGCTATCAGGTGGGCCCCACTTACTGAATTAAGGGGCTGATCTGGCCGTTGGAACACTTCCCGAGATATTCAAAGGTTGAAATTTAATATGTACGGTTAATTTATGGCCCTCATCCCATGTATGAAGTTTCGAACTGATCGGATGGCGGGAACCATGTGATCTTGCATTCTGGACCCTTTTTGGGCCTCTTTGGCTTGCTTTCCTCAGATCCCAGGCGTGTAAAATCTTCAATCTTGATCCTCTGAAGTCCATTCCTTGCTCTGGTGACTTCGGAACATCAAATCCACGCCTTTAACATCAATTTTCAATTAACACTCCTGATTTCATCCTGTAACAAAAAACACAATTAATACACTCCATTAAGCCTTATCATGTACATAAATTTAGGCAATTACTGGGTCTGATATGCAATATTCGACCCTGATCACAACCCCCAACCAGCATTTTGCTAGTCCCGAGCAAAACATGCGAAAAATAATTTCAGAAATGAAAGACAATTCCTGTAAACTCAAGTGACTTGTGAACAGATAGCTGAGATGTGAAAATTCTAAGATTCGTGATTGGTATGTGGAATTTTTCTCTTGGAATCAAGCTCTCGGTAGATTTCATAATTAATTTCAAACTATTAATCCATTAACTGGAACAATTCTGAACATTGAGCTCCATGAATGTAAAGTGTAATCTCGACTTACAATCATTAAGAGATCCAATTGTCAATTTCATGATATCATTGGTATTTAACAATGAAATTCATTACAACTGAAACCATCACTTGCCTTTTTCATTCTATCAGACTTTGATTTGAATAGTAACGTCAATGAAGGAAATCAAATCCTCACCTATAGGGAGCAAACCTATGGTAAAGGTTTTATACCTAACTCTTTCTGAATGTAAACCATGGGGGATCGAATCCTCACCTATAGGGAGCATACCTATGGTGAAGATTATTCGACTCGCCTTTTCTCTTCTTCTTTAAAAACTGATGCTAACAAATTTTTCAGGCTAGTTCCTTTCATGCTTAATGATCACCAAGTTACCTTTTAATATTGAACTGGAAACTTAATGTGTAAGCGAGATCTGATATGTGAAATCATGGCTCAATCAATGTTTACAACTTCTAATCATGGATTATCAATTCAAAAGTGACTGTGAAATCAAGCAGATGGCCGAATCTAAGAGTCATAAGTTACCAACATCACGTATCTTATAATGTTAAAATCACAACTATCCTTCAAAATTACTTTGAATTTAATAGAAATTCCAGAAAAAATTTTAAAATTTTCACAAATTTTGCTCAAGACCAAGAAAATACTGAGTAGGTGACCTAATCTCCCACCCCCAACCTAAAATCTACATTGTCCTCAATGTAAAAGAAATAAGCAAGCAATGCACATGGGACAACGAGAATAAAAGAGAATTGATGGAAAGATAATACCTGGATGGAGAATCAAGAAGCTTTCTCAAAAAAAATTTCAACGTAAAAGCGAGTTAGCACAAGAGAGAAATTAACAGAAGCAAAAATAACAAAAAGAAAAAAAACAAAAGACCCTACCTATACCACTTTCGCAGGTGCTCTCGATTGCATTTAGTGCATGCAACAAGCCTTTAAACCCCTAGGTTACCCCTAGTGGACGAGTTGTAGTCTCGTGAGGGTTTGCAGTAATGTTACCCACAAACATTGAACTAACTAACAAGGAAAAAGCATAAAACAAAAGATTGGGTTGCCTCCAAGGAGCGCTAAGTTTAACGTCTTCAGCCAGACAAGGACGGACCATGAATTAACTTATCTTTATAACCAGGGTCCGCCAAAGAAATTACCTCAACATCTTGATTAACCAATCCCAGACAAGTGATGTGAGTTCCCATGAACTGTGCTATCTGAAATGAGGTAACTTACACTGTCGTCAAATAATTTAAGGACTTCTGCTCGAACGACTTCTTCCATGTTGGGATCACGCTTCCTTTACATTTCACGCGACATTTCCATAGCATGATCCATACATACAATGGGGCATACTCCCTGTATTTTCGCTATCTTCCGTTCAATTGCTGTCTTATATGCTTTAAGAACATTAAGCAGCTTGCTTGCCTTTATCTTCTCAGAGTTAAAAACTGTGTTGTCAGGAAGAGTCTCAGAGGGATGAAGAGGTTCCACTTTCGCTCTCCATTTTTTAGTCTCCAATATAGGAGTAGAGTCGAGCAGTGCATTGACTTCGTGGATGGGACTATCGATGTCAAAATCCATGCCATATTGTGCTAAGCAGGTCTCAAGTGGATCTTCAAAAGATTTACAGAAGGAGTCCTGCACTAGACTCTCGATCATGTCCACTTAAGATATGTCATCCAAATCTGCGGATTGTTGTCCTGCATTAAAAACATAGAGTTTAATATTCATGTTACCAAAGGACAATTTCATAACTCCATTCCGGCAATTTATAATAGCATTAGATGTGGCCAAAAATGGACGACCCAAGATGACTGGGATCTGACTATGAAGATTCTGGACAGGCTGAGTATCTATAACTATGAAATCCACTGAAAAATAAAATTTATCAACCTGGATTAACACATCTTCAATAACACCCCGGGGCGCCTTGACAGATCTATCAGCTAGTTGTAATGTTATTTTAGTCAGTTTCAACTCACCAAGTCCTAGCTGCTCATAAACCGAATATGGTAACAAATTGACGTTCGCCCCTAAATCAAGCAATGCTTTCCCGATCTTATGATCTCCTATGCCGCAAGAAATGGTGGGAGCTCCTAGATCCCTAAATTTAGGAGGGGTGTCATGTTGAATCATGGAGCTGAGCTGCTCTGCAAGGAAGACTTTCTTATGAACATTCTGCTTACGCTTTTGAGTGCATAAATCTTTAAGAAACTTAGCATAAGCAGGGACTTACTTGATAGCGTCAAGCAACGGGATGTTGACTTGCACTTTTTTAAACACATCCAAGATTTCATCAAAGTTGTTTCTTTTCTTTATTGGTGCCAGACGTTGAGGAAAGGGTGCTTTGGGCACGTAGGGTGGCACATTAGTGGCTCTTGGAGAGTCAGAGGGCTTTTGGACTTTGGATGCATTGGTGTGTCCCTCTGCTTCATCTTGATCTTCTGTTTTAGAACTTGATTCATCCCTAGGCATCTCTATTCTGTTGTCAATCTGCTTGCCTGACTTAAGGGTAGTGATCGATTTGGCCTGTTCATGATATTGCCCTTGGTTGGAATTAGAGCCAATCTCATACTGTCCCTTTGGATTAGCCTCAGGTTGGCTAGGGAACTTGCCCTTCTCTCTCTCACTCAATGTGGCAGCTAGTTGACCCATTTGTACTTCCAGCTTGGCAATGGATTGCGCATTTGCATGTAAGCTTTGCTGGTTGGCTAGTAAGGTTTGTTGGGTGTCTTTTTGGAATTGGAGAGAACTCTGCATAAAAAGCTGGAGTGTATCCTCAAGAGATGGTTTCCTTGATTGTGTAGGCAGTTGTTGAAATTGCGGAAACTGTTGAAGTTGTTGACTGCCAACTTGGAGGTGCGGTTGCATGGGAGGATTTCCAGATGGTCCTCCTTGATGTGGTCCTTTTGCCCAAGAAAAATTTGGATGTCTAGCCCACCCTGGGTTGTATGTGTTCGAGTAAGGATCATTCCCAAGTTTTTGAAAAGTGTTCATAGCATGTACTTGTTCAGAGAGAAGTTTTGGGGATGCTGCACCAGATGGACAAGACTGTATAGGATGGGCAGGACTAGAACATATGGCACATGCCTCAACTTGAGCTGTTTGTGGAGGTCCATTATTTAATACCAAAGCATCAACTTTCTTTTTCAGGTTATCAAGCTTGGCTCACAGATCTGGTATGACTCCTATCTCATATATATCACCTCTCTTTTGTGGTTGGGGACTTTTGTCACCTCTATTTGAATAGTCCCATTGCTGGGAATTTTCACACAAGGTTTCAAAGAAATTCCACGCTTCGACATCACTTTTGGTCATGAATGACCCTCCACTGGTGGCATCAACCATGCGACGGTTCTGGGGTGTCAGACCGTCATAGAAGTATTGAACTTGTTGCCACTTCTCAAAACCATGGTGAGGACATTTAAGAAGCAAGTCCTTCCATCTTTCCCAACATTCATGAAGGTGCTCGCCCTCTTTTTGTGTGAAGTTAGTAATTTCTCTTCGGAGGGCATTGGTTTTGTGAACGGGGAAGAACTTGTTTAAGAACTTCTTAGACAGTTGGTCCCATGTAGTAATAGATCCAACTTCTAGAGAATTCAACCATGCTTTCGCCTTATCCTTCAAAGAAAAAAGGAAACAGGCGTAGGCGGATCGAATCGTCTGAGAAGTTTTGGAACTTAAAAGTGGAGCAAATATCTAGGAATTTTTTCACATGATGATATGAGTCCTCCTTGTCCAATTCGTAAAAGGATGGCAACAATTGTATGACTCCAGGTTTAAGTTCAAAGTGTGCTGCCGTAGTGGTTGGCAACACTATGCATGAAGGCGTATTAAATTGGACAGGAGCTGAATAATCTCTGAGAGCTTTAACTTCATTCTCATTCGCCATTTCAACAGGATTATTTCTCAATCTTTCACGAAGTGTTCTTTCTATTTCAGGATCAAACGGTGCTAGTTCTATATTCAGAGATCTACGTCCTAGCATAAACTATGTTATTGCAATGGAAGAAGGAAAACTAAACTAAGATGCAACCTAAGAGAAATAAAACTAGAATTTTGTAAGCAAGGATTGGAAGAAAGAACCCGAACAAAATGAGACGATCAATGTCTGAAGAATAGGGAGCTCCTCCTTCACTTCCAATTTGGAGATCTATGTTAGAATCAACTTAGAAATTTATGTCAGGACCCTACAAAACAGGAAATAGGTTAGTTTCTAAAAATAAAATAAAATAAAAACTTTAACCTAAAGTTAGTAAAATCCTAAGACTATGAATTATGATAAGAGAGAATCCTAAATTTAATTTGGAACGAAACAGTCCCCGGCAACGGCGCCAAAAACTTGATGTTTTATTTAAACCAACATGATTTAAATGATTTTTAAACTCGCAAGTATACGAATCAGATGTAGATATGGTACGTATTACGAGATCGTTCCCACGAGGACTGGTCGTCACAATTCAAATTCACAATTCTTCTTAACTAATCCAACAAATAATGGAATGAACTACTAAGCACAATTCTAGAAAAAAAACAATTAAGAACAGGGAAGAAAATTCAATCAGAGAAAGAGCACCAGGACTTTCGAATCCACCCCTAATTATCCTAACCCTTGTTTTGTTTGTTGATTCACCTTGATCTAGATTGATACCACTTATATAGAGAAAGCACAATCTGTGTCCTTAATCGAGCATATAGAATGTCTAATTCCTTTAAGCAATGCCATGAATAACACATCCCATGTCCTTAGTCGGGCACATGGAATGTACAATTCATTAAAGCACCCTGTTTCTTCCTCTATAGGAAACCTGTTCTTGATCAGACCCAAGCACCTATAATAAGCATCTAAACATCATCCATATATATACTTTGGTCAAGTTCATAGATGGAGAAGTATAGAATTTAAACCAATCAAGCCCACTTAGAGAAAGAAACAAATTAATTAATATTCAAAGTAAATTCAACCAATACAAGAGCTAATTAAATTAGGGGCTTCATCTCAACCCTAGCTGAGAGATTAGTGACCCATAAAATCCATTAAAAAGATGGAATAACAAAATTCATAAAAACAAAACACCAAACCAATCGATCTCTCTCTCTTCTTTCTTCTCTTTCTTCTCTTTCTTCTCTCCCTTGCTCCAGATCTGGAATTCCCTGATTCTGAATGAATTTTCCACGTCCATAATTCCTCTTTTATAGCTGCTGGAGGGCTGGAGTCGGTGGCAGAGTTGTAGCAGGACATGGAGTGCAAATTTTCACAGCCATGATCGGTGGGCCCCACAGAAGTATTTTCTAGAAAATCCACCCCGTCCATTGGATTCAGGATGAAATTTCAGTCAAGAATGGGTGGTTTTGAACGTCTATTAACGCGGCCCAGAGAAGAAATCACGAAGAGATCAGTTTTGAACATTACAGAGCAGTCCGTTTGTGGCCTCTGTATCATGTATGTGTGCACACATGAGAGCAGAATATCTGCATGGTTTTGAAGCTCTCGAAGTCCTCTACACGATGAACGGCTTGGATCGGCCAGACAGGTGACGGGTGGGGTCCACAAACTCCTGCAAAAATTGGATTTCGCGGACGCGAACAGAGCAGCGGATTGCTTCTGCTGTGACAATGGTGGGGCCCATTCCTTCAATTAATTGGAAAATCCACTCCGTCCATTGGATGGAGGAGGAAATTTCGGGTAGGAATGCTCATTTTTTCTTTCTTTTGATGGGGCCCACACGTTATCTCTCTCTACCGTTCAACCTACTTTTGAATGGTTAGATTTTCATAATTGCTCTCATTTGAAATTTGGCCACCTACACGTTGATGATATCGATACTAGAATTTCAGTGGACGGGTTGGATTGTCGATATGGACAATAAGTGGGACCCACAACTCGATCCAACGATCGGTAATGAAGACTAAGAATCGCCGTTTTAGATGTAATCGCTGGTCGGGCCTGGCGACCGCTTACTCGGTTCGGTGTAGCGCCAGCACACATGTGCTCTATGTACACGCTCATGCATGTGGGGTCCACTGCCACGTTCTGAAGAAATCTGCACCATCCATCTTTTTTATCTCCCTAATTAATGGGTTGGGACCAAAGTTGACGCATGTCCTGCTATCAGGTGGGCCCCACTTACTGAATTAAGGGGCTGATCTGGCCGTTGGAACACTTCCCGAGATATCCAGAGGTTGAAATTTAATATGTACGGTTAATTTATGGCCCTCATCCCATGTATGAAGTTTCGAACTGATCGGATGGCGGGAACCATGTGATCTTGCATTCTGGACCCTTTTCGGGCCCCTTTGGCTTGCTTTCCTCAGATCCCAGGCGTGTAAAATCTTCAATCTTGATCCTCTGAAGTCCATTCCTTGCTCTGGTGACTTCGGAACATCAAATCCACGCCTTTAACATCAATTTTCAATTAACGCTCCTGATTTCATCCTGTAACAAAAAACATAATTAATACACTCCATTAAGCCTTATCATGTACGTAAATTTAGACAATTACTGGGTCTGATATGCAATATTCGACCCTGATCAAGGCCAAGACCATCACCAATGCCTTTTCAGCTTGATTAGGGCTAGGGCTTAGGTGATCAGCGCCTGGCTTGGTCCTAGCCTGAGGCATTGATACTAGGGTTGCAACTTGGGTACGGGACAACCTGAGCCCAACTAGCCCAACTTGAGTATGGGTTGAATCGTCAAGGTCCTTGGGTTGGGTTCAGGTTGAAAAATGCCAACCAGATTTGAATTTTTGTTGACTAAATTTGGGTCGGTTTAGGTTCGGTTGGGAGTAATCACATGTAAATAGTCATGTTAGGTTGGGGTTGGTTACCTTGTGTTGGAATTCTGATAAGGTTAGCAGTTGGATTGCAGGTTGGGTCCTCTTGATGTCGGGTTGTGGTTGGGTCGACCCTCAACCCAACCTGCCCAAGTTGAAACAGTAAAAAAAACATCATGGTGCCCTTAGAAAGCTTTCAACGGTGGGTTTCATTATCACTGCAGCTTCCTTTGGTGTGGTCCACCAGAGATGTGGACCTGCTTCATTCTTAGTATCATACCTTAAAATGATTTGATAAAAGCAATGAACGGTTACATCAAGTTGGGCAACACAAAGCTCTGCCTGGATGGATTACTGAACGGATTACTGTACGGGCAGGGGAAGACACCGTCCACGTCCGTTAAATTACCCTTGCCACTAGCAAATGACTATTAGTCAGTGATATGCGGACCCCAATATGATGTATGTATCTCATCCATGCTGTCCATCTATTTTTCAAGATAGTTTTATTTTATGAACCTAAAACTGAGGTAGATCAAAATCTCAGGTGGATCACACCATGATAAAACAGTAGTAATTGAGCGTCTACCATTAAAAACCTCCTAGGGCCCACTAATGTTTATTCAACATCCAACCTATATATTAGGTCATACAAATATGGATGAAGGCAGAAAAAAAAAAAAAAACAGCTTGATCCAAAACTTTTGTAGCCTCAACAAGTTTTAATGGTGAGAATTCAATCAACACTGTGTGGCTTACCTGAGATTTTAATCTACCTCGATTTTGTGTTCGCTCCAGAAAATTATCTGGAAAAATGGATGGACAGCATGGATGAGATACATATATCATGTTGGGTCCACATAGCACCGACCACCAGCTATTGGGGAGTGGCAGTGGAGTATCCCACCCGTTTCCATTGGCTAGTGTGCCACCTCCGACTTGGCTGGTGTGAGTACGTGTCGTGTGAAGACGAGCTCTGGTGTTCCTGTAGCTCCAGATGTACAAACAACGGTTCAAAGGTAATCAAAATTATATTGGCTTCAAAATGTTGTATTTATTATATCCAGACAGTGAGAAATTTACGACTGTACGACCCATTTATGGCCCATTTACGACACGAAGCCCACCTCATTTTTCCCTGCGAGAATAAGGCCCAGTTGTACGGACGATTGGCCAAAGGTCGAAAATGCCACTTGCTTTTACCTTCAAGCAGATCGGCTGGTGCTCGAAGATGAGCGCTGACGCTCCTGGAACTCCGAGCTGTACGAACGGTTCAAAGAGATCAACATTACGCGGGCCCACAGTTATGTATTTATTATATCACAACGTTCTTCCCTATTTCGAGATCATTTCGGAGCATTATCCAAAAAAAAAAAAAAAAATCATATCCAAAGATCAACCAGACCACACCACAAAGAGCAGCAAAACTTTGATTTTCACCATTGAAACTTTTGTAGGGCCCGCCGTAACATTTATTTTCCATCCAATTTATTCATAAGGTCACAAAGACCTGGATGAAGAGGAAAAACAAATTTCATAATGATCCAAAACTTCTGTAACCCCTAAAAGGGTTTCAATGGTAGACGTTCAATTCCCCACCATCTTTTAAAGTGTGGTCCACTTGATAGTTAGATCTATCTTATTTTCCGTCTCAAGCCTTAATATGACCTTGCCAAATAGATGTACGGTTTGGATATAACATAGACCTCATGATGGGACCTAAAAAACAACAAAGATTCATGTTTTTTTTTTTTTTTTAAATAGATTTTTATTTTATTGGATATAAAGATTTGGCTACGGACAGCTATATCTTCCAAAATCCGTAGCCAAAAGGACCTGTCCGGGGTGGGCACGCTGAACTAAGGTGCCCGCGCCACTCGCTGACCTATTCGGCAGGGGCGCGCCGATCTGGCAGGGCCACGTGCATCTAACAACCCCTATAGCGACGGGTTATAACCGTAGCCATAACTGTAGTCTGTGCCAATATATGAAATTTATTTTTTTTACCTACAATTTTCTCTAATACATATATATATATATATATATATATATATATATATATATATATATATATATATATATATATATATATATATATATATATATATAAGCATATTTTTTTTCTCTCTCTTTTTTTTTTTTTTTTTTTCGTTTCTTTCTTTTTCTATTTAACAAGAATATCTTCTAAACCAAAATTAATTACTTGACGTACCTTATATGATTTTCGGGTAGGAGAAGCTACTTTAGCCAACCAACCTAGTTATTTTTCAAGATTCTATCAGGTCGATGGTCGAAAATCCATTTCATTCACTTCACGGTCAATTTCAATCAGTTCACAGTCAATTTCGCTCATTTCATTTACTTCGCGATCAATTCCATGCATTTCATGGTCAATCCCGATGATTCCGTTTTGATTCACGGTCATTTCCATTCATTTCACGGTTAATTCCCTTCACTTCACGGCCATTTCTATGCATTTCACGGTTAATGCGCTTCACTTCACGGTCATTTTCATGCATTTCATGGTCAATCCCGGCGATTCCGTTTTGATTCACGGTCATTTCCATGCATTTCAAGGTCAATTCACTTCACTTCATGGTCATTTCCATGCATTTTACGGTCAATTCGCTTCACTTCACGATCAATTCCATGCATTTCACAGTCAATCCTAGCGATTGCGTTTTGATTCACGGTCATTTCCATGCATTTCACGGTCAATTCAGTTCACTTCATAGTCATTTTCATGCATTTCACGATCAATCCCGGCGATTCTGTTTTGATTCACGGTCATTTCCATGTAATTCACTGTCAATTCCCTTCACTTCACGGTCATTTCCATGCATTTCACGGTCAATTCGCTTCACTTCACGGTCATTTCCATGCATTTCACGGTCATTCCTGCCTATTCCGTGTTGATTCACGGTCATTTCGACGCATTTCACGGTGAAGTGTAGCGATTGAACAGTGAAATGCACGGAAATGACCCTGAAGTGAAGGGGCATGATCGTGAAATGCGCCAAAATGACCGTGAATGAACAAGGAATAGGCGAAAATGACCGTGAAATGCATGGAAATGACCGTGAAGTGAAGCGAATCGACCGTGAAATGCATGGAAATGAGCGTGAAGAAAAGGGAATTGACCGTGAAATGTGCCGAAATGACCGTGAATCAACACGGAATAGACGAGAATGACCATGATTTCCATGCATATCACAGTCATTCCTGCCTATTCCGTGTTGATTCACGGTCATTTCGACGCATTTCACGGTCATGCCCCTTCACTTCACGGTCATTTTCGCGTATTTCACAGTCAATTCGCTTCACTTCACGGTCATTTCCAAGCATTTCACGGTTATTCCCGGCTATTCCGTGTTGATTCACGGTCATTTTGACGCATTTCACAGTGAAGTATAGCGATTGAACCGTGAAATGCACAGAAATGACCGTGAAGTGAAGGGGCATGATCGTGAAATGTGCCAAAATGACCGTGAATCAACACAGAATAAGCGGGAATGACCGTGAAATGCATGGAAATGATCGTGAAGTGAAGCGAATTAACCATGAAATGCATGGAAATGACCGTGAAGTGAAGGGAATTGACCATGAAATGCGCCAAAATGACCGTGAATCAACACGGAATAGACGGGAATGATCATGATTTCCATGCATATCACAGTCATTCCCGCCTATTTCGTGTTAATTCACGGTCATTTCGACACATTTCATGGTCATGCCCCTTCACTTTACGGTCATTTCCACGCATTTCACGGTCAATTCGCTTCACTTCACAGTCATTTCCATGCATTTCACGGTCATTCCCGCCTATTCCGTGTTGATTCACTGTCCTTTCGACGCATTTCACGGCGAAGTGTAGCGATTGGATCGTGAAATGCGTGGAAATGACCGTGAAGTAAAGGGGCATGACCGTGAATCAACACGGAATAGGCGGGAATGACCGTGAAATGTATGGAAATGATCGTGACGTGAAGCAAATTGACCGTGAAGTGCACGGAAATGACCGTGAAGTGAAGGGGCATGACCGTGAAATGCGTCGAAATGACCGTGAATCAAGATGGAATAGGCGGGAATGACCGTGATATGCATGGAAATCAAGGTCATTCCTGCCCATTCCATGTTGATTCATAGTCATTTCGAGGCATTTCACGGTCATGCCCCTTCACTTCACGGTCATTTCTGTGCATTTCACGGTCCAATCGCCTCACTTCACGGTCATTTTCATACATATCACGGTCATTCCCGCCAATTCTGTGTTGATTCATGGTCATTTCGACGCATTTCATGGTAATGCCCCTTCACTTCACGGTCATTTCCGTGCATTTCACGGGCAATTCGCTTCACGTCATGGTCATTTCCATGCATTTCATGGTCATTCCGCCTATTCCGTGTTGATTCACGGTCATTTCGACGCATTTCACGGTCATGCCCTTTCACTTTACGGTCATTTCCATGCATGTCTCGATCCAATCGCTACACTTCACTGTGAAATACGTCGAAATGACCGTGAATTAACACGGAATAGGCGGGAATGACCGTGAAATGCATGGAAATGACTGTGAGCTGAAGCGAATTGAGCGTGAAATGCGCGGAAATGACCGTGAAGTGAAGGGGTATGACCGTGAAATGTGTCGAATGACCTTGAATTAACACGGAATAGGCGGGAATGACTGTAATATGCATGGAAATCACGGTCATTCCCATCTATTCCGTGTTAATTCACGGTCATTTTGGCGCATTTCATGGTCAATTCCCTTCATTTCACGGTCATATTCATGCATTTCATGGTCAATTCACTTCACTTCACGATCATTTCCGTGCATTTCACGGTTATTCTCGCCTATTCCGTGTTGATTAACGGTCATTTCGACGCATTTCACGGTCATGCCCCTTCAATTCATGGTCATTTCTATGCATTTCACGGTCCAATTGCTACACTTCACCGTGAAATGCGTTGAAATGACCGTGAATCAACACAGAATAGGCGGGAATGACCATGAAATGCATAGAAATGACTGTGAAGTGAAGCGAATTGACCGTGAAATGCGCAGAAATGACCGTGAAGTGAAGGGGCATGGCAATGAAATGTGTCGAAATGGCCGTGAATTAACACGGAATAGGCGGGAATGACTGTGATATGCATGAAAATCACGGTCATTTCCGTCTATTCCGTGTTGATTCACGGTCATTTCAGCGCATTTCATGGTCAATTACCTTCACTTCACGGTCATTTCCATGCATTTCATGGTCAATTCACTTCACTTCACGCTCATTTCCATGCATTTCACGGTCATTCCCGCCTATTCCGTGTTGATTCACGGTCATTTCGGCGCATTTCATGGTCATGCCCCTTCACTTCACGGTCATTTCTACACATTTCACGGTCCAATCGCTACACTTTATCCTGAAATGCGTCAAAATGACCGTGAATCAACACAGAATAGGCGGGAATGACCGTGAAATGCATGGAAATGACTGTGAAGTGAAGCGAAATGACCGTGAAATGCGCGGAAATGACGTGAAGTGAAGGGGCATGACCGTGAAATGCGTCGAAATGACCTTGAATCAACACGGAATAGGCGGGAATGACTGTGATATGCATGGAAGTTACGGTCATTTCCGTCTATTTCGTGTTGATTCACAATCATTTCGACACATTTCATGGTCAATTCCCTTCACTTCACTGTCATTTCCGTGCATTTCACGGTCAATTCGCTTCACTTCACGGTCATTTCCATGCATTTCACAGTCATTTCCGCCTATTCCGTATTTATTCACGGTCATTTCGGCGCATTTCGCAGTCATGCCCCTTCACTTCACAGTAATTTCCATACATTTTACGGTCCAATCGCTACACTTCACCGTGAAATGCGTTAAAATGACTGTGAATCAACACGGAATAGGCGGGAATGATCGTGAAATGCATGGAAATGACTGTGAAGTGAAGTGAATTGACCGTGAAGTGCGCGAAAATGACTGTGAAGTGAAGGGGCATGACCGTGAAATGCGTCGAAATGACCGTGAATCAACACGGAATAGGCGGGAATGACTGTGATATGCATGGAAGTCACAGTCATTCCCGTCTATTCCGTGTTGATTCACAGTCATTTCGACACATTTCATGGTCAATTCCCTTCACTTCACGGTCATTTCCGTGCATTTCACGGTCAATTCACTTCACTTCACGGTCATTTCCATGCATTTCACGGTCATTCCCGCCTATTCCGTATTTATTCACGGTCATTTCGGCGCATTTCACGGTCATGCCCCTTCACTTCACGGTAATTTCCACGCATTTTACGATCCAATCGCTACACTTCACTGTGAAATGCGTCGAAATGATCGTGAATCAACACGGAATAGGCGGGAATTACCGTGAAATGCATGGAAATGGCCGTGAAGTGAAGCGAATTGATCGTGAAATGCGCGAAAATGATCGTGAAGTGAAGGGGCATGACCGTGAAATCCATTGAAATGACCGTGAATCAACACATAATACGCGGGAATGACTGTGATATGCATGGAAATCACGGTCATTCCCGTCTATTCCGTGTTGATTCACGGTCAATTCGGCGCATTTCACGGTCAATTCCGTTCACTTCACGGTCATTTCCATGCATTTCACGGTCAATTCGCTTCACTTCACGATCATTTCCATGCATTTCACGGTCATTCCCACCTATTCCGTGTTGATTCACGGTCATTTCGGCGCCTTTCATGGTCATGCCCCTTCACTTCACGGTTATTTTCGCGCATTTCACGGTTCAATCGCTACACATCACCGTGAAATGCGTCAAAATGACCGTTAATCAACACGGAATAGGCGGGAATTACCGTGAAATGCATGGAAATGACCCTGAAGTGAAGTGAATTGATTGTGAAATGCGCGGAAATGACCGTGAAGTGAAGGGGCATGACCGTGAAATGAGTCGAAATGACCATGAATCAACACGGAATAGGCGGGAATGACTGTGATATGCATGGTAATCACGGTCATTCCCGTCTATTCCGTGTTGATTCACAGTCATTTCGGTGCATTTCACGGTCAATTCCCTTCACTTCATGGTCATTTTCATGCATTTCACGGTCAATTCGCTTCACTTCACGGTCATTTCCATGCATTTCACGGTCATTCCTGCCCATTCCGTGTTGATTCACGGTTATTTCGGCGCATTTCACGGTCGTGCCCCTTCACTTCACGGTCATTTTCGTGTATTTCAAGGTTCAATGCTACACTTCACCGTGAAATGCGTCGAAATGACCGTGAATCAACATGGAATAGGCGGGACTGACTGTAAAATGCATGAAAATGATCGTGAAGTGAAGCGAATTGACCGTGAAATGCTTGGAAATCACCCTGAAGTGAAGGGAATTGACCGTGAAATGCATGGAAATGATCGTGAATCAAAACGGAATCGCCGAGATTGATCGTGAAATGTATGAAAATGGCTATGAAGTGAACTGAATTGACTGTGAAATGCATGGAAATGACCGCGAAATGAAGGGAATTGACCGTGAAATGCATGAAAATGACTGTGAATCAAAACGGAATCGCCGGGATTGACTGTCAAATGCATGGAATTGATCGCAAAGTGAAGCGAATTGACCATGAAATGCATGGAAATGACCGTGAAGTGAAGGGAATTGACCGTGAAATGCATGGAAATGACCGTGAATCAAAAAGGAATCGCCGGGATTGATCGTGAAATGCATGGAATTGATCCCGAAGTAATTGAAATGAGCGAAATTGACCATGAACTGATTGAAATTGACCGTGAAGTGAATGAAATGGATTTTCGACCATCGACCTGATGGAATCTTGAAAAATAACCAGGTTGGTTGGCTAAAGTAGCTTCTCCTACCCCAAAATCATATAGGGTACGTCAAGTAACTAATTTTGGTTTAAAAGATACTCTTGTTAAATGAAAAAAGAAAGAAATGAAAAAAAAGAGAGAAAATTTTTTTATATGCTTATATATACATATTTATATAAATATGTATTAGAGAAAATTGTAGGTAGAATGAAGTTCTCCATGTTAAAAAATAAAAATAAATAAAAAAAATAAAAAATAAATTATTTTTTCATAGATTGGCATAGACTACAGTTATGACTACGGTTATAATCCGTAGCTATAGGGGTCGTTAGATGGGCGTGGCTCCGCCAGATCGGCGCACCCTCGCCGGATAGGTCAGTGAGTAGCGCGAGCACCCTAGTTTGGCGCGCCCACCCCGGATAGGCCCTTTTGACTACGGATTTTGGTATATATGGCTACGGTTATAATCCGTAGCCAAATCTCTGTATCCAATAAAATAAAAATCTGTTTTTTTTTTTTTAAAAAAAAAACATGAATCTTTGTTATTTTTTGGGTCCCATCATGAGGTCTATGTTATATCCAAACCTACATCTATTTGGCGAGGTCATATTAAGGCTTGAGATGGAAAATAAGACAGATCTAACTATCAAGTGGACCACACTTTAAAAGGCAGTGGTGAATTGAACGTCTACCATTGAAACCCTTTTAGGCCCTGTTTGGGCAAACCGCTTACGGTGTATTACAGCTGATTAGGTGGATAGGATTGTCAAATCCCTCCTACCCTACCGGCTGCATGTTTGGGCCGTGTCGACTACAGGAAATCGTCAGTACAGCCCTATCTTCGCGGAGATATGGAGGGATTGCGAAATCCCTCGGATTCGCAACCGGATCTCTCACCCTCCCTCTGCGATTTCAAAAGACATCGTACGGACGATGGCTGGGATTTCTCAATCCCTCGCGCTAGCGGGAGAGATGATGGAACGTGGTTTTTGGCGCGAATCAGGTGTTATATAGATGGATGCATATTCCTCACCAAGCTTGCTGGGTAGAGAGGTATTGCAAGGGCGAGCTGCCGTAGAAGTGTTTGTGAGGTAGGTTTTCCAAAATCCCTCTCCGGATTCCCTCTGTTCTTGCAAGAGGGAGGGTTAGATAGAACGTGCAATCTAGAGCTTGATTATCCCCGAATATTCACCAGCCAACAGGGCCTCTGAGATCATTGTCTCAGGATTTGCTCCCATTTATTCCGTAGGTGAATGGTGAGGCCCCAATAAGCGCATGTTGTGGGTGATCAGGTATTGAGGATGCACGTTCTATATGGCCCTCTCATGCCTTAGGTTTGTGCATGCGATCCTCTCCTCTCACTTCTTTTCTGTGTTTGCATGGCAGAGCTGTGGCCGGCGGGATCTCCGAGCTGTCGTGTTCTGCTACTGAGCAATCCAGGTACCTCATACCAATTTTCTGCATTGATTAAAGTGTGGTGGTGTATTGATATTCTCGTCATCTTGTTTATCTATTTCCTGAGGTTTGGAAAAATGGATGGTATTACAGCTTCCATTTTCATAAAATGGATGGTATTATTCTCTTTCATAATAACATGAATTGAAAGACATGCCGTACATGATTCTCATTCACATTGGGGCTTTTTCCTGAAGGCAAATCTGGGTATACAAATCCCAGTGGGTTTCAATTTGTTTGCATATGCTGAGCAGTGTAAAGTACCCGTTTCATGCCTTCAAAAATCGATCAGTCTGTATTTGAAATTTGCATAGTATTTTACATGTTAATGGTTTTTGTACCTATACATCAGCTTCTGTAGTTGGTGTATGTTATTCATAGAAAATGATTTTATTATGCATGGGATTGGCCAATGCCCAGATCTGTTTGGATGTGTTCATATTTATATGCTGCATAAGGCATTCCAAACTACTTTATTCCTTCTATTTTGTTGCTTGGAAGAAACAGTTATTTAGCATTCATGACTGTTTATACATTCTTATCAAATTGACCAGAAAAGACAGGTGCTTATTCTACAACAATTATGTGTGGGGCCACAACACATTGTATTGTGAATGAGAAAAGGTTTTTATGCCCATGTGATCATATAAGATTCTGTTCCATAAAATGATTGCTTCATGTCTTGCAAATGTCTTAAATGGCATGTATGAAAGAGCATCAATTTGTTGATGCTGATTAGTGGGGCACTAATGCTGTTGGAGCATTGTGTGTGCATGATTTTAGGACGTGTGGACCTAAAATATCATGGATTACTGAATCATATGGCTGATTGTGATAAAATGAAAAACTACCCGTTAGTGTATTGATTTTTTGGTGAGAGCATCTGTGCCAGTAATCACACCCACCTCATCAAAAGATGGGATACTGCACTTATCTGCCACAGTGGCATGTGAGAGGGGCCTAGATAGACTGTGCATTGTAGAGGCAAGCAATCTTAGCTAACATGACAAAATATTATTTTTGAATGTTAGTAGATAGGTAGTTAATTATTATTATTATTTTTTTTTGCAACAAAATAGACAGCACAACCTTCTTAATTTACGCACATAATCATCATTCATTATTAACACCATACATCATGCATCCAAAAATAAAGAATATACACATGGAAAATTCATGCTTAGAAAGAAAACCCAAAGTGCACCAGTGATGGGGATTGTAGCCAAGTGCACCAGGAACACTGCACAAGCCAATTGGAAGTGGTGCAAGGATAGGCACATGAGAATCTTTGGCATTTCTCTTGGCATCAGTACCAAAGAAGATAGTGTAAACAAGCACAAAGGTGCCTATAACCTTTGCACATCAACCATCTGCCTTGGTGTAGCCATGGTTCACAACATGGCTCCCCCACCCAGACAACTGGTAACGGTTCTTCAGGAAGTTCCAGTTTCTTGATGTTTCTGCTTTGAATGGTTTGCAGTTTGTTGCAGAAGTATATTTCTTAGGAGATGATCTTGTATGCATTTTGAGGTTTTGTGGTTGCATTAATTTGGATTTTTTTTAATTTAATTTCTTTTAAGTTAGTTGATTCTCTTTAAAGCTTGTAGCATTTGAAGGCCATTTCTCATGTTGCTTAAGTTATCAGCTCTTTTTTTTTTTTTTTTTTTTTTTTTTTTTTTTTTTTTTTGGAAGTTGCTTCAATGATGATATGAGGATGTATTTATGTGGTATGTGCAGTTTCCTTGTAATGGTTATGATTTTTTTTTCTTTCTCCTGCTCTTCATTATTGGAATCATTTGATAATATTGCATTTCCAGAGGTTTATGTATCCTGTTGGTGGAATCGATTTCTTTACTTTTTGTGTGTGTGTGTGTGTGTGTGTGTGTTCTTTCAATGTGATATGTGTTTCATTTTTATGCTGGAATTTTTTGTAGGGAATGCGATGTTTCAAAATATTGAGTACTCTAGCTGAAATTTGATTGCATTTTGAAATATTTTGTGCTTGGATGGGAGTGGATGTTCATGGAGGATTAATTATGCATGTTGATAAGATGTCTTGTTTTGTCAAGTTGTTGTACTTCTCCTTTAATGATGGATTTTTTTTTTCTTTTTTTCTTTCTTGCACAAGTGCATCATTTTCCTATGCCGATTTTGTAATTCTTAGTATTTTGTTGGTGTGTTTTAGCATTTTAATCAATGTCTGTGATTAAGCTTTCTTCCTATCTTGGATTTGCTAGAATATGATTTCCTTTGAACTTTCCTTGACAGGTTGAGCAGTTGCTATTGCATGCTTAATTTCTTTAATCATTATTGATTGTATGTTCTGTTTCTTTACATTTAGCATCTCTTTTAGGGGTCTTTTGTTTGTGTGGATAACTCACTAAAAGCATGAATCCCTGTGTCCAATCGCATTGTAATGCAGTATTTGTATAAGACAAGAATTATCCATTTGGGTTTTAGACATGGCTGTCCAAACTATTGCATAGTTTAGTGTCAAAGGGGGAAGCTGGAATGTAGCTGTCCAAGGCCAAGGCTTCCAAAAAAAAAAAAATGCTCTCTTACCAATTCTATAACCAGCCCTCTTACCATTTAGTTGAACTTTATATTCTCTGGATATTTGTTGTTTGCGTGTATTGTATTAATCTACTGGACTACTACTGAACCATGGCTATAAATCTACTGAAGTACTACAAAGAAGAATGATGAATTGTATCAATATCTAGATTATTGATTATATATAGATAGTTCTATTTCATTCATTAGCTAATGAGCCCTTTAGCCTATCGACTGTTAAGTTGCAAACCCTTTTATGTCAAAATGTGTGGAACTTCTATTGGGGACCAAGAAAAAAAAATATACATATAAAAGAGATTGTGCACGTTGTGGGTATAGGTGCCATCATTAATTGCACGATTCTTTTAACCCGGTGGTCCTTATTGTCAGCAGGTGCAGTTTTATCTTCAAAACATGCTTTGCTTTCACTTCTTAACTATTTATACTTGCTAAGATTTTGAGACAGACTCCTCTTCCTGCACTCAAATCTATTGTCGCTTTATTCCATGCTTGGTGGAACTGCTGTGCTGAGATATTCATCTAAAAATCGCAGCAGGTATGTTTAAAAAAACACACTTCCAAATGGGATTTTGAAAACTCACATTATGAAAAATTCTTGCATATTCTGGCCGGCCATCTTTAAATGGTTAGAGATATGCAAGTGCACAGTAGATCTTTTCTTTACTTCAAGAAAACAAAATTTTTCTGGGCTTAACAAAGCCTCTGTACAACTTAAAAAATCTAATTTTTAGGAGGAAGAAAGAGAGGAAAGTTGCTAGAAATTTTCTTTCAAACTGATACTTTATTGTTGCTGCTGCACACTTACTTCTCACACTTGCTATTTTTTCTTACTTGCTATTCACTCACTGTTGCTTCTTCCCTTGCTTGCTACAACTGGATACAAGGTGCCTATTTATAGGCTTTTGAATGTAGGGTGAAAAGACAAAACTGCCCCTACTAGGAGCTTCTAACACTTAAATGTTCCTAGAAAATACACAAGCATTTTCATCTTCCAAGAGCACCTCCATGAGAAGTGTTGTTGTGCTTTGGAAGATGAACATTGACAACAATTGCTGGGCTTTTATGATTTGAAAATATATGGTGGCCTTTGTCATTTAATTTTCCAAAATAGAAATGAATCACTATTTAAAAAATAAGGGTCCACTCATCAAATGTGTAGGTGGCATAGTTGTATAACAGTCCAATCTGTCCAAATCTCTAATCCACCAATGGATGAGTTATAACAAAAAATTTGGACTAAGAAAAGGTAATATAAACCACTGATTGTCCTCTTTGAATATGGACCACTTATTATTTACTTTTAATAATTCATTTGATAACCCCTTAATTGGATAAGTGATTTTATAAAAATATGCACAATCTATAATGAGTCCCACAACTTAGATGGTCTGGATATTTGTACTTCAGTGACTCATGTGCATGAATACTACAAAACTATGCAGGGAGAGAGAGAGAGAGAGAGAGAGAGAGAGAGAGAGAGAGAGAGAGAGAGAGAGAGAGAGAGAGAGAGGCATTAAAAATCTGAAAAATTGGAAACGATGCCATTGACTTTTTCAAGAAGATTGGGAAAGATAGCATTACATGTCTCGCATTGAAGTCTATGTAATGTTTCTATGTTTGTGCTATCTTTCACATCACTCTTCATGCCCTAACTAAGTGTGATATACATATAAATATACATACAAATTCTAAATTTAAAAGTGTGATAGATTAATAGCTAGACTTTTTTTTATCAAGCGTAGGTGAGATTTAGGAGATGGATAGCGATGATGAAGAAGAAGTAGTCGAGACCATGGTGATGCAAGCTATGGCCGCATGCGTATCTACTGTTGGTGAATATTGCCGTCACTATATGTTAAGAGAACCTAGCTGTCAAGGTGATGACGAGCGGGCAAGGTTTATAAACTCAATCGTGCGTGCAAGTGACAATGATTGTTTTACGCAGTTGAGGATGAAACGGCACAGTTTCTTCTCATTATGTGACGTACTGCGTGACAGAACGCATCTACGCGATACTCGACACATTAGTCTTGAGGAGCAAGTGGTTATCTTCCTTCATACCATAGGACATAACATGCGTAATCATGTGATAGGACACGGATTTATACGTTCAGGTGAAACAGTAAGTCGTCACTTTTATCGTGTCCTTAATGCGATAGTGTCCTTATACCCTGATTTTGTTAAGCAGGCGGGTACTGAGACCCCCTCGGAGATTTAATCAAATCCTTACTGGCAAACTTATTTCCAGGTAACATTTTCGTCACAGAATGCCATTTTGTGTATTGATTTTGTCATATGCTAATATTTGTCATATTATCTTATAAGTGAAATTCAATCTCAACGTCAATAGGATTGTGTTGGTGCAATAGACGGGACGCATATTCCCGCTTATGTGGAATCATCACAACATCCAAGCTTTCGCAATCGGAAGGGTATCATGTCTCATAATATACTTGCTACTTGTTCTTTTAACATGACATTCTTATACGTGCTAGCTGGATGGGAGGGTTCCGCTTCGGATGTACGGGTCCTACATAATGCGCTGACCCGAAATGATGTTCCACTAATTGTACCAAACGTTAATTGTTTCTTCATAAACAACATACAATATTCTTCACCCTAAACATCATTCTTAACACACTAGGTAACACGTCCCTAACTTTTACGCAATGTAGGAAAATATTTCGTCGTTGACGCAGGATATGCTCACTCACCTGGGTTCATGGCACCTTATCGCAGTGTCTGATACCACTTGCACGAATATCGAATCGGGAGAGCACCCATTAACAAGGATCTGTTCAATTATAGACACGTGCAATTGCGAAATGCAGTTGAATGTTGTTTTGGGGTAATGAAGGGACGGTTTCCTATCTTGAAGACAGCTACGCAATATCCATTTGAGACCCAGGTGAAGATTGTAGTATCTTGCTGTATACTACATAATTTCATTTGGCAAGAAGACGAAACTGAAGGACATGATTTGGAGAATGCTAGCATAACTGTGGGGGATGCAGAGAGCAATCCTACACCAAATGAGGTATCAACAATGGATGTACGCATGTGGCTAGTGCAAGCGACACAACAATAGAAATTTGCATGGATCAATGTTCGAGATCAGATTGCAGAGCGAATGTGGACTAACGCGCAAACAAACAGTAGGACTACATAGGGTGTAACGTCCCGTCCAACTAGCACAGTATCCTGGGCGTCTACGTCGGATTTGCCGCAGGACCATCAGTTTAAACTGCTCAGGGTGTGGTACCACTAACAAAATTAACCTAGGATCAGGCCATTAGAACGGACCAGGCTGGCCATGATGGGACCTGACGTGGCCCGCCAAGCCTGATCGCCGTTTTCACTTTGTCAACAGCCCGTGTGGGCCACCCAGTGACCGAGGGTGGTCAGAAAAATCTAAAATTTTCGAAAATCATATATCTCACTGGGCTTGTGGACCATCGCGGACAACGGACCCAGTGGACACCCAGAACTGGGATCTGGCACTAGCCGAATGCATCCCACCAACGCCAAAAATTGGAATCTGGCACTTACAAATGAAATCAGGATTTCCGGGCGTTCCAGCCGTCGGATTTCTTCCAAATTTGTGGTGGTGGTTTAATATATTTTTCTACGCCCGTCCACCAAATCTGGGACCTGATCGTTGAACGGTGACCGTTGATCGCAAATCGGACCCTTACGATTAAACCGCACATCCGTTTGTTCCCAAATTTTGCAGGGCCCTTCATCGGGCCATGGATCACCTACCCTACAAGTTTCATGGCTAGAGGGCCACCAGAACTGCCCCAATCACCAGATCGGCCCCCACAGGGCCATTTTTTGGACGAAAGTGCCTGCTCAGATCATATATCCGTTCATCCGTTCGCCCTCGATTTTTGCATGGACCCTAGTCGCGTCATAAGACACCTCCACGCCGAATTTGGTGGCCTGAAGGGTGTTAGGGCCACCTCAACACCAATGGGTGTCCCATAAGTCTATTTTGGGAAGACTTGGGGACATGGGGCCAAAAGACCCAACTCTAGGGAAATAAGCCCTAACCCTTTTCTCATGAACCCCTTCACTCTCTCAACAACAACCCTCTCTCCCTCCTAACTCCCCCTTCAACTCTCAACAACCCATCCCTTGTCCTTCTTAATCTCTCCCAATCTCCAACAATCAATCTCTCCCTCAACATCCTCACCACCTTACGACAACAAGGCCCTCCCTTGTAGCTTCCACCCTTCTCTAACGACCAAGGAAAGTGAAGAAGGAGGGAAGTGAAGGCAAGGAAGTGTGGTGGACCCAAAATCGAGTTGGTGGGGCCCTAGAGAATCGACCCTTCAACACCCCATCCCTCCTCCAAGGAGAAACTCTCCGCCACAAACCCCAATATTCGTCCGTGGGCCCTCTTGGTAAGATCCCTCACTCTTTTTTCCCTTGAAATCCTTGTATTGAAGAAGAAATGGTATGGATTTCTCTCATGCTTGGATTGTTTTAGGGATTCCGGCCGGCCAACCTCCAAAACCCTCACCTCTAGGTCGTTTCCGAGCTTCCATCAAATTCGAGGTGCGGACTATTGCTCTTAGGTGGCCTAGCACCAATTTTAGCGTGAATGTAATGATTTTGAGTGCTTGGATGTCATGTTTGGAATTCTAGAAAGAACCCTAGGGATTTTCATGATTGGTTGGATTTGTTAGAATATGCATACTAAATTTTCAAATGTGATATACATTGTGCCTTCTCATAATATGATGTTGGATGATAACATGCTTGTGGTTGTGATTCATTTCCCTCATGTGTGGTGCTTCATTGTATGTGTGATTATTTGCTGGGATGCTCATGATTTTCAAGATGGAGAAAGTGAAAACTTCCTCACCCAACTCACACACTCACATGCACTTTAATTTTACGATGATACTTGCTAGCTTGTTAAAGGTATTTGATTGGTAGGATTGGAATGCATGAGAATGTGGTATGGATGTGATGAATGATAACATGAGGCATGGCATGCGGTAGTTCTCTTTTTTTTTACTCTCTTGGGATGGTCAGGAACCTGACGAGAGAGGGTAGCCCCATTGGTAGGACTACGCTAAGGCTAGTCTGGCGGATTGGGTGGGAGTGTTCGGGTGGCTGTAGTTCGACTACATGGGACTCTTGTGCCCAAGGCCATTCATCTCATGCTCGCCTGATTTGTGCGGACTAGCCTACTACCTGATCATCCCTGTTTGTTAACCATGTTCGCATATATATGTATGGAACCTGATGCACCCTACAACCTTTGTGGCCCATTGATGACTAGACTATAACTGGTCCACAGTCTCGTGAGTCGGGCATGGTGGAATGGGACACTGTGTCCGAGCTGTCGGCCTACGCTGGGGTACCGCGCCTCCCCATAGTGACCGCGAACGATCCCTTCCTCATCGGCACTCCTCATGTGCTTGGAGTCGGGAATGAGGACCCGACGGGATCACGGACCGCGGGGACTCGGCCTCACGCATTGATGGGGCCTTGGCCTCGCAACCAGATTAGGGCAGTGACATGTAGGGTGAATCAGAATCCCCAACCTGCTGGATGAATGAACTTAACTAAAAAACTTGGCTAACACGATCGCATTGCATCGCATTAGTTAGTGTGGCGACTCGGCAGTCGAGGTCGCTCTGAGGGAGTGTTGCCATATGCAATCGTTAGATGGAGTCGCTCGAGGGAGCGTTGCGGCGAGGGCATGCATCATATCATTGCATTGCATACACATTTAATAAGAGTTGTAGGCGTTGCTGATTGACTGCTTTTCATTAAATTCATGTTATAATTGATGCCTGTTATAACTTAAGATTAATAGTTCACACTGAGTTGATCACTCACTCCCACTCTGGGACGGTGTTTTAAAACACCAACCAGACGCTTCCATAGATACAGGTGGCGATGATCAGGAGGAGCCTGGCAGCGTGAGTCTGGAGGAGGAGGAGGAGGAGTACTCCTACTTTCAGTTGATGGGCGGAGCTGCATCGGACCCATAGATGAGTCGAGGGGTCGCTGGGCTGGGAGCTCAGCCCTATTCTTTTGGACTTGTTATATTTTTGTGATTTTAGTTATGTGGCGCCATGGGCGCCCCTTCATTCTTTTGGACATGTATATAGCTATTTATGTTGTTTCCTTCCATTCAGTGGACGTGTGGTTGTGCTTCATGTTCCAGGTTGTTCCAACTTGCGTAAATTTTTAATTTGATTAATCATAAACCATAAAATGTGTGATATGTGACACCGGGAACTCGGGTGTTGAGTAATTACTCGGCCCCCGATTTTCAGGGCATTACAAGTTGGTATCAGAGCATAGTCTGGAATTTCTTGGGCCATGGGTCATGAACCCACTCCGCGTCCGCTGGCGCGCGTAGCTGCACATTAGGAGCCGTAATTGGGACTTAGGACACAAGGAACTATCCCAGAATTAGAGTGTATCGGTCTAGGATCGCGCCGAGGATCAAGGGAATTGAAGGCTGAGCCAACGCCAATTGTGGATGAGCTGGTTTCGGACAAATCTCGACTGTTACAGCCCAATCAGGGATAGAGTACGGGCGGTGAACGAATTTTCATCAGAATTAGGGGAAACATAGAAAATTAGACTTTTTACCCCTAAGAAGGAAAAATCTCCTGAAACGAATAGGTCCATTGCGTAGATCGGCTTCTCCTACCCCAAATTCATATATGGCACTTCCCGTGGAGCGTTCCCAACGCCCGGGAATACCCGATCCAAACCGGGACCAGGAGACCGGCGTGCCCGCCCCGCCGGTCGGCGTTGTTGCCCCGCCGAACGTCCAGCGAGCGGCGTGGCCCCCGCCGAGTTTGAATTTCCACCCCGCCGAGCCGCGGGCTCGCCCCGCCGAACCGGCGTTGTCGCCTCGCCGAGCGTCCAGCGATCCGCGTCGGCCCCGCCGAGCGGCGTTTTCACCTCGCCGACCCGCGTTTTGGCCCCTCCGAGCGGCGTGCTCGCCCCGCCGGACCACCCTCATTACCCCACACCGAAAAATCTGAATTTTGGGTGGGCCCCACTGCTTTGTCCCCTTTAAACAACCCTCTCCCTCTCCCATTTCACTCATTCCTCTCCATCTCTCTTTCCCATTTCCCTCATTTCTCTCCACCTCCTCTCTCTCATTTCTTTCAACACCCATTCCTCTCCATCTCTCTTTCCCATTTCCCTCATTTCTCTCCATCTTCCTCTCTCTCATTTCTCTCCATCTCTCTCCCATTGTCCCTCAACACACTCTCTCTCATTCCCTCATTTCTCTCCATCTCTCTCTTTCTCATCTTCCTCATTCCTCCACCCTACCCATTTTTCCTCCTCACCCCCAACAAAACCTCCACCTTCCTTGTCTTCCTCAAACCCAACACCAATCCTCATCCCCTCACTCCCATTCCCCAACACCACCTCCCGTCTTCCACATTTCCCCATCCCATCCTTTCTTCCATTTCCAAAAACCCACATTTCTCCTAGCCAAGGGAGATGGCCTTCCTTGCCACTGTTGTGTCTTTTTTCACTATTCTGGTGATCCTTTCTCTTATGGGGAAGAAAAGACCGGCTTCCGAGGAAGCGGGACCGAGCCAAGAGCGACGCGGTAAGAAAAAGGCCGGTCCAACTGGAAAGGCGAGTACTGAGGTTCGATCGAAGAGGCGGAGTGATTCCCGAAGAGATGAAGCGCTCGCCAATGATTTGGGAAATTTTCGAGTGCGCCAAGTCGCCTTCGAGGCCTTCGTGGAGGAACCCCTCTTAGGTAACAACTCCCTACTCAACCGGCTGATTAAGAATGAATGGGGTCCCATATTTTATGTAAACACGCAGGCCGATGTGGGGCAGGCTAGGATGTTCTACACTCGGATTAGAAATCCTATATTCGAACCCCTTGGTTTTGATTTTATCGTGCGTGGGGAGGAAATCGACTTGGGAGTCGAAGAGTTCGCCGAGTTGTTGGGAGTGCCGCTAGGGGAGGTGCAGATTGATGAAGCGAATCTCGAATCGGGAGCGGCTCGCGATGAACGTTCCCGTTTCCTTTGTGGCCAAGTTGTCCCTTGGATCCGGGATGTCGGTCTGTATGCAACCCACATGATCCCCAAGTATCGGGTGCTTCACCGCATTGCCACCCACAATGTATACCCGAGGTTGAAGAACCGTACTGAATGCTCTCGCTACATGGTGGAGTTCTTGTATCAGGTGGGCCAGGGAGCAAATGTGTGCGCCCCTAGCACAGTGCTCTATCAGATCGTGAAGGCTGCGAGATCGACTCGGAAGGACATAGCTCTCCCATTTGGCCGCCTAGCCTGCTATATAGCCGACCAGTATGGGATTGGTGGATCAGACTGGAATCACATACCGGTTGAAATCCTGGGGAACAAAGTGCTAAACTCTATGGGTGTGGGACCCAGGCAAAGGCAGGCCCACATTGATCAGTATGGGGATGAGGATGAAGAGGAAGAGGAAGATGAGGAAGGTGGCGAGAGCAAGCATGATGATGAGGATGAAGCCGAAGAGGCAACTAAGGCTGAGGAGATCAGGGTTGTTAGTCAGGAGCCTCTTACCGTCCCAGGTATACACGACCGCTTGGACGCGCTCCAGCAGTAGGTAGCTGGGATCAAGGAGAGCCAAGCAAGGATTGAGGCGAACCAAGCCAAGCAGGAGAAGTGGAACAAGAAGATATATCGGGCCATAAAGGCCCTGATCTGCTGCAGCAAGGGGGAAGAGGCACCTCCCCTTTCGCCTGACTCAGACAAGTAACAATACCACCTGACTGATAATTAGTAGTTTACTTTAAGTTGTTTAGATCTAACTCCATGTATGGGTGGATGATTAGGACCTTGCTTCAGTAACTTGTATTTCCTTTCTGTTTAGTATGTTTATTAGTGTTTGTAAGCCACGCTGTAACATGTAACTGGCCATGTCAATAGCATTTTGAAATCAATGTGAATGTGTGGATTGCCTCGGCAGATCTTTTGTCATCTTAATGTGCTTATATGTGCATTGCCTGTGTTCACGAATGAATTGTATAAAATCTCGCATGTGTACGCATAACCTGGGCATGAGAAATGTTCTAACCTATTTTGGGACATTCTTCCAGAAATGCCTCCACGACAAGAGGGTCGATTTGTCCACCTCCCCACGGTGGCTGGTCGATCGGGACCGTGTCCCCGTTGAGCAACAAGGCCCACAAGGTGCGGATGGTTCCCAAAATATGGGTAGTACCACACAGGAGGCGGCCCTCAAATGCTCTCACGCCTAAGCCCAAGTCCGCGAGCACTGCATTCTCTCGCCACCGTCCATGGACCAGATAATAAATGTCGCTTCTCATGCAAAGAACAACAACAAATGATGGTCGTTTAGTATGCAACAAAGAACAACAGATGATGGCCACAAATATACAACAACAACAACACATGTTGGCCATTGTGATGGGGGCCTTGGCCCGGACTCTGGGCACGCCAACCAGAGCCACCCGCCATGGTCGCTCCGCGACCAAGCCGAGCAATCTATTTCAAGCAATTCCAATGGCATAGGCCGCTTCCACGCTTTGGCACCCACCGCCCTGAGGAAGCGGAGTATTGGCTCAATCGAGTCACCAAGTCTACGGAATCCTCAAGTGGAAAACGTGGAGCTTGCCTTTTACCTCTTTGAGAAAGAGGCGATTTATGGTGGGAGAGTGTCCTCGTGTCTCTTCGAGGGCCATGTATGGACGTGGGAAGCATTTGAAACCCGTTTCAACGGAAAATATATTCCCTAATCCTACCAAAGATGAGCGGGAGAATAAATTCCTCCGCCTCCAACAATGGGGGAATGAGCGTGGCGCAATATGAGAACCGGTTCACCGAACTGTCTCGCTACACTTCTGAAATGATCGCCAACGAGGCGATCAAAATGAGGCGATATACGGCAGGGCTGAGGAGTGACATTCGCTCCAAACTGTGTTGCATGAACATCGGGACATATGCGAAGCTCGTTGAGATGTCTACTCTCTGGCCGAACAGGATGAGGAGCGTGTCTCACGGGCCCGTACACACTGTGGGGCCACGAAACCGGACCGAAGGACCGTCCTCTTTATTCACGGGAAAGAGGCCGCGCCCAAATTCTCCCCACGATTAGCGGGCCGCACTAAGGCACCTCCTACGCGACCCACTCGCACGTGCGACTATTGCCGGAGGCCGGGCCATTCGAGCCACACCGGCTTTACTCGGATGAGGGACCTCGGCTTCACGCCACCCCGCAATAAGGGCCTGTGCCTCCACAACGGGCATTACAGATTCCGCCTCGGACAATGGGGCCTACCCCACGTTCGTCATACTACGCTCGCACCTCAAGTTAGGCCGCCACAACGGCCTATGCAACGACCAAGATCGCGTCAACGCGAGTCCATGCCGGGGCGAGAAGGTCAAGATGCCGTCATCCCCACTCCCACGGCCTTCGAGGTGACGACACACATTGAAGGTACCCCCATCTTTTTATTGGTGGACATGGGATCCACTACTTCTCTCATAACATATGCTACTGTTAAGCATCTAGATTGCGCTACTCCCTTTATCGGGGTGAGGATCATTGCCGCCGGCAGATCGTCTCGAAGCTAACAAAATATCTTTGTGATTGCCCCATCGATTTAGGGTGCAAGTCGGCATTTGTGGACTTGATAGTGATTAAGATCTTCCACTATGATGTTATCCCAGGCATGGATTGGTTGACCGCGATGAAGGCCGAGATTTCATGGAGACCCCGACAAAGTGAAAATATTCGAAGACGACGGCACTTCTCTCACGTTTCCAGTCCAGGTTAGCCATGATCACAGGATTTTATGTTATGCTTCTTTGGAAGACGGGTATGATGGGCCCTCACACTCATGCACTCCCATAGTCCAAGACTTCGATGATGTATTCAAAGCCATACCTGGACTTCCTCCTCGATGGGAAATAGACTTCACTATCGATTTGACTCCGGGTGCTAAGCCCATCTCCTTGCCTACTTACCGCATGCCCCCATGTGAGATGGAAGAGCTACGGTCGCAGATTGACAGCTTGCTAGAAAAAGGCTTCATCCGGCCCAGTGTCTCGCCGTGGGGAGCCCCAGTCCTATTTGTGAAGAAGAAGGATGGCTTATTGCGGTTGTGTGTGGATTACAGGAGATTGAACCAAGTGACGGTTCGGAACAAGTACCCATTGCCCAGAATTGATGACTTGTTTGACCAGCTGAGGGGTGCCAAATACTTCTCCAAGATCGATCTACAATCGGGGTACCATCACCGCGAGTCGTGACGAGGATATACTAAAACGGCCTTCGTAACTGCTTTGGCCATTATGAGTTCCTAGTTATGTCATTCGGGCTCACCAATGCCCCAGCGGTATTCATGGATCTCATGAACAGGATCTTCAGGCCGTTCATATACTGGTCGTTGTGGTATTCATAGATGACATATTGATTTACTCAAAGAGCCGCGAGGAGCATGAAGAGCATCTCAGGGCAGTCCTTGGAACTCTTGAGAAAAATTGATTATTTGCGCAGTTTAGGAAGTGCGACTTCTGGAAGGAGGAGGTCAAATTTCTGGGTCATGTAGTGTCCAAGGAGGGCATATCGGTAGATCTCGCTAAGGTTGCGGGCGTGCGTAAGATTGGAAGCAACCGAAGTCGGTCACGAAAGTGAGGAGTTTTCTCGGCCTCGGTCGCCGCTATTATCGAAGGTTCATTAAGGACTTTTCAAAGATAGCTCGGCCACTATCCCAGCTGACGTGGAAGGACCTCAAGTTTGCCTGGAATGAGAAGGCAGAGGCGGCCTTCCTAGAGCTGAAAGATAAACTGACTTCGGCACCTGTGCTTGTGCTCCCTGAGCAAGGGATCAAGTACACTGTCTACACAGACGCTTCCCATGTGGGCTTGGGTTGTGTGCTCATGCAAAGAGACAGGGCAATTGCTTATGCGTCTCGACAATTAAGGAAACATGAGGAAAATTATCCTACCCATGACCTCGAGCTTGCGGCGGTAGTTTTCGCATTGAAGATATGGCGACACTATCTTTATGGCGAAGAGTTTGAGCTCTTTTCTGATCATAAGAGCCTCAAATACATCTTCACCAGAAGGACCTGAACATGAGGCAACGTCGCTGGATGGAGACGTTGAAGGATTTAAGTTCGAGGTCTCGTACCACCCCGGTAAGGCCAATCTGGTGGCGGACGCATTGAGTCGTAAGAAAACAATTGAATTTGCGGCCCCGCTGATGGTGAGAGAGTGGGACATGGTAGAATTCATACGGGACTTCGACATGAAGCTAACCGTGGAGGAGCCATATGCGGTAGTAGCACACCTTCAGGCTCAGCCAATGATTGATAGCAAAATCATTGAAACCCAAGAGGGCGATGAGCTATTGCAGAAGATGAGGGAAAGAGCGAGGAATGATATGAAGTCCGAATGGAGAGTTGGAAAGGATAAGGGATTGCGCTACCGAGGCCGCCTTTGTGTTCCTAACCTTCTGGGACTGCGAGAAGAAGTCCTAAATGCTGCTCACAACTCTAAGTTGGCGATGCACCCTGGTAGTACGAAGATGTACCGGATTTGAAGGAACTATTGGTGGGACAACATGAAGAAAGAAATATGAGTATGTGTCCCGATTTCTCACATGTCAACAAGTCAAGGTCGAACACCGCCGACCACCTGGGGCCTTTTGCAACCCATGCCTATAGCGGAATGGAAATGGGACTTCATATCAATGGATTTTATTTCCTGGCTTGCCCAAGACTAGGAAGGGGCATGACTCGATATGGGTGATTGTGGACAAAGCAACCAAATCGCCCATTTTCGCACAATCAAGACTTCAAGCTCCGTCGATGATTTGGCTAAGTTGTATATCAAGGAAATAGTGCGGCTCCATGGCGTCCCATTGGAGATTGTGTCGGACCGGATACTCGCTTCACGTCGATTTTCGGGACCCGCATTCAAGAAGCTATGGGAAAAACGAAGTTTAGCACCGCTTTCCACCCGTTATTTGCGATGGGCAGACCGAAGGGTGAACCGCATTTTAGAAGACATGTTACGGGCTTGTGTTCTAGACTTTCAGAGAGCTGGACGACCGTCTCCCATATGCCGAGTTCGCCACAACAATAGCTTCCAAGCTATCATCGGCATGGCGCCTTATGAGGCTTTGTATGGGTGTCCATGCCGAGCCCCGCATTGTTGGGAAGAAATTGGCGAGAAGAGCTTGCTAGACCGAATTTGGTGTCACGACCGAGAAGATTGAAATTATCCTGCGCCGCTCTTAACACTCAAAGCAGCAGGTAAAGTGCTATGCCGACACAAGGCGAAGAGACTTGGAGTTTGAAGTGGGGACCATGTATTCCTCAAAATCTCCCCAATGAAGGGTGTCCCGCGCTCGGAAGAAAGGGAAGCTCACGCCCGATTCATTGGGCCTTTCCAGATTTTGGACCGGGTAGGTGCAGTTGCCTATCGCCTGGCCTTACCTACGCCACTTGTTGGAGTGCATAACGTCTTCCATGTATCCATGTTGAAGAAGTACGTCCCTGATCCTTCGCATATCATCAGGTGGGAACATGTGGAACTCAAGGATAATGCCACATACATTCTTCGCCCACTAGAATATGGATAGAAGGAACAGTCCTACGCAACAAAGTCATCCCATCGGGTCAAAGTCCTATGGACCCATCACGATGAAGAAGAGGCTACTTGGGAGACAATGGTTAAGTCCAGAAGCATTACCCGAGCCTCGTCAAAGAATAATTTAACGGTACAAATTTTGAGGGTGAAATTTATTTATAAGGGGGTAGATTGTAACGTCCCCGTGGCCCAACCAAAGACAAGTATCCTCGGGCGTCCATGTCGGATTTGCCGCAGACCATCGCTTTAAATCGCTTCGGTGGTGTGGTACCACCAACAAAATTAACCTAGGATCAGGCCATTAGAACGGACCAGGCCGGGCCATGATGGGACCCGACGTGGCCCGCCAAGCCCGATCGCTGCCACTTTGTCAATAGCCGTGTGGGCCACCCAAATGACCGAGGGTGGTCGAAAAATCTAAAATTTTCGAAAATCATATATCTCATGGGCTTGTGGACCATCGCGGCAATGGGACCCAAGTGGACACCCGAATCGGGATCCGCACTAGCCGAATGCATCCCACCAACGCCAAAAATTGGAATCGCACTTACAAATGAAATCGGGATTTCCGGCTGCCTTCGGATTTCCTCCAAATTTGTGCTGGTGGTTTAATATATTTTTCTACGCCCGTCCACAAAATCTGGGACCTGATCGTTGAACGGTGACCGTCGATCGTAAATCAGACCCTTACGATCAAACCGCACATCCGTTTGTTCCCAAAATTTGCAAGGCCCTTCATCGGGCCATGGATCACCTACCCTACAAGTTTCATGGCCAGAGGGCCACCAGAATCGCCCCAATCACCAGATCGGCCCCCACAGGGCCATTTTTGGGATGAAAGTGCCTGCTCAGATCATATATCCGTTCATCCGTTCGCCCTCAATTTTTGCATGGACCCTAGTAGCGTCATAAGACACCTCCACGCCGAATTTGGTGGCCTAAAGGGTGTTAGGGCCACCTCAACACCAATGGGTGTCCCATAAGTCTATTTTGGGAAGACTTGGGGACATGGGGCCAAAAGACCCAACTCTAGGGAAATAAGCCCTAACCCTTTTCTCATGAACCCCTTCACTCTCTCAACAACAACCCTCTCTCCCTCCTAACTCCCCCTTCAACTCTCAACAACCCATCCCTTGTCCTTCTTAATCTCTCCCAATCTCCAACAATCAATCTCTCCCTCAACATCCTCACCACCTTACGACAACAAGGCCCTCCCTTGTAGCTTCCACCCTTCTCCAACGACCAAGGAAAGTGAAGAAGGAGGGAAGTGAAGGCAAGGAAGTGTGGTGGACCCAAAATCGAGTTGGTGGGGCCCTAGAGAATCGACCCTTCAACACCCCATCCCTCCTCCAAGGAGAAACTCTCCGCCACAAACCCCAATATTCGTCCGTGGGCCCTCTTGGTAAGATCCTCACTCTTTTTCCCTTGAAATCCTTGTATTGAAGAAGAAATGGTATGGATTTCTCTCATGCTTGGATTGTTTTAGGGATTCCGGCCGGCCAACCTCCAAAACCCTCACCTCTAGGTCGTTTCCGAGCTTCCATCAAATTCGAGGTGCGGACTATTGCTCTTAGGTGGCCTAGCACCAATTTTAGCGTGGATGTAATGATTTTGAGTGCTTGGATGTCATGTTTGGAATTCTAGAAAGAACCCTAGGGATTTTCATGATTGGTTGGATTTGTTAGAATATGCATGCTAAATTTTTAAATGTGATATACATTGTGCCTTCTCATAATATGATGTTGGATGATAACATGCTTGTGGTTGTGATTCATTTCCCTCATGTGTGGTGCTTCATTGTATGTGTGATTATTTGCTGGGATGCTCATGATTTTCAAGATGGAGAAAGTGAAAACTTCCTCACCCAACTCACACACTCACATGCACTTTAATTTTACGATGATACTTGCTAGCTTGTTAAAGGTATTTGATTGGTAGGATTGGAATGCATGAGAATGTGGTATGGATGTGATGAATGATAACATGAGGCGTGGCATGCGGTAGTTCTCTTTTTTTTTTTACTCTCTTGGGATGGTCAGGAACCTGACGAGAGAGGGTAGCCCCATTGGTAGGACTACGCTAAGGCTAGTCTGGCGGATTGGGCGGGAGTGTTCGGGTGGCTGTAGTTCGACTACATGGGACTCTTGTGCCCGAGGCCATTCGTCTCATGCTCGCCTGATTTGTGCAGACTAGCCTACTACCTGATCATCCCTGTTTGTTAACCATGTTCGCACATATATGTATGGAACCTGATGCACCCTACAACCTTTGTGGCCCATTGATGACTAGACTATAACTGGTCCACAGTCTCGTGAGCCGGGCATGGTGGAATGGGACACTGTGTCCGAGCTATCGGCCTACGCTGGGGTACCGCGCCTCCCCATAGTGACCGCGAACGATCCCTTCCTCATCGACACTCCTCATGTGCTTGGAGTCGGGAATGAGGACCCGACGGGATCACGGACCGTGGGGACTCGGCCTCACGCATTGATGGGGCCTTGGCCTCGCAACCAGATTAGGGCAGTGACATGTAGGGTGAATCGAATCCCCAACCCGCTGGATGAATGGACTTAACTAAAAGCTTGGCTAACACGATCGCATTGCATCGCTTTAGTTAGGGTGGCGACTCGGCGGCCGAGGTCGCTCCCGAGGGAGTGTTGCCATATGCGATCGTTAGATGGAGTCGCCGAGGGAGCGTTCATGGGCGAGGGCATGCATTATATCATTGCATTGCATACGCATTTAATAAGAGTTGTAGGCGTTCGATTGACATCCTTTTCATTAAATTCATGTTATAATTGATGCCTGTTATAACTTAAGATTAATAGTTCACACTGAGTTGATCACTTACTCCCACTGGGACGGTGTTTTAAAACACCAACCAGACGCTTCCATAGATGCAGGTGGCGATGATCAGGAGGAGCCTGGCAGCGTGAGTCTGGAGGAGGAGGAGGAGTACTCCTACTTTCAGTTGATGGGCGGAGCTGCATCGGACCCGTAGATGAGTCGAGGGGTCGCTGGGCTGGGAGCTCAGCCCTATTCTTTTGGACTTGTTATATTTTTGTGATTTTAGTTGTGTGGCGCCATGGGCGCCCCTTCATTCTTTTGGACATGTATATAGCTATTTATGTTGTTTCCTTCCATTCAGTGGACGTGTGGTTGTGCTTCATGTTCCAGGTTGTTCCAACTTGCGCAAATTTTTAATTTGATTAATCATAAACCATAAAATGTGTGATATGTGACACCGGGAACTCGGGTGTTGAGTAATTACTCGGCCCCCCGATTTTCAGGGCGTTACAAGTTGGTATCAGAGCATAGTCTGGAATTTCTTGGGCCATGGGTCATGAACCCACTCCGCGTCCGGGCGCGCGTGTAGGTGCACATTAGGAGCCGTAGTGGGACTTAGACACAAGGAACTATCCCAGAATTAGAGTGTATCGGTCTAGGATCGCGCCGAGGATCAAGGGAATTGAAGGCTGGAGCCAACGCCAATTGTGGATGAGCTGGTTTCGGACAAATCTCGACTGTTACGGCCCAATCAGGGATAGAGTACTGGCGGTGAACGAATTTTCATCGGAATTAGGGGAAACATAGAAAATTGGACTTTTTACCCCTAAGAAGGAAAAATCTCCCGAAACGAATAGGCCCATTGCGTAGATCGGCTTCTCCTACCCCAAATTCAGATATGGCACTTCCCGTGGAGCGTTCCCGACGCCCGGGAATACCCGATCCAAACAGGGACCAGGAGACCGGCGTGCCCGCCCCGCCGGTCGGCGTTGTCGCCCCGCCGGACGTCCAGCGAGCGGCGTGGCCCCCGCCGAGTTCGCGTTTCCGCCTCGCCGAGCCGCGGGCTCGCCCCGCCGAACCGGCGTTGTCGCCTCGCCGAGCGTCCAGCGATCCGCGTCGGCCCCGCCGAGCGGCGTTTTCACCTCGCCGACCCGCGTTTTGGCCCCTCCGAGCGGCGTGCTCGCCCCGCCGGACCACCCTCATTACCCCACACCGAAAAATCTGAATTTTGGGTGGGCCCCACTGCTTTGTCCCCTTTAAACAACCCTCTCCTCTCCCATTTCACTCATTCCTCTCCATCTCTCTTTCCCATTTCCCTCATTTCTCTCCACCTCCCTCTCTCTCATTTCTTTCAACACCCATTCCTCTCCATCTCTCTTTCCCATTTCCCTCATTTCTCTCCATCTTCCTCTCTCTCATTTCTCTCCATCTCTCTCCCATTGTCCCTCAACACACTCTCTCTCATTCCCTCATTTCTCTCCATCTCTCTCTTTCTCATCTTCCTCATTCCTCCACCCTACCCATTTTTCCTCCTCACCCCCAACAAAACCTCCACCTTCCTTGTCTTCCTCAAACCCAACACCAATCCTCATCCCCTCACTCCCATTCCCCAACACCACCTCCCGTCTTCCACATTTCCCCATCCCATCCTTTCTTCCATTTCTAAAAACCCACATTTCTCCTAGCCAAGGGAGATGGCCTTCCTTGCCACCGTTGTGTCTTTTTTCACTATTCCGGTGATCCTTTCTCTTATGGGGAAGAAAAGACCGGCTTCCGAGGAAGCGGGACCGAGCCAAGAGCGACGCGGTAAGAAAAAGGCCGGTCCGACTGGAAAGGCGAGTACTGAGGTTCGATCGAAGAGGCGGAGTGATTTCCGAAGAGATGAAGCGCTCGCCAATGATTTGGAAAATTTTCGAGTGCGCCAAGTCGCCTTCGAGGCCTTCGTGGAGGAACCCCTCCTAGGTAACAACTCCCTACTCAACCGGCTGATTAAGAATGAATGGGGTCCCATATTTTATGTAAACACGCAGGCCGATGTGGGGCAGGCTAGGATGTTCTACACTCGGATTAGAAATTCTATATTCGAACCCCTTGGTTTTGATCTTATCGTGCGTGGGGAGGAAATCCACTTGGGAGTCGAAGAGTTCGCCGAGTTGTTGGGAGTGCCGCTAGGGGAGGTGCAGATTGATGGAGCGAATCTCGAATAGGGAGCGGCTCGCGATGAACGTTCCCGTTTCCTTTGTGGCCAAGTTGTCCCTTGAATCCGGGATGTCGGTCTGTACGCAACCCACATGATCCCCAAGTATCGGGTGCTTCACCGCATTGCCACCCACAATGTATACCCGAGGTTGAAGAACCGTACTGAATGCTCTCGCTACATGGTGGAGTTCTTGTATCAGGTGGGCTAGGGAGCAAATGTGTGCGCCCCTAGACAAGGTGCTCTATCGATCGTGAAGGCCGCGAGATCGACTCGGAAGGACATAGCTCTCCCATTTGGCCGCCTAGCCTGCTATATAGCCGACCAGTATGGGATTGGTGGATCAGACGGGAATCACATACCGGTTGAAATCCTGGGGAACAAAGTGCTAAACTCTATAGGTGTGGGACCCAGGCAAAGGCAGGCCCACATTGATCAGTATGGGGATGAGGATGAAGAGGAAGAGGAAGATGAGGAAGGTAGCGAGAGCAAGCATGATGATGAGGATGAAGCCGAAGAGGCAACTAAGGCTGAGGAGATCAGGGTTGTTAGTCAGGAGCCTCTTACCGTCCCAGGTATACACGACCGCTTGGATGCGCTCCAGGCAGAGGTAGCTGGGATCAAGGAGAGCCAAGCAAGGATTGAGGCGAACCAAGCCAAGCAGGAGAAGTGGAACAAGAAGATATATCGGGCCATAAAGGCCCTGATCTGCTGCAGCAAGGGGGAAGAGGCACCTCCCCTTTCGCCTGACTCAGACAAGTAACAATACCACCTGACTGATAATTAGTAGTTTACTTTAAGTTGTTTAGATCTAACTCCATGTATGGGTGGATGATTAGGACCTTGCTTCAGTAACTTGTATTTCCTTTCTGTTTAGTATGTTTATTAGTGTTTGTAAGCCACGCTGTAACATGTAACTGGCCATGTCAATAGCATTTTGAAATCAATGTGAATGTGTGGATTGCCTCGGCAGATCTTTTGTCATCTTAATGTGCTTATATGTGCATTGCCTGTGTTCACGAATGAATTGTATAAAATCTCGCATGTGTACGCATAACCTGGGCATGAGAAATGTTCTAACATATTTTGGGACATTCTTCCAGGAAATGCCTCCACGACAAGAGGGTCGATTTGTCCGCCTCCCCCACGGTGGCTTGGTCGATCGGGACCAGGTCCCTGTTGAGCAACAAGGCCCACAAGGTGCGGATGGTTCCCAAAATACGGGTAGTACCACACAGGAGGCGGCCCCAAATGCTCCGCCGCCACAAGCCGCGGCACCTGTACCCCCTCCGCCACCGTCCATGGACCAGATGGGCCAAATGCTGCTTCTCATGCAGCAACAACAACAAATGATGGTCGCGAGTATGCAACAGCAACAGCAGATGATGGCCACAAATATACAACAACAACAACACATGTTGGCCATTGTGATGGGGGCCTTGGCCCAGAATTTGGGCACGCCGTAACCAGAGCCACCCGCCATGGCTGCTCCCGCGACCAGCACGAGCAATCTATTTCAGCAATTCCAACGGCATAGGCCGCCTACGTTTGCCGGCACCCACCACCTAGAGGAAGCGGAGTATTGGCTCAATCGAGTCACCAAGCTGCTACGGCCTCTCCACTGTTCTGAAGTGGAAAACGTGGAGCTTGCCTCTTACCTCTTTGAGAAAGAGGCAGATTTATGGTGGGAGAGTGTCCTCAGGTCTCTTCTTGAGGGCCATGTATGGACGTGGGAAGCATTTCAAACCCGTTTCAACGGAAAATATATTCCCCAATCCTACCAGCATGAGCGGGAGAATGAATTCCACCACCTCCAACAGGGGGAATGAGCGTGGCGCAATATGAGAACCGGTTCACCGAACTGTCTCGCTACACTTCTGAAATGATCGCCAACGAGGCGATCAAAATGAGGCGATATACGGCAGGGCTGAGGAGTGACATTCGCTCCAAATTGTGTTGCATGAACATCGGGACATATGCGGAGCTCGTTGAGATGTCTACTCGGGCTGAACAGGATGAGGAGCGCGTCTCACGGGCCCGTACACAGCTGGGGCCACGAAACCGGACCGAAGGACCGTCCTCTTCATTCACGGGAAAGAGGCCTCGCCCAAATCCCCAACCTGCTGGATGAATGGACTTAACTAAAAAACTTGGCTAACACGATCGCATTACATCGCATTAGTTAGGGTGGCGACTCGGCAGTCGAGGTCGCTCTGAGGGAGTGTTGCCATATGCGATCGTTAGATGGAGTCGCTCGAGGGAGCGTTGCGGCGAGGGCATGCATCATATCATTGCATTGCATACGCATTTAATAAGAGTTGTAGGCGTTGCTGATTGACTGCTTTTCATTAAATTCATGTTATAATTGATGCCTGTTATAACTTAAGATTAATAGTTCACACTGAGTTGATCACTCACTCCCACTCTGGGACGGTGTTTTAAAACATCAACCAGACGCTTCCATAGATGCAGGTGGCGATGATCAGGAGGAGCCTGGCAGCATGAGTTTGGAGGAGGAGTACTCCTACTTTCAGTTGATGGGCGGAGCTGCATCGGACCCATAGATGAGTCGAGGGGTCGCTGGGCTGGGAGCTCAGCCCTATTCTTTTGGACTTGTTATATTTTTGTGATTTTAGTTGTGTGGCGCCATGGGCGCCCCTTCATTCTTTTGGACATGTATATATCTATTTATGTTGTTTCCTTCCATTCAGTGGACGTGAAGTTGTGCTTCATGTTCCAGGTTGTTCCAACTTGCGCAAATTTTTAATTTGATTAATCATAAACCATAAAATGTGTGATATGTGACACCGGGAACTCGGGTGTTGAGTAATTACTCGGCCCCCGATTTTCAGGGCGTTACATAGGGTCATTTTATTTTAAAGCGTTGTTAACTGATGTGATTGACAAACACACACGCACACACACACACACACATATATGCGAGGAGATAGCCGAGATGAAGTTTGTCATTTTTTGACGTACATATTTGCTCGATACGATTAATTGCTCTTTCAGTAATACATAGTTGCTAGTATAATATTGAACTTCATTATTGTGTAAGTTGATTTTTAAGTGTTTGTTAATCCATGTACTAGGTGACATGTCTGAGTATTCTGTAGGAGATACACAAACTCCGACGCAATCCCCAATAAGAACTCCAGTTCTGCCGACAAGATTCTCTCCACGCGAGAAGACTGTTAAATCACTTGCTGAGCCACTATCACGCGCTTCAAAAATCAAATGGACCCGGACCATGGATCAAATATTATTCGACGCTTTGCTTGAACAGATATCTTTAGGCCAGAAAGCAGATAACGGTTTTAAGAAGGAGGCGCATAATGAGGCCGCTGCGGAGGTGTCGAGGAAGACACAAATTACGGTGAACTGGCAAAACGTTCAAAACTGAATGCGATATCACAAGTGTGAGTACAGCGATCTGAAGGACATGTTGGCCGCAAGTGATTTCGGTTGGGACAGCGAGCGTATGGTAGTAACCGCACCGGACGAGGTCTGGGATGAGTACCTGAAGGTAATCATTGCATACAATCCCTTATATTGCAAATCAGGACTGTATCAAATATGTTTACTAAACTAATATATTTCTTGATTGTAGTCGCATCCAAGAGCAGAAAGGTTACGCGGAAAGCGGATTGAGCGAATGGACAATTTAGCGATGATTGTTGGTTCGGACCACGCAACAGGCCGCTACGCTCAGGGAAACAGAAATATAGCTGTGTCTTCCTCTCGTATTCAGCAAGCTTTGAATGACGCTTGGACAAAACTGGACGATGAGACGGATGTACCAATCGATCTTTTTGAGGATCATCTCGAAGATTCGACTGGGAATTATGATTTTTCAAATGATCTAATCCGGGCAACAGAAAGTCATTCATTCTGCAGCACTCCCAACCGAGTGACTGACTCTGAGAGTAGTCGTGGTGGGAGTGCATCTACGAAACGAATGCGTGCTGCTTGTCCCTGTGACGTCCTTGGCAGTTCCCTGGATGGTGCGGCGGAGGCAATGCGAAACTTTGGACTTGGGAAAGAGGTAAACCGCACTAGTAAAGTGCTGGATGTCCTCGAGGAGGTTCAGGGACTGACCAACACAGTTTCTAGAGGTTGGTCAGATGCTGACTCAGAATAAGTAGCTAACGTCCTTTTTCGTAAGTCTTCGCCTAGAGCGGAGGGCCGATTGGTTGAAAAAAATCTTGTCTGATATGAATGGAGGGATTGGTGGGGGTTCTTCTTGAAGGATTAAAATACTTTTATTACGTATCGAAACAAGAATTTCTTTTTGGTGGTTTTGTAATAACTATATACTGATTTGTGGGGGAATAGTTTTTTTTTTTGGTGTATGTTTTTCCGTTTTAAATATTGTTGGATACTTATAAACTATACCAATTTGCTTGTGTTTACATATTTATAATGTTGATTACATGCCATTTTATCAATCTATCGTCTTTACATGCTTTCATTATATGAATATTATAACATGCATTTTCTCCTATCCTTGTCATATTTATGTGAATGCAGATGGGTAACAGTAAATACTATGTTGTAATCAATGGATGACGCCTAGGGATATATATGTCCTGGGATGAGGCACTGCTGCATGTGGAGGGATTCAGCGGTTCCAGACATCAATCATTCAAAACATTCCAAGATGCAACCGCATAGTGGAATGCAAACTATGCAAGTTCAAGTAGTGGACTAATTAACAGGCGATGTGGTGAGGTACATTCACCTACAGATGCTCGGAATTCTATCCGAGAAATTTTGAGATCCATGGTGTGCAAGAGTACACAAACAGATGATGCCACCCTGAAAGTCGGGGAAGTGGTGACAGCATTAGTAGTTGCAATCTTGGTGTTATTCTTAATATTATATATAATAATTAAGCTGTAGTTTTGGATGGTGTTATTCCTTCATGCTGTTTAAATTTTGGTAAATAATAGATAACTAATCCTCGAACACTTTGATATGGCATGCATAACTGCATCTTAACTACAAATCTCATTATATATAGATTTGAATGTAAATTGTGATATAAGTGTATGCGTTCATCCTTTCTTTTATTTATATCTCCCTTAATCTCCATTAGTATGAAGTTTCTTACAAATGAAGTCCAGCCTTTTGAACCTAGTTTCCCAAGGGCTAGGTATGACTACTTGAAACCCGGATTGGATTACTGTATCATTTCCTAAGTAACGTATTTTTGCGTGTAGATAGTTGTTTGCTTGGAGGGTAACCCCAAATATCAATTTTGACACAAGTGAATTTAACAGTGAATAATAAAGCCCTTTGCATATAGGCAATCGTCTCCATGTGTGTAGTCATAATGTACTTACATAACTTGGACATGAACAGGTAAATCTCAGCATTTTGGGAGAAGTATGTGAAAGTACATTTGACTAAGAGTATGGTGTTCTCTTCCTTGCATTATCATTACGAACAGCTACAAAGTCTGCACATTGACATCATGAGTTTTGGTTTAGTACTTATTTATATTATATTTATTTTCGTATTAAACTCTTTACAGGTTTACCTGAGGGTTTGGAGGGAATCATTATCCATGCCTACAGTATGCAATAGTTTAGAAGACAATCCAGTTGCCACTAAGACTGCCCCTCCTTACTATGATATTAGACATGTGAATTTGTTGTTGTTTTGGTGCTGACAAGCGGGTTTCTTTTGCATGTTCCCGGGGTCTATTCCTTTTTTATGCATAGTATTTTATTTTGTTTTTACCTTTATTTATTTATTTATGTGTTTTTTGGCCATTTTCATGCATCCTATGCCACCCGATTTCTGTTTTAATCTGAAGCGTACATTCTGTGCGCAGGTCTGTTTGATTATCTTACGTGGTTGACTCGAATTATGGTCTGATTGGAATAAATTGTACATCATTCTCAAATGGTTTTCTATTTAGTTAACGGGAGTTGACAGCTATGTTTATTGGATAAGATGATGACAATAGTTTTTTTTTTTTTCCAATTCTTGCATATTTGTTGTTTTGATATTTTTCTTCTTAACCACATATAGGTTTTGACGTGTGGTGGTGTAATGAAGTGAGATGCACAACTTAAGGTGGGCCACAACACATGGAACAGTAGCAGATTTAATACTGCTAGAAATTTCTTGTACCATGCAAGGGCACTAATGTTTACCTTTTCGGTTTGTATGAGTGTGCCTATGGTTCAGTGATCTGAAGTGTTGAAACTATGGGGTCCACCATGGATAGATAATTAACCAAAGATCTGCTACTTAAAATTTTTATCATATAGTGCATGGGCCACCCAAAGTGTAGCCCGTGATATCCACGGTCTTTGGAACCGTGAACAATGGCTCAATTTGTACGACACCCTACCCCTTTGAAGAATAGTGTACAAACTCCGAAACATCCTACCATGGTTATGACGTTTTCTGGAAGCAATCCATTCAGTTTTTCAAACAGCAGTAGTCATTGGGATGTTGCAATACCACACCACCCAAACACGACCGATGCTGGTCATGGAATTGGTGTCTACGTCCAAACCACCCGACCATCCACTGACAGCATTAAATGCTACCGGCTATCTAATTCTATACACCTCAATACGCCGTAAGCAGTTTGCCCAATCAGAGCCTTAGGGGTTATAAAAGTTTTGATCATTATGAAATTTGTTTTTCCTCTTCACCCAGGTCTTTGTAACCTTTATGAATAAATTGGATGTAAAATAAATGTTACGGTGGGCCCTACAAAAGTTTTAACGGTGAAAATCAATTTTTCATGGCTTTCTGTGGTGTGGTATAATAAATACATGACTGTGGAGCCCATGTAACGTTGATCTCTTTTGAACCGTTCGTGCAACTCGGAGCGTCAGCGCTCGTCTTCAAGCAGCAGCCGATCTGCTTGAAGGAAAAAGCAGGGGCATTTTCGACCTTTGGGTAGGTGTCCGTACAGCTGGGGCTTATTCTTTCGGAGAAAAATGAGGTGTGCCTGGTCTCATAAATGGGCCAAAATGGGTCGTACTGTCATAAATTTCTCCCACCAGTTCATTCATATCTTTTTAAAGCATTAATCCAAAAATAAATTGTATACGAGCCTTAAATATACCATACCATAAATAGCAGTAGGACAATAACTATCCCCGTTAAAACATTCACAGTGCTCACCATAACGTTTATTTTCCGTCCAATTTGTTCGTAAGGTAAAAAATACCTAGATAAAGAGGAAAAACAAATATCATACTAATCCAAGACTTCTAATACCCAAAAAGGTTTCAATGGTAGACGTTCAATCCGTCCATGAAATCTTTAGATCTGCCTTATTTTTCGGCTAATCATTAGGACTAGTTTGAAAAATTCACAGACGGTTTGGATATAATACATACCTCATAATGGGACCCACATAACGTGGTGACGTCAACACACCACCTAGGTTGGTGGTGTTTGGTAGATAGCCGGTCGACATCTTCGCTAATCGTTTCCTTTCCAATGCTCGTTGCAAACCGCATCTTTGCTTCCTATTCCTCTTTTTTTATTTCTGAAACTTGAAGTCATATTTTGGAAATCGAGACTATTCATCAGTTGTGGACCCACAATGGATGGCTTACAGTTCAAAATCACACTGATAAAACTAAATCTACATTTAAATTTCTGACCTGCATATGAACGGATAATGAGAGTAGTGTTAAAACCACCACATTCTCCCAGCCCTTAGGGTCATTGTTTGTTCAGCCATGGTTCATCCGCGGTGGGACCCATGGATCATTTGCCTAGGGTAGCAAATCATGGGCTCCACCTGTCATTTTTGAAAGAGCGTGTATACTTATTTAAATATACCATAGAGCTGTTGATGTGATATAAAAAGGAGAAATTTATGACTGTACGACCCATTTATGTCCCATTTACGAAATCAAATCCACCTCATTTTACCTCGCAAGAATAAACCCCATATGTACGGACGCCTTCCCAAAGGTCGAAAATGCCCCTGCTTTTTCCTTCAAGCGGATCGGCCGCTGCTCGAAGACGAGCGCTGACGCTCCTCGAGCTCCGAGTTATGCGAACGGTTCAAAAGAGATCAACGTTACATGGGCCCCATAGTTATGTATTTATTATATCCACAACGTTCATCCATATTTCGAGATCATTTCGGAGCATTATCAAAAAGAAAATCATATCCAAAGATCCACTGGACCACACCACAAAGAGCAGCAGAAAATTGATTTTCACCGTTGAAACTTTTGTAGGGCCCGCCATAACATTTATTTTCCATCCAATCTATTAATAAGGTCACAAAGACCTCGATGAAGAGGAAAAACAACTTTCGTAATGATCCAAAACTTCCGTGACCCCTAAAAGGGTTTCAACGGTAGACGTTCAATCCTCCACTGCCTTTTACAGTGTGGTCCACTTGATAGCTAAATCTGTCTTATTTTTCTTCTTAAGACTTATTACGAGTTCGCCAAATAGATGGACCGTTTGGATATAACACATATCTCATGAAGAGACCAAAAAAAAAAAAAGATTCAACGTTAAAAAAAAAACAAAGTAGATTTTTATTTTATTTGATATTAGTGGTTTCGCTACGGATTATAACCGTAGCCATATCTGCCAAAATCCGTAGCCAAAGAGGTCTGTCCGGGTTAGGCACGCTAAACTAGTGGCGTCCGCGCCAGTCGCTGACCTATCCGGCGGGGGTGCGCCGATTTGGCGGGGCCACGCCCAGTTGAGGACCCCTATAGCTACGGATTATAACCGTAGCCATAGACGATAACAGTCTATGCAATTTTTTTTTTAATTTTTTTTTTTTTAAATTTTATTTTTTACATGGAGAACTTTATTCCACCTACAATTTTCTCAAACACATATTTATATAAATATGTATATATAAACGTATAAATTTTTTTCCTCTCTTTTTTTTTCATTTCTTTCTTTATTCATTTAACAAGAATATCTTCTAAACCAAAATTAGTTACTTGATGTACCCTATATGATTTTGGGGTAGGAGAAGCTACTTTAGCCAACTAACCTAGTTATTTTAAAAGTTTCCATCAGGTTGATGGTCGAAAATCCATTTCATTTACTTTGCGGTTAATTTCAATCAATTCGTAGTTAATTTCATTCATTTCATTTACTTTACGGTCATTTTCATGCATTTCAAGGTCAATCCCAGTGATTCCGTTTTGATTCACAGTAATTTTCATGCATTTCACGGTCAATTCGCTTCACTTCACGGTCATTTCCATGCATTTCACGGTCAATCCTGATGATTCCGTTTTGATTCACGGTCATTTCCATGCATTTCACGGTCAATTCCCTTCACTTCACGGTCATTTCCATGAATTTCACGATCAATTCGCTTCACTTCATGGTCATTTTCATGCATTTCACGGTCAATCCCAGTGATTCCGTTTTGATTCACGGTTATGCATTTCACGGTCAATTCCCTTCACTTCACGTCATTTCCATGCATTTCACGGTCAATTCGCTTCACTTCACGGTCATTTCCATGCATTTCACGGTCTTTCCCACCTATTCCGTGTTGATTCACGGTCAGTTCGATGCATTTCACAGTGAAGTATAGCGATTGGACCATGAAATGCGTCGAAATGACCGTGAAGTGAAGGAGCGTGACCGTGAAATGTGCCGAAATGACCATGAATCAACACGGAATAGGCGGGAATGACCGTGAAATGCATGGAAATGACCGTGAAGTGAAGCGAATTGACCATGAAATGCATGGAAATGACCATGAAGTGAAGGGAATTGACCGTGAAATGCACTGAAATGACCGTGAATCAACACGGAATAGGCGAGAATGACCATGATTTCCATGCATATCACGGTCATTCCGCTATTCCGTGTTGATTCACGGTCATTTCGACGCATTTCACGGTCATGCCCCTTTCACTTCACGGTCATTTCAAGCATTTTTCATTAATTTCGCTTCACTTCACAGTCATTTTCATGCATTTCACGGTCATTCCCGCCTATTCTGTGTTAATTTACGATCATTTCGACGCATTTCACGATGAAGTGCAGTGATTGGACTGTGAAATGCGCGGAAGTGACCGTGAAGTGAAGGGGCATGACCGTGAAATGCGCCGAAATGACCGTGAATCAACACAGAATAGGCGGGAATGACCGTGATATGCATGGAAATGACCGTGAAGTGAAGCGATTGGATCGTGAAATGCGCAGAAATGACCGTGAAGTGAAGGGGCAGGACCGTGAAATGAGCCGAAGTGACCGTGAATCAACACGGAATAGGCGGGAATGACCGTGATTTCCATGCATATCACGGTCATTCCCGCCTATTCCGTGTTGATTCATGGTCATTTCGACGCATTTCACGGTCATGCCCCTTCACTTCACGGTCATTTCCGCGCATTTCAAGGTCAATTCGCTTTACTTCACGGTCATTTCCATGCATTTCATGGTCATTCCCGCCTATTCCGTGTTAATTCGCAATCATTTTGACGCATTTCACGGTGAAGTGTAGCGATTCGATCGTGAAATACGCGGAAATGACCGTTAAGTTAAGGGGCATGACCGTGAAATGCGCCGAAATGACTGTAAATCAACACGGAATAGGTGGGAATGATCGTGATATGCATAGAAATGACCGTGAAGTGAGGCGATTGAACAGTGAAATGCGCGGAAATGACCGTGAAGTGAAGGGGCATGACTGTGAAATGCGCCGAAATGACCGTGAATCAACACGGAATAGGCGGGAATGACCATGATATACATGGTGGTACATGTGGCACATTAGCAAATGTGGGGCGCATGAGAAGATGGATGGCGGCACATGTGGGATGCTTTACACATGGGTTGTAAGAGAAGATAGATGCGGCATAGTGGCACATGTAGGGCATAACCGAAGATGGATAATGGCTCATTTGGCACATTGGCACAAATGACACATGTGAGAAGAATGAAGATAGATGGTGGAATGTTAGGGTTTAACCCATTAGAAATCCATTTTCCTTCCATAGTGAGAAAATGCCTTTTCTTGGGGGTGGAGGTGGGAAAATCATTGTTCATTTTTTGACAAGAAAGTGGGAAGAAATTCCCACAAAGAAAGGCTCGACAAACAACGAAAATTGAGTTTCATGGGAAACAATGTTTCATTTCCTTTACTTTCCATGAATCCGAACAAGCCCTATTATTATATTTCGTAATCATTGAAAAGCATGCCACTAAGATTGACAACAAGATAGTCATTTAGCCCACTAAGATTGACAACAAGATAGTCATTTAGCTATGAAGTCATGGTCCTTGATAGAGTGGAATGGCAAAACAAGATTTGTGTAGCCAAACCCAATTAGTTAGGATAAGGCTTAAATGATGATGATGACAACTACGGTGATGTTGTTGACATTTTATGTATGATCCAATAAATGGCATGATCCAATAGTACCTTCATCTCAATTGGACTCTAACTTCATCCCTATCCTTTTGTTTAGCCAAACAACCATTTGTATCATATCATTGAATGCCTCTGTTCTCCTATCCACCTTCCCACTTTGTTTTACTTCATTGCACATGTATGGGATGTAGCCTACATGTGATGGAACTGTATTCTGCTTAATTCATTGAACCAAAGACAGAAGAATGTTTGTTTCGTGGTGGAATGCTCTCATACATACAAAGGTGTTCACTAATTCTTAACATTGTAGTATGCACTTCAAACATGGAATTGGTGAACCGCTTGACCATTGCCGCTTCGCTCATGAAGTTAGGGAAGGAATTTTCAATCAATTCAATGTCCATTGGGTTATGTCAGGTTGGATTGATGGCCTCTTTATAGCATGGCACGGGGGAAGAGACGGAACCCCAAGGAGAAAGAATTGAGACCTATCCTTAATGTCGGTTATTTGGGCTATTCGGAGGGAAAGGAATAGCCGGATTTTTAAGAAAGTAAGGAAATAATGGTGTTTTACGGGGGCAATGAATGATGTAATCTCTTGGGGTTAACTTAGCTTCTCCTCCCAACTGTCTTGTACGGTTCAGGGGTGCTCTTGTATGACTTTTCTAATAAATTACCTTCATCTTAAAAGTAGAAGCAGAACAACAATAGTTTCATGTTACAATTTCCCACTCAAATGAAAATAGTCATGCTGCTTATACAAAAACAAAGAAATTGTTTGTTGGTGAGTCCCTACCCCTTTGAATAATGTGACCATACTATTTCAGCTTTTCATTTTCATGGCTCACTGTGTTGGCTTTCAGCTACCACTTACTAGTAAAAAGAAACAAGAGAATCTTAACACAAGAAAATGAAAAAAAAATAAATATTGCACTAAAACAGTCATAAATCTCATTACAACCATAATTTTTGACGCAATGGGTGGTTGATGGGCTAGGTCATATATTTTTTTTTCCCTTCCAAACTAGATACGAGAGTATTGCAAAACAAACACCAGCAAAAAAACCGAGATTGTGGGAAGGATTCCCAACCTTTTACTAGTCAAAACTAGTGATCAATCACCACCTCTCCTCTACCATAAGCAAATCATGCTCAATGGGAGGAAACACATGATATCATCCTAGAAAAACTCCAAAAGCCTATTTTTATTCAAAATAGGACAATGAGCTGTTACAAGCAAGGATGCCTTTATATGGACTTTTGATAACTAAAGACAACCCTAATATAATAGAAAATGACCAAAATTCCCTCAAATCCCATTACAAGCACATGGCCTAACTTGCTCAAACAGTGTCAAAATTACATGATCTTGGGCTCCTAAAAGCTAAATCACCTTTCAAACAAGCCCAAGAGCTTGTCATTCTCACATCATTTGATACCTGAAAAGTGGCCCAACTAAAAAGTGACAAAAACACAACGGGAAACTTATTGCAGAAGCCATGTATTACTCTTTAACCCTAACAACCATATAAAATAACTAAATCCCATAAACTTGAGGATCGCCCAATTGCTCACATGGGTCTCACGGTGTACTCTGACCATTCATTTGATCAAATTTATCATCAGGCCATGTATATGTCCATATCATCGATTAAGAAATATGAACAGTTGGATTAACCAAGAAAATATGAATGGTTAGCTTGGTTGGATCTTTGACTTCCCAGCTTGCTTGACCTCCTAGTTGCATCAGATGACTATCATAAATCAATCATAACCATGGTTTAGAAAATGGTTCTAATACAGAGCCAGTAAATCCTGATACAACCAACACAGCCACAAAGGTCCCTTTTTGTTTTTTCATGATTTTTCTCTCATTTTCCCTTTGTTCCCTATTTCAACACTAGAGGATGCTTAAAAACTCATTTTAGACTAGATAAAGGCCGATATTTGGGGATCAAAATATTTGATCAGAGGTTGACAAATTGAAGCGGAACGATACGATTTTAGGGAAATTAGAAAAAGGTATAAACCATCACTTTTTCCATTTGTCAGCATCCTTTTGCAATATTTCAATGCAATGAGTTACAATCCACCAAATCATCCTTGATTTCTGTTTTGATTATGGCCTATTTACTTTAGACTGTCAGCAAGTCAGGACTACAGATAAAGCTTGGGCAGGTTGGGCCAGTTGTGTTGAGGATCAACCCAAGCCCGACCCAACATGAAGAGGACCCAACCCACAACCCGACCTGACCCGAATTCTAACCCAAGGTGCCCAACCAGAACCCAACCTGAATTCCTCTACGCTCAAAACAAGAGCGAACCCAACCCAAATACAAGTGATTATTCCCAACTTGACCTAACCCGACTTGAAGTTGCTCAACCTGAAGCCAACCCGCTTTTAATCGGGTTGGAAAACTCCAACCCTAACCCAACCTGAGGAGCCTGACAACCCAACCAAACCCAGACCAATCTTGGGTTGGGTGTCAAGTTGTCCCAAACCCAAGTTACAGCCCTAGTCAAGATGACAGACAATAGTCTAATCAAAGAATAGTCAACACACAATTGACCGTGAAATGCGCCGAAATGACTGTGAATCAACACGGAATAGGCGGGAATGACCGTGATATGCATGGAAATCACGGTCATTCCCGCCTATTCCATGTTAATTCATGGTCATTTCAGCGCATTTTACGATCATGCCCCTTTACTTCACGGTCATTTCTGTGCATTTCACGGTTCAATCGCCTCACTTCACAGTCATTTTCATGTATATCACGGTCATTCCCGCCTATTCCATGTTGATTCACGGTCATTTCAGCGCATTCACGATCATGCCCCTTCACTTCACGGTCATTTCCACGCATTTCATGGTCAATTCGCTTCACTTTACGGTCATTTCCATGCATTTCACGGTCATTCTCGCCTATTCCGTGTTGATTCACGGTCATTTTGACGCATTTCACGGTCATGCCCCTTCACTTCACGGTCATTTCCACCTATTTCATGGTCCAATCACTACACTTCACCGTGAAATGCGTCGAAATAATCGTGAATCAACACGGAATAGGCGAGAATGACCGTGAAATGTATGGAAATGACCGTGAAGTGAAGTGAATTGACGGTGAAATGCGTGAAAATGACCGTGAAGTAAATGGGCATGACCGTGAAATGCTTCGAAATGACCATGAATCAACACGGAATAGGCGGGAATGACTGTGAAATGCATGAAAATGACTGTGAAGTAAGCGAATTGACCGTGAAATGTGCGGAATGACCATGAAGTGAAGGGGCATGACCATGAAATGTGTCGAAATGACCGTGAATTAACACAGAATAGGCGGGAATGACCGTGATATGTATGGAAATAACCGTGAAGTGAGGCGATTGGACAGTGAAATGCACGGAAATGACTGTGAATCAACACGGAATAGGCGGGAATGATCGTGATTTCCATGCATATCATGGTCATTCCCGCCTATTTCGTGCTGATTCACGGTCATTTCGACACATTTTACGGTCATGCCCCTTCACTTCACGGTCATTTCCGTGCATTTCACGATCAATTTGCTTCACTTCACGGTCATTTCTATGCATTTCATAGTTATTCCCGCCTATTCCGTGTTGATTCACGGTCATTTCGACGCATTTCACGGTCATGCCCCTTCACTTCATGGTCATTTCCACGCATTCACGATCCAATCGCTACACTTCACCGTGAAATGCGTCGAAATGACCGTGAATCAACACGGAATAGACGGGAATGACCGTGAAATGCATGGAAATGACTGTGAAGTAAAGCGAATTGACCGTGAAATGCGCGAAAATGACAGTGAAGTGAAGGGGCATGATCGTGAAATGCGTTGAAATAACCGTGAATCAACACGGAATAAGCGGGAATGACTGTGATATGCATGGAAATCACGATCATTCCCGTCTATTCCGTGTTGATTCATAGTCATTTCGGCATATTTCACGGTCAATTCCCTTCACTTCACGGTCATTTCCATGCATTTCACGGTCAATTCGCTTCACTTCACCGTCATTTCCATGCATTTCACAGTCATTCCTGCCTATTTCGTGTTAATTCACGGTCATTTCGGTGCATTTCACGGTCATGCCCCTTCACTTCACGGTCATTTCCGCGCATTTTACGGTCCAATCGCTACACTTCATCATGAAATGCGTCGAAATGACCGTGAATCAACACGGAATAGGCGGGAATGACCGTGAAATGCATGGAAATGACTGTGAAGTGAAGCGAATTGACTGTGAAATGCGCGAAAATGACCGTGAAGTGAAGGGGCATGACCATGAAATGCGTTGAAATGACCGTGAATCAACACAGAATAGGCGGGAATGACCGTGATATGCATGGAAATCACGGTCATTCCCGCCTATTCCGTGTTGATTCACGGTCATTTCGGTGCATTTCAGGGTCAATTCCCTTCACTTCACGATCATTTCCATGCATTTCATAGTCAATTCGCTTCACTTCACGGTCATTTCCATGCATTTCACGGTCATTCCCGCCTATTCCGTGTTGATTCACGGTCATTTCGGCTCATTTCACGGTCATGTCCCTTCACTTTATGGTCATTTCCACACATTTCACGGTTCAATCGCTACAGTTCATCGTGAAATGCGTCGAAATGACCGTAAATAAACACGGAATAGGCGGGAATGACTGTGAAATGCATGGAAATGACCGTGAAGTGAAGTGAATTGACCGTGAAATGTATGAAAATGACCATGAAGTGAAGGGAATTGACCGTGAAATACATGAAAATGACCGTGAATCAAAACGGAATCGCCGGGATTGATCATGAAATACATGAAAATGACCATGAAGTGAAGCGAATTGACTGTGAAATGCATGGAAATGACCGTAAAGTGAAGGGAATTGACCGTGAAATGCATGGAAATGATCGTGAATCCAAACGAAATCGCCGGGATTGACCATGAAATGCATGGAATTGATCGCGAAGTGAAGAAAATTGACCGTGAAATGCATGGAAATGACCGTGAAGTGAAGGGAATTGACCGTGAAATGCATGGAAATGACCGTGAATCAAAACGGAATCGCCGGGATTGACCGTGAAATGCATAAAAATGACCGTGAAGTGAAGTGGATTGATCGTGAAATGCATGGAAATGACCATGAATCAAAACGGAATCGCCGGGATTGACTGTGAAATGCATGAAATTGATCGCGAAGTAAATGAAATGAGCGAAATTGACTGCGAATTGATTGAAATTGACCGTGAAGTGAATGAAATGGGTTTTCGACCATCGACCTGATGGAATCTTGAAAAATAACCAGGTTGGTTGGGTAAAGTAGCTTCTCCTACCCCAAAATCATATAGGGTACGTCAAGTAACTAATTTTGGTTTAGAAGATATTCTTGTTAAATGAAAAAAAGAGAGAATTTTTTTTTATATGCTTATATATACATATTTATATAAATATGTATTAGAGAAAATTGTAGGTAGAATGAAGTTCTCCATGTAAAAAAATAAAAAATAAATAAAAAATAATTTTTTTTCATAGATTGGCACAGACTACAGTTATGGCTACGGTTGTGATCCGTATCTATAGGGGTCGTCAGGGGGGCGTGGCCTCGCCAGATCGGCGCGCCCTCGCCGGATAGGTCAGCGAGTGGCGTGGGCACCTTAGTTCGGCGCGCCCACCCCGGACAGGCCCCTTTGGCTACGGATTTTGATAGGTATGGCTATGGCTATAATCCGTAGCCAAATCTCTGTATCCAATAAAGTAAAAATCCGTTATTTATTTATTTATTATTATTTTTTTAATGTCGAATCTTTGTTGTTTTTTGGGTCCCATCATGAGGTCTATGTTATATCCAAACCGTACATCTATTTGGCGAGCTCATACTAAGGCTTGAGACGGAAAATACGACAGATCTAACTATCAAGTGGACCACACTGTAAAAGGAATTGGGGAATTAAACGTCTACCATTGAAACCCTTTTAGGGGTTACAGAAGTTTTGGATCATTATGAAATTTGTTTTTCCTCTTCATCCAGGTCTTTGTGACCTTATGAATAGATTGGATGGAAAATAAATGTTATGGTGGGCCCTACAAAAGTTTCAACGGTGAAAGTCAAATTTTTGCTGCTCTTTGTGGTGTGGTCCAGTTGATCTTTGGATATGATTTTTTTTTTTTTTTTTTGTTGGATAATGCTCCGAAATGATCTCGAAATATGGATGAACGTTGTGGATATAATAAATACATAACTGTGGGGCCCATGTAACATTGATCTCTTTGAACTGTTCGTACAGTTTGGAGTTCGAGGAGCGTCAGTGCTCGTCTTCAACCACCAGCCGATCCGCTTGAAAGTAAAAGCAAGGGGCATTTTTGACCTTTGGCAAGTCGTCCGTACAGCTGAGGCTTATTCTCGGAAGGGAAAATGAGGTGGGCTTCGTCTCATAAATGGGCCATAAATGGGTCGTACAGGCATAAATTTCCCTATAAAAAACCGAGTCAACTATCATTGGTATGCTGATGTTGTCACACTATAGGATTTCCCGTAGTATGTTTGATACTTATCCATATCTAAGAGCCTTCAGCTGGTGCTGCCACATTACATCAAGCCAAGTCGAGTCGAGCTAGTGGATCCAGTCAAGGTGAGCTTACTCCCAATTCGACCTAACCTGCACCTGATTCACCCAACCTAACCAAACTTAACCCAACCCAACCCCCAAATCAAATATATATATATATATATATATATATATATATATAGAGAGAGAGAGAGAGAGAGAGAGAGAGAGAGAGAGAGAGAGAGAGAGAGAGAGAGAGAGAGAGTACCTTGTTGTTGGTGCTGAGAGAGAGGGGAGATCTTAAGGTGAGTGCAGGCTATATGGCTAACACAAGTCGGGCAGATGATGAGTCAAGCTCGTGCGAGTGGCCGTGTGGGGAGAGAGAGATGATTAGGTAATGAAGGGAAATGATAAGAAAGGGACGGACGGGTAGAATAGGGTTTAAGTTTTATTTTATTTTTTAATTTTTAAATATAATATTTATATAATATATATTTGAGTCGACCTAACCTCGAGCTTCAAGCCAAGCCAGGTACGAGTCGAGTTAAGTCAAGCTCCACTATGTTCGAATTTGTCTCGTTTTCAAAACGAGCTGTGTCATATGAAGCTCAACTTGCCTTTAATCATCGTTCGAGTCGAGCTAGATTGAGCCAAGCTGAGCATGCTTTTCAAGCTAGCTTGACTCATGTACAACCCTACTGCCACGTGGTTCATATCTCCCTTTAAATGTGCGTAATTTACTTCCACCCATCGCTTACCAATATGAGGTGGGACAAGAAGAGACTCTGAGGGTCATTGAGGGGCCAATATGATGTATGAATTTTATACACACCATTCATCTATTTTTACATATCATTTTTAGATTATGACCCCAAAAATAAGGAAGATCCAAAGCTCAAATGGACCACAAAGTGTGGATTAAATTCCTACCGTTGAAAAATTCTTGGTGGCCACATAAGTTTTGGATGAAGATGATATTTGCTTTTTTCACTTCTTCCAAGTGTATATGACCATATTGACAGGTTGGATGGAAAATAAACAACATGGTGGCCACTAAAAAGGTTTCAATGGTGGACATTCTTAGCACCCCTGCTTCCTGTGGTGTGGTCCACTTCAGACTTATATCTGACTTATTTTTGGTGTGGTGTGGTCCCTGCTTCCTGGTGTTATGGAAAAAATAGAAGAATGGTGTGGATAGAATTCATACATCACTGTAGCCTTTCAGTCTCCCTCGAAGCCTCCCTTGTCCTGTCCGAACAGGCGAGGGTGGTACCTAATATGCATGCTACCAATCGAAACAACTCGCAGAGAGACATGTACCCTGATTTTTGCGGGCCACCAATGAGATTATAGAAAATTCACTCTAATTATTAGATTCCATGTCAAATTTAAAAATAGTATCCAAAATTTAGGTCCATCTGTGGTTCAGGTGGGATAAACCAAGAAAAATAATTTGAAGGGTGAGTATTGCATTGTACACTTTTTTCAATCATGTTATTCAAGGAAAATACAGATGAGACTGATTTTTTTTATTTTTATTTTTATTTCTGAACCTAAGATAAGGTGATGCAACTGTTGATTGGGGTAGATTTCACGTAGCGAAGCCCACCTTAGGCACCATCCTTTTTCTGGCTAGTTCCCATTAACATAATCTAGCTTGTGTATTTTTATTTTTATTTAATTACCTTAGGGTCAGTTTGGGCGGTGGGATTAGAAGGGATTAGGTGGGACAGGATTCATCTGGTCTTGTGCCAATTCCACTCCATGTTTGGGAAGAAGGGAATGTGGGCTATATCCACACCGTCCACCCATTTATCAAGATTATTTTAGAGCATGGGCCAAAAAATTAAGTAAATCTAAAGCTCAAGTGACCCCACCATAGAAAGCAACAGGGATTGAATACTTACAGTTGAAAACTTCTTCGGTGCTACATAAGTTTTGGATCTACCTCATTTTTAGGCCCATGCATAATATGAGGTTACAAAACAAATGAACGGTTTAGATATAACACATGTGTGTTATTGTCAGTAATTTCAAATGACGGTGTGTATATCCATTCAATGTACCACCATATTATCAACAAAGCATGACATTAATTTTATCCCATCGCAATAGGGGACAATCCCGGCCATGGGTAATAATTGTGTTTTTTAAATCCCATCCTACCCAATCCCTTCTAATCCCTTCTAAACCCTTCTTATCCCATCGCAAAGGAATACACACAGCTATCACCACTGCAGGGCCCACTACAGTTGGGAGGAGAAAAGATCTTGCTAGCTGCTTCGCAGTACACCTCATTCCTGGAATTTCATACGTTCAACTGCAGCGTATTTTTTACCGATCGGTGTAGTCTACAAGATGCACGGATTGGATCACCACATGCGTGTGGAGTACCAGAATAGAGACCTTTCAAGTTACAAACATTTCAGACAGATGCATGACAAAAATCCTAAGGTTATAAACACACGATTTATAAATAGAATAAATGGTCTGTTTGGGAAGGCGATCATCCAGGGCACAATCAGGATCATGCCCTTATGCCAATTCAGGTGGGCACTATATCTCCACATCTGATTCTGCACAAGGAAGTAGCATTTTAACCCCAAAAAGAAAAACAAATGATCCACGGTTGTGATCAAGCCAGGAAATGCAGCTCTCCATGTAAAATCTGATGTAGAAGTCATGGGGCCCACCAAAATTGAGATTAAGGTGGTAATTTTGTAGGACCCCCTAAATTCTTGAAACCTGTCATTTTGGAGAAGTAACGTTGTTTTAACATTCTAATTCAAACTCCTGCTGAAGTAGAGAATTCAACTTCCCCAACATTGTTTTAATAAAAGCAGGGAGAAATGCTTCTGTAATTGGAAATACCCTACAACTAATAGTAGTGCTAATGTGGAACGGAAGGTATTGAAATTATGGCCTATATACTATTTTGGATCAAGTGGCAGAAAAAGTGGAATGGAAGGTAATGAAATTATGGCCTATATGCTATTTTCGATCAAGTGGCAGAAAAAGGAGTCAACAAAGATGGGTAAAAAAAGCCAATGGTCGCTACAGCATACAGAGTTTACTCTGTGGGGCCCACTGTGATGTATATCTCTTTTCCATGCCGTACCAGTTCGTTTTAGGATATTATCCAGAAATTGAGCATATCCAAATCTCAACTGCGCGAGACCACAGGAAACAGTGGGAAATCATCAATGCCTACGGTTGAAAACTTTTTGAGGGCCACAGAAGTTTTGGATCAAGCTGATATTTCTGTTTTCCCTTCATCCATATCTGTGTAACCTTATGAACAGGTCGGATGATAGATAAACATAACTGTGGGCCTTAGGAAGGTTTCAACAGTGGGTGTCATTATCCCCACTGTTTCCTGTGGTGTGGTCCACTTATGCTTTAGATATGCTTCAGTTTTAGGCTAGTATATTAAAACGATATGGTAAAATGGATGGCTGGTGTGGATAAGATACATACATCATGGTGGGCCCTACAGAAATTTGTGTTCACATATTTCAATAGGAAAGGAAGCTCTCCCTCAAATATACCTCAAATTGTGTACACTTCAATCTCCACCATAGACATCTATGGTGACCATGATCGCAACTGCTCACTTGATGGGGGCGATCTTGTTTGATTTTTTGGTCATGTGTTTGATGATGGCAGACAATTAGTGGTACCACTACAGACATGTATACTTCATCTCATGTGCCCTGCAGGGGTGGGTCCCACCCCAAAAGCCTCAATGATCAAACAATCCTAACAATTCCATATGTAGCCTCTATTCAACATAAATGGGTAATCGTGATCCTGTTTTTGATGCAGAACTATGGACAATCGATCACATGGTCAGTAATGTCTGATTACCTGGTACATAAACAATGGTCCAAAAAAAACTAAAAACAATTTAAAAACTAATCCAGACAATCATCAACCCTGTGGGGCCCACCAAAGTTGGGAGATGAGAACATCTTGTTAGCTGGATGACACCACTCATCTCCTGAAGTATGTATCGGAGAAGAACTCAAAATTCCAATGAAAATTAATGATAATTAAAATGAGATGAACTAATTTTTAGTTGTCTATCATGATGAGTTATTTTGACCCATCTTCGACCGGTCGAGAGCCCTGCTCGACTGGTCGAAGGCTGGTGGTCGACCGGTCGAAGGTTCGGGTCGAAAACTTCGACTCAAAGTCCAGTGAGTAATTTTGCTGTTTTTTTTACTGTAGCTTGGACTGGTCGAAGGAACCTTCGACTGGTCGAAGGGGACCTACGACTGGTCGAAGGGATGTCTCGACTAGTCGAAGGTTACGCAGTTTGTTCCGCGATTTTGCGCGAAACTGCGGATTTGAGTCCTTTCGCAACTGGGATGCGGAAAGGAGTTTCCCAAAACTATAAAAGGGGTTGCCTAGGGTTTTCTAGGTATCACAAAAATAGCAAGAGAGTTTCCTAAAGCTTTGCAAGGGATTTGCTAAAGGGTTTAGGGCTATCAAGGTGAGAGAGAGAGTGAGAAAGAGAGAGAGGAAGCTTATAGAAGGGAGGTTCTGCTCGTGGAGGTTCTCTACTTTGTAATCTACATCTCAACGCTTCTATGTCCTCGTAATCGGTTAGATCTCTCCGTTTTCTCTATTTCTCTTATCGTTTATCCACTCCTGCGTGAGTGAAGAAGATTGTAACGTTCTACTTCATAGTGGATTGTTGATCTGGACGAGGTCCCGTGGTTTTTACCTCTTTGAGGGTTTTCCACGTAAAAATCTCTTGTGTGGTGTGTGATTGATGCTTTGATTTATTGCTTTATTATCCATAATTCTGGTTTGTTTCGGGAGGTTAGATCCTAAGGTTTGTGCAAGGCATCCCAACAAAGTGGTATCAAAGCTAAGTTCATTGAACGGGTAGGATCGGTTTGAATTATGGAAGGTGGCTCATCAAGGATGATCAGCCTCAATGGTTCTAACTGAACCATATGGAAGGCTAAGATGGAGGACTTGCTTTATTGAAAGGACCTATATTCTCCAATCTCAGGCATATCAGCAAAATCCAAGGATTTGACTGATGATGATTGGAAGAAGATGGACCGAAAGACGGTGGGGTTTATTAGACAATGGTTGGATGATTTTGTGTTCCACTATGTGTCTACGGAAACCTCAGCCGAAAGCCTATGGCTAAAATTACAAGGGCTGTATGAGAGGAAGACAGCTGATAATAAAATATTTCTGATAAGGCGACTTGTAAATCTCAAGTTCAAGGATGGTGGTTATGTGGCCGAGCACATGAATGAGGTCAGCAATATAGTGAACCAACTCACCTCTATGAAGATAGTCCTGGATGATGAATTGCAGGCTTTACTACTGCTTAGTTCATTGCCTAACAGTTGGGAGACATTGGTGGTGTCTCTAAGTAACTCTGCGCTAAACGGAAAGATATACATGGAACAGGTAACCAGTTGTCTCTTCAATGAGGAGACAATGAGGAAGTTTCAGGGATCTACTCAACAAGAGGCTCTTGTGACGCAGGAACGGGGGAGAGGAAAGAACAGGAAGGGCGGGAAGGCCCGAGATAAATCAAGAGGCAAGTCGAGTAACAGAAAAGAGGTTGAATGCTGGAATTGTGGCAAGAAGGGCCACTGCAAGCATGAATGTCGTGGTAAGAAAAACGACAAGAAAGGAAAAGGGAAGAAAGAAGAATCTGATTCCACTGCAATCGCTTCAGATGGCGACATGGTAGTTATTCTTTCTACAGATCACGATGTATGTCTCACGGCTACTAGTCAGGGCACCGACTGGGTGATAGACTCGGGAGCTTCTTTTCATGTGACTCCATATAGGGACTCCTTCACAAGCTACAAGTCGGGTGACTATGGGACTGTAAAGATGAAAAATTCTGGCGTATCAAAGATCGTGGGAGTCGGTGATATTTGTGTTAAGACCGATGTGGGCTGCACATTGGTTCTCAGGGATGTGAGGCATATCTCAGACCTTCGCCTCAACTTGATGTCGACGGGAAGGTTGGATGATGATGGCTATGAAAGCCGGTTTGCTGGTGGGCGATGGAAGCTCATCAAGGGTTCGTTGATCGTGGCTAGAGGAAAGAAGTGTTGCACCCTGTACAAGGCAAGTGTCAGTATGTGCAAGGGTGGATTGAACGCAGCGGAAGATTCAGCTATTGACATGTGGTACAGGCGTCAAGGCCACATGAGTGAAAAAGGGCTTCAACTACTAGCGAGGAAGCAGCTCCTTCCAGACGTGACAGGTATGCCTCTCAAAACCTGTCTTGATTGTTTATCAGGGAAACAACATAGAGTTTCATTTATTAAAACTGCTTCTCATGTTAATAAAGTGCATGCATTAGATTTGGTTTATTCTGATGTTTGTGGTCCTATGAGGACAAAAACCTTTGGTGGGGCATTGTATTTTGTCACTTTTATATATGATGCATCTAGGAGGGTTTGGGTTTATGCTTTGAAATCCAAGGATGAGGTCTTTGGTGTGTTTAAGTTGTTTCATGCTATGGTCGAGAGAGAGACAGGTAGACCATTGAAGTGCATCCACACTGACAATGGTGGTGAATACACTGACGACTTTCATGAGTATTGTAAGTCCCTGGGTATATGGCATGAACAGACGGTTCCCAAGACCCCCCAGCATAATGGTGTAGCTGAGCGAATGAATCGCACCATTGTTGAGAGAATTAGATGCATGTTATCCCATGCGAAGTTGCTCAAGACGTTCTGGGGAGAAGCAATGCGCACGGCGGTGTATTTGATAAACAGGTCTCCATCAGCCCCGTTGAATGGAGAAGTACCTGAGAAGGTGTGGACCGGACATGATCCATCGTACAGTCATCTCAGGGTGTTTGGATGCAGGGTATTCGTTCACGTACCAAAGGACGAGAGGTCCAAGCTCGATATGAAGATCAGACAGTATGTGTTCTTAGGGTACGGTGATGAAAAATTTGGTTACAGGTTATGGGATCCGACCGAGAAGAAGCTTGTCAGGAGCAGAGATGTGGTTTTCTTTGAAGATCAGTGTATCGAAGACATTGATAAGGCAGAGAAGAACCAGCCTAGTTCAGGTGAGCTAGAGGACATGGATCCGATTACTCCTCCCGTGGTGCCTGATGACGGGGGAGTACAACAAGGTGCAGAGGACGAGAGAGTTCCTTCAGAAGATGGACCAGGGGAGCAGCCCCCACTTGATCCACCTGTTGAGCCACATGTGAGGAGGTCATCTAGGGACAGACAACCGTCCAAGAGGTACTCGCCGCATGAGTACATTATGCTAACCGATGGGGAAGAGCCAGAAGATTATTCTGAGGCTCTAGCCGACGAGCGTAAGGGGGAGTGGTTGAAAGCTATGCAAGAGGAGATGGAATCCTTGCATAAGAACCACACCTATGACATGGTGAAATTGCTTAAGGGCAAGAAAGCTCTGAGCAACAAGTGGGTATTCAGAAAGAAGATTGAGCAGAAGAATTCACAGACGAGGTTCAAGGCCAGACTTGTGGTGAAAGGGTTTGGTCAGAGAAAAGGCATAGACTTCGAGGAGATATTCTCACCAGTGGTGAAGATGACATCCATACGGGTGTTGCTTGGGTTGGCGGCTAGCATGGATCTGGAGATAGAGCAGTTAGATGTTAAAACTGCCTTTCTCTATGGTGACCTGGAAGAAGAGATGTACATGTACCAACCAGAGGGGTTCGAAGTCAAGGGTAAGGAGCATATGGTGTGTAGGCTGAGGAAGAGCTTGTATGGGCTGAAACAAGCTCCACGGCAATGGTACAAGAAGTTCGACTCGTTTATGTTGAAACATGGGTATGAAGAACGAAGTCGGACCACTGTGTGTTCACACGTAAGTTCTCAGATGGTGATTTCTTAGTTCTGCTATTATATGTTGATGACATGCTCATCATGGGAAAGGACATCAAGAAGATTGACAGGCTGAAACAAGAGTTGGGCAAGTCTTTTACGATGAAAGACTTGGGCCCGGCTAGACAGATCCTAGGAATGGAGATAACCCGTGACAGAAGCAGCAGGAAGCTCTAGCTGTCACAAGAGCGGTATATTGAGAAAGTCCTAGAGCGGTTTAATATGAATGTAGCAAAGCCTGTCAGTACTCCACTGGATGGTCACTTCAGATTGAGCGACAGGCAGTGTCCCAAGACGAAGACAGATGTGGAAGAGATGCAGAAGATACCCTACGCGTCAGCTGTAGGAAGTTTGATGTATGCTATGGTGTGTACACGCCCAGACATAGCATATGCGGTTGGTGTTGTCAGCCGATATCTTGCCAATCCTGGCAAAGAGCATTGGGTAGCGGTGAAATGGATACTACGGTATCTAAGAGGCTCATCCAGGTTGAGCCTATGCTATGGTGATGGAAAACCTGTGTTAGAGGGCTACACAGATGCAGATATGGCAGGTGACATAGACTCCAGGAAGTCTACATCGGGGTTCATGTTCACGTTTGCAGGGGGAGCGGTTTCTTGGTAGAGCAAGCTACAGAAGGTCGTAGCATTGTCGACGATAGAGGCCGAATACATTGCAGTCACAGAAGCATGTAAAGAGATGCTTTGGATGAAAAGGTTCCTTCAGGAACTTAAGCCTAAAGCAGGAGGAGCTCGTGGTCTATTGCGATAGTCAGAGTGCTATACACTTGAGCAAGAATCCAAGTCAGCATTCCAAGTCGAAGCACATAGAGATTCGGTATCACTGGATCATGGATACTTTGGAACAGAAGGTGTTACAGCTTGAGAAAGTCCACACGGACGATAATGGGTCAGACATGATGACTAAGGCTTTGCTCAAGGGAAAGTTTGAGGTTTGTAGAAACCTGGCTGGCTTGAAGAAGGTGGATCCCTCCTGGGTCAAAAAGGGAGAGATTTGATGGGTTATTTTGACCCATCTTCGACCGGTCGAGAGCCCTGCTCGACTGGTCGAAGGTTGGTGGTCGACCGGTCGAAGGTTCGAGTTGAAAACTTCGACTCAAAGTCCAGTGAGTAATTTTGCTGTTTTTTTACTGTAGCTTGGACTGGTCGAAGGAACCTTCGACTGGTCGAAGGGGGCCTACGACTGGTTGAAGGGATGTCTCGACTAATCGAAGGTTACGCAGTTTGTTCCGCGATTTTGCACGAAACTGCAGATTTGAGTCCTTTTGCAACTAGGATGCGGAAAGGAGTTTCCCAAAACTATAAAAGGGGTTGCCTAGGATTTTTCTAGGTATCATAAAAATAGCAAGAGGGTTTCCTAAAGCTTTGCAAGGGATTTGCTAAAGGGTTTAGGGCTATCAAGAGAGAGAGAGGAGAGAAGAGAGAGGAAGCTTATAGAAGGGAGGTTCTGCTCGTGGAGGTTCTCTACTTTGCAATCTACATCTCAGCGCTTCTATGTCCTCGTAATCGGTTAGATCTCTTCGTTTTCTCTATTTCTCTTATTGTTTATCCACTCCTGCGTGAGTGAAGAAGATTGTAACGTTCTACTTCATAGTGGATTGTTGATCTGGACGAGGTCCCGTGGTTTTTACCTCTTTGAGGGTTTTCCACGTAAAAATCTCTTGTGTGGTGTGTGATTGATGCTTTGATTTATTGCTTTATTATCCATAATTCTGGTTTGTTTCGGGAGGCTAGATCCTAAGGTTTGTGCAAGGCATCCCAACATACCAAACATATGCTTTCAAATGGAACGAATGTTCTGTTTGGGTGTGATTAATCTGGGGAAAGGTTTCATGAAAATAAAAAATAAAATAATTAATAGGTGTGATTAATCTGGGAAAAAGATGCTTGACATATATAAGTCTGATGTGGAGGGCATGGGCCCACAAAAAAGGTTAAACAGAGAGATCCACAACCAAAAAATAAATACAATGGCCAATCAATTACTTAACATAAACATAGCACATGAAACTCATATGATCACTTGTAACAAGCATAACAGTCAGACAACAGATCTGATTTACATGCATTCTAAAATAAATACAATCACTCTTCCTTCCTCTACTTAAACATCCATTTATACTTTAGCCTTCTAAACTCAACACAAGGATAGAGATACAAACAGCTAGTAAAGTGATCATTGCTTCCTGAAACCTACTCGTGAAGCATAGCAGCTGATAAACTTGCAAGCAATGAAGAACATCCATGTTCGATCTGAAGAATCTCTTTTGAACACGAGATTGCCTGCCCTTGACATAGAATTTGGGAGGCCTATTGCTTCATTTTCAATTTGGAGCCTGTCCTTATGTCAGAGGGTCTACTGCTTGATTTGCATGGCTCATGGGTGGATCATCTGGTATGTCAATCTTATCAGCCCTATGGCGACAGGCAACTCTATAAATATCACATCAATTGGACATTCCTATCAGTTCGATTGAGAGCCTTCAAGGAAATGGGTGGTGACAAAAATCAGCCATATTTTGTACAAACTGTATAAATATCACATTCAACAGAGAAAACTGGGCAGCTAGGATTCTCCTATCCGCATGTTTTTTGTACAATCACCAACAAACAGTAGGTGTGTGTAGATTCTGGTCTTCATAATCTGACTATGCAACTGAAATCCGGTAGCACAGATTCTCCGTCTTCTGTACAATCACCCACAACGGTAGGGGCGAGCAGATGGGTGGTGGTCTTGATCGTTTATCCATGCAGTCTAGTGGGCCACATCCATGAATGTATGAAGCCACAGACCCTCAACTGCAATGTAGACAACCTTTACTTCGACTTGTATCCCCCTTTCCCTCAAATACTTGAACATGGAAGGGATGAAAGGTACCAGGTCTGGCTTCTCTAATCCAAGCTGTTGTATCCGATGGAAGTTCGGTTGAATCCGTTCATAGAATGGTATTTGTTGGAAGGTGCAAAATTGTAGCCGGGTCATCCATAGGAAGATTGAAGATCAAGATTCGACCTGTATCCGAAACTTCAAGTATGCGCCATCTCTGAAACACAACAGTAACTTTGGATTAAATATTTTACCCCGAACCATGTATGAATTAGTCATTATTCATATAAATTTATAAAACCATGCATGTACCATTGAGCCATCGAAAACCATGCATGCCGGTAGTGATGTCTCTGTAGATGTTGCTAAACATTTTCAGAAGTATATCTACTAATATTACTATTTGAGTTACTATAAAATCAAAACCAATAGATCCTATAGCCTTGATGGGAAGGAATGATGCATAGCTTTGTATAAATAAATTGTTCTCCATTTCGAATATGGAGAATCTAATACAAGGAGATGCAAAGGCTCACAAATATATTATCATCATCATCTTTTTAGCCTTTGTCCCAGTGCGAGCTATAGCATACAGATGTTGAAAATGAAGAAAGTACAATTACCTAGTGTTCTCAATGTGAATAAAGAGATTTCATCAGAGATTCTTCCATTACTCTGAATTGGGCTGCATTAATGACATTTCCTGGCACGGTTCAACAGCTGCCAAAATAAATAAATAAAAATAAAAAATAAAAATGTAATGCTTTGCAAATTTTCATTATTCTGTTCTCATGCCAAGTCAATAAGGGATGGTTGGTAAAAAACACTTTCATGCTCACACAAACATGTAGGCTACAAGTGTTTGCTTGTATGCATGAAATACAATCACAAACAATGCAACAACTTTGAAGTCCGAGAAACTATAGCGATAGACAAAACTCCACCTCAATCTATACTTCTCATCAGTGAGCATTTCTTGCAAAAGCTGTAACCAATTTTGCAAATCCTGCACGTATCCGTAATGCCATAACTGTTAACTGAGCTTCTAGAGAAGGTTATGTATACAATACATCAGTATATACATTCCTATGAACATACACCAGTTCTTTAGCTGTTGTGGAGATGTTACATAAATAAAGTATACACAGGATTGAAAATGTTAGAAAGTGGATAGAAATTTTACATTTGAAGGAGTTGGTCCTTCTTGTGGATGCACTTCTACAAAGGACAAATATAATTAAGGGCCCTCACGTGTGCCAGTGTTGCATACGCGTGTGAGATCCATTCCATTCCTTGGTGAAAGTGTCCTAGTGTAAAAGTTCGGTCAGTCCACTGATATGGTGAATTAGTGGTCCACTCATGTACCATTGGTTATCATCTTATCAATCTTTTAAGCATCCACTTTTTCAATCGAAGTGTGGCTCACCTAATGAATGGATAAAACTGCATCCATTTTCTCAATATAAGTGTGGCTCGCCTGACGAATGGACAAAACTGATAGTAGTTGAGGACACATTCATCATGACACCAGTGTGTTGAAGGGCTTGGATCACCAACATGTGTTTCAAGTTTTGACTTTCCATGAGATAGTTGTATTGGGTGTCTGCAGATGCATGCCTGCAAATAGCATGCCTCTTGGGTTAGTGATTAAATATAACTCTACCTTTCAGGATAAAGATTTTACATTAATATTGTGATCCAGACTTCTGAATGATTTCTGCAGAATTGCGAGTCAAGAGATCCACAAAACCACAACATTAGGCAAGGAATCATAAGAGAGTATGAGAAGCAACAGGCCTATATAAAACACACCAACACATGTATACTCCTGATGGTCAACAAAGCACAATCTTGATCTTATTTTCAGAATTTTGTCATTCCTGTTGCAAGTAACTGAAAAGATTTCAATATTCATGAATGCATTTCATTAGACAAATAAATGATAAGCATAAGTATGTTGCTTGTTGCAAATAAGATAAACATGTCACCATTTTGCACATTCTGAGGTACTTAATCCCGGAATATCTTTTAAAGACTAATCAAATCACTGAAGTAAGACCGGCCTAAAAGAGTAAAAATAGTAAAGCATTCCATTAGAACAAATCTTACAAATTTTAAACAATCCAGGATTTAAAGAGGAGTAGTCAATGTAACCAAAAAATAATGTTGTGGCAATGCAATGGCGAAACAGATATGTATACCTATTTTGGACATGGACAGCAGTGTTTTTTTTTTTTTTGCAAGGAAATAAGTAGAAATGAGGTCCTGGAAAACCCACCACTCTCGGATGTCTGTACAAATGTATAATGACATATGAAAGTTGTTTTATTAGAAATACCTCATATAAGGTCGATTTGGAACCAAGAATATCCTAATAAAAACACAAGCTGATAGACATGTAAAGTTATCGCCAAATCGGCGTGCATATTATATTTGTGTGTGTGTGTGTGTGTGTGTGTGTGTGTGTGTGTGTGTGTGTGGAGAGGAGAGAGCGTGATATTTCATCAATAGACATTTTACCAAGAAGTAAAGAAACTTCTCTGCCATGGCAACATCTTCTTAGATGACTAAAGCAAAGACTTTGGACCACAACCGGGCTCTTAAAACACCAAAAATAGCAAAAACAGGACATTAAAAATAGTAGGTTTTGAACAAAAAGATGATTTTGATCCAGAAAACAGCCATTTTATTTTTATTTTTATTTTTTGATCGAGAAATCCCTTGGGGCCAACCAACATTGTCAGTTGCCATGTTGTCGGCTTGTCGATGGCTTTCCAATGACATATTATACCTGAATCTGATAACTGGAGCAAAGTAATGACTGTCAGAAGCTATAGTGGTGTGTTCAGGCCATTTTCTTCCTAGATTGAGCTTTTTGGCTTGATTTCTTTCTATTCTGGCCCTTCATGAAGTCATCTGCAACCTGTTCTACATCAGAGCTGCTCATCCTTTCTTCCCTTCAGTGTATCCCAAACTTCAAAATTTACCCTCCAAATGCATTTATGTCGATCTCAACATTTCTTTCTTTCATTTTTCTATGTTGTTTGATGCAAATTCATAGAAAAGATTTGTTGAGTGAAATGATTTCACACTCAGTGCTCATTTTGCTCATGTCCCTTGGTAATTCTGCAAGATCAAAGCACCCAGAGAGTATCAAGGTTTGCAAATGGTGAAGGGTGCTAATGGATTCAGGAAGGGTGTTGGGGGCCTTGCACAAAACCTTAGGATCTAGCCCTCCAGAACAAACCAGAATTATGGATAATAAAGCAATGAAAGTAATCAAAGCATCAATCATACACCACACAAGAGAATTTTACGTGGAAAACCCTCAAAGAGGAAAAAACCACGGGACCTCGTCCAGATCAACAATTCACTATGAAGTAGAACGTTTACAACCTTCTTCACTCACGCAGGAGTGGATGAACAATGAAAGAATAAAGAAAACCAGAGAGATCTCACCGATTACGAGGACGTAGGAGCGCTGAGATATAGACTGCACCGTAGATCACCTCCACGAGCATAACCTCCATTCTACAAGCTTCCTCTCTCTCTTTCTCCTCCTCTCTCTCACCTTTGATAGCCCTCTTGTGTTTTTCTCATCAACACAACATGCCTAGAAAAACCCTAGGGACCCCTTTTTATAGTTTTAGGAAACTCCTTTTCGCATCCTAGTTGCGAAAGGACTTGCGCATCCCAGTTGCGAAAGGACTTGTGCATCCCAGTTGCGAAAGGACGACGGGTCAAAAAAAATCCATCAAATCTTCCCCTTTTTAACCCAGGAGGGATTCACCTTCTTTAAGCCAGCCAGGTTTCTACAAACCTCAAACTTGCCCTTGAGCAAGGCCTTGGTCATCATATCTGACCCATTATCGTCCGTGTGAACCTTCTCAAGCTGAACACCTTCTGTTTCAAAGTATCCCTGATCCAGTGATATCGAATTTCTATGTGCTTTGACTTGGAATGCTGACTTGGATTCTTGCTCAAGTGTATAGCACTCTGACTATCGCAATAGACCACGTGCTCCTCCTGCTTCAGGCTAAGTTCCTGTAGGAACCTCTTCATCCAAAGCATCTCTTTACATGCCTCTGTGACTGTGATGTATTCGGCCTCTGTAGTTGACAATGCTACGACCTTCTGTAGCTTGCTCTGCCAAGAAACCGCTCCCCCTGCAAACGTGAATATGAACCCCGATGTAGACTTCCTGGAGTCTATGTCACCTGCCATATCTGCATCTGTGTAGCCCTCTAACACAGGTTTACCATCACCATAGCATAGGCTCAACCTGGATGAGCCTCTTAGATACCGTAGTATCCATTTCACCGCTGCCCAATGCTCTTTGCTAGGATTGACAAGATACCAGCTGACAACACCAACCGCATATGCTATGTCTGGGCATGTACACACCATAACATACATCAAACTTCCTACCGCTGATGCGTGGGGTATCTTCTGCATCTCTTCCACCTCTGCCTTCGTCTTAGGACACTGCCTGTCGCTCAATCTGAAGTGATCATTTAGTGGAGTACTGACCGGCTTCGCTGCATTCATATTGAACTGCTCTAGGACTTTCTCAATATACCGCTCTTGTGACAGCCAAAGCTTCTTACTGCTTCTATCACGGGTTATCTCCATTCCTAGGATCTATTTAGCCGGGCCCAAGTCTTTCATCGCAAAAGACTTGCCCAACTCCTGTTTCAGCCTGTCGATCTTCTTGATGCCTTTTCCCATGATGAGCATGTCATCAACGTATAACAACAGAATTAAGAAATCACCATCTGAGAACTTACACGTGAACACACAGTGGTCCGACTCCGTTCCGTCATACCCATGCTGTAACATGAACGAATCGAACTTCTTATACCATTGCCGTGGAGCTTGTTTCAGCCCATACAAGCTCTTCCTCAGCCTACACACCATATGCTCCTTACCCTTGACTTCGAACCCACTGGTTGGTGCATGTAGATCTCTTTTTCCAGGTCACCATGGAGGAAGGCAGTTTTAACATCTAACTACTCTATCTCCAGATCAATGCTAGCCGCCAACCCAAGTAACACCCGTATGGATGTCATCTTCACCACTGGTGAGAATATCTACTCGAAGTCTATGCCTTTCCTCTGACCAAACCCTTTCACCACAAGTCTAGCCTTGAACCTCATCTGTGAATTCTTCTGCTCAATCTTCTTTCTGAACACCCACTTGTTGCTCAAAGCTTTCTTGCCCTTAGGCAATTTTACCATATCATAGGTGTGGTTCTTATGCAAGGATTCCATCTCCTCTTGCATAGCTTTCAACCACTCCCCCTTATGCTCGTCGGTTAGGGCCTTAGAATAATCTTTTGGCTCTTCCCCATCAGTCAGCATAATGTACTCATGTGGCGAGTACATCTTGGAAGACTGTCTGTCCCTAGATGACCTCCTCACCTGCCGCTCAACAAGTGGATCAAGTGGGGGCTGCTCCCCTGGTCCATCTTCTGAAGGAATTCCCTCGTCCTCTGTACCTTGCTGTACTCCCTCTTCATCAGGCACCACGGGAGGAGTAACCGGATCTATGTCCTCTAGTTCACCTGGACTGGGCTGGTTCTTCTCTGGCTTACCAATGTCTTCTATATACTGATCTTCAAAGAAAACCACATCTCTGCTCCTGACGAGCTTCCTCTCGGTCAGATCCCACAATCTGTAACTGAATTTTTCATCACTCTACCCTAAGAACACACACTGCCTGATCTTCGTATCGAGCTTGGACCTCTCGTCCTTTGGTACGTGAACGGATGTCCTGCATCCAAACACCTTGAGATGATTGTACGATGGATCATGTCCAATCCACACCTTCTCAGGTACTTTTCCATTCAATGGGGCTGATGGAGACCTGTTTATCAAATACACCGCTGTGTGCATTGCTTCTCCCCAGAACGTCTTGGGCAACTTCGCATGGGATAACATGCACCTGATTCTCTCAACAATGGTGCGATTCATTCGCTCAGCTACACCATTGTGCTGGGGGGTCTTGGGAACCGTCTGTTCATGCCGTATACCCAAGGACTTGCAGTACTCATGAAAGTTGTCAATGTATTCACCACCATTGTCAGTGCGGATGCACTTCAATGATCTACCTGTCTCTCTCTCGACCATAGCATGAAACAATTTAAACACACCAAAGACCTCGTCCTTGGATTTTAAAGTATAAACCCAAACCCTCCTAGATGCATCATCTATAAAAGTAACAAAATACAATGCCCCACCTAAGGTTTTTGTCCTCATAGGACCACAAACATTAGAATAAACCAAATTTAATGCATGCACTTTATTAACATGAGAAACAGTTTTAACAAATGAAACTCTATGCTGTTTCCTTGATAAACAATCAAGACAGGTTTTGAGAGGGGTACCTGTCACGTCTGGAAGGAGCCGCTTCTTTGCTAGTACCTGAATCCCTTTTTCACTCATGTGGCCTAGACGCCTGTGCCACATGTCAATAGCTGAATCTTCCGCTGCGTTCAACCCACCCTTGCACATACTGACACTTGCCTTGTACAGGGTGCAACACTTCTTCCCTCTGGCCACGATCAACGAGCCCTTGATGAGCTTCCATCGCCCACCAGCAAACCGGCTTTCATAGTCATCATCATCCAACCTTCCCGTCGACATCAAGTTGAGGCGAAGGTCTGGGATATGCCTCACATCCCTGAGAACCAATGTGCAGCCCACATCAGTTTTCACACAAATATCACCGACTCCCACGATTTTTGATACGCCAGAATTTTTCATCTTCACAGTCCCATAGTCACCTGACTTATAGCTTGTGAAGAAGTCCCTGTGTGGAGTCGCATGAAAAGAAGCTCCCGAGTCTATCACCCAGTCGGTGTCCTGACTCGTAGCCATGAGACATACATCATGATCTGCAGAAAGAATAACTACAACATCGCCATTTGAAGCGACTGCAGTGGAATCTGATTCATTTTCCTTCCCTTTTCCTTTTTTGTTGTTTTTCTTACCACGACATTCATGCTTGTAGTGACCCTTCTTGCCACAATTCCAGCAATCAATATCTTTTCTGTTACTTGACTTGCCTCTTGATTTATCTCGGGCCTTCCCGCCCTTCCTGTTCTTTCCTCTCCCCCGTTCCTGTGTCACAAGAGCCTCTTGCTGAGTAGACCCCTGAGACTTCCTCCTTGTCTCCTCATTGAAGAGACAACTAGTTACCTGTTCTATGGATATCTTTCCGTTTGGCACGGAGTTACTTAGAGACACCACCAATGTCTCCCAACTATCAGGCAATGAACTAAGCAATAGTAAAGCCTGCAATTCATCATCTAGGACCATCTTCATAGAGGTGAGTTGGTTCACTATGTTGTTAATCTCATTCATATGCTCGGCCACAGAACCACCATCCTTGAATTTGAGATTCACAAGTCACCTTATTAGAAAAATTTTATTATCGGCTGTCTTCCTCTCATATAGCCCTTGTAATTTCAGCCATAGGCTAGCGGCTGAGGTTTTCGTAGACACATGGTGGAACACAGAATTGTCCAACCATTGTCTAATAAACTCCACCGCCTTTCGGTCCATCTTCTTCCAATCATCATCAGTCATATCCTTGGATTTTGCTGATATGCCTAAAATTGGAGAATATAAGTCCTTGCAATAAAGCAAGTCCTCCATCTTAGCCTTCCATATGGTCCAGTTAGAACCATTGAGGCTGATCATCCTTGATGAGCCACCTTCCATAATTCAAAACCAATCCTACCCGTTCAATGAACTTAGCTCTGATACCACTTTGTTGGGGGCCTTGCACAAAACCTTAGGATCTAGCCCTCCAGAACAAACCAAAATTATGGATAATAAAGCAATGAAAATAATCAAAGCATCAATCACACACCACACAAGAGAATTTTACATGGAAAACCCTCAAAGAGGAAAAAACCACGGGACCTCGTCCAGATCAACAATCCACTATGAAGTAGAATGTTTACAACCTTCTTCACTCACGCAGGAGTGGATGAAGAATGAAAGAATAATGAAAACCAGAGAAATCTCACCGATTACGAGGACGTAGGAGCGCTGAGATATAAACTGCACCGTAGATCACCTCCACGAGCATAACCTCTCTTCTACAAGCTTCCTCTCTCTCTTTCTCCCCCTCTTTCTCACCTTTGATAGCCCTCTTATGTTTTTCTCATCAACACAACATGCCTAGAAAAACCCTAGGGATCCCTTTTTATAGTTTTAGGAAACTCCTTTCTGCATCCCAGTTGCGAAAGGACTTGCGCATCCCAGTTGCGAAAGGACGACGGGTCAAAAAAAACCCATCAAAGGGCTCATATTTGAATACAAGACATGTTGAGGAATCTTAAGTGCTTCAAACTGCTAATTGAAACCAACATCTCCGTAGTGACACGCACTAAACTTAAATCTAACACCTGCAAGCACATGAAATGTGTTAAAAGATTACGAGGGATGCTGAAAGTCTGTCCTCCAACGAGAATCATCTTCAAATGTGGTGGCAGATGATAATAGCTCAACTTCAGAGCAGGTAAAATGCCATTCTCTTCTTCAGGTAAATTCCGAATTTAACTTTCTTTTACAAACAGCCACTCTCTTTCATCTGTTTTAAAGCGCATCAAGCCACCCAAGGCCTTCACTGCCGAAGGGATGCCCCCGCACTTCTTTACAATTTCCTTTGCATGCATTATGAGGTTTGGAGGTTCTTTTCTTCCAAGCCCAAATGCTCGCTGCATGAACAGAGACAAACAATCATCCTCTGCATGAACAAAGACCGAGTCCTCACTTTCTGCCGAAAAGCTTCTATTGCAAACTCATCTATCAAGTAATCTGTCCTTAAGCTTCTTTAGCCAATTCTTCACTGCCTCGTTCTTCACTTGCTGCTCCTCTGCATCTTGAAGCACTGCATGGATCGTTGACAACCTGCTCTCAAGCTTCCCCAACTCTTCCTTGACACCCTACGCTGATCCAAACTCTTGAAGAAGTAGAGAATTCAAGTTCCTCGACACTGTTTTAACAAAAGCAGAGAGAATTGCTTCTGCCGCCATCTTTTCTTGGTATTGCAGAGAAGCTGAAGAACTCAAAATGGTGATAATATGGAATGGAAGATAATGAAACTGTGAACTATGTGCTATTTTTCATAAAGTGGGAGGAGTTACCAGGGAAGGATAAAGAAAGAACATGGAAATCATCAAGAAGCTGCCAATGCTGTTATTTTCATAACATCAATGTGGTGGGCCACCTTCATTGACAATGCAGGATACTTTTTAACAGCTCATATTTAAGTGGGAAAGGAAGCTCTCCCTCAAGGACGGCTCAAATTGTGTTCACTCCAATCTCCACCATAGACATGTATGGTGCTTGTGATTCCAACTGGTCACTTGATGTTGGCCAGCTGGTATCGTTTTTGTGTCATGGGTTTGGTGATGGGACACCATAGGCGTGTGCTTCATCTCATGTACCCTGTCAGGATGGGCCATAGCCCAAAAGCCTCGATAATCAAATAATCCTGATAATCTGATCTGCAGCCTCTCTCCAGCATATACAGGTAAGCCTATTTCTTTTCCTAATGCCAACAATTGGATAATTAGAAATGTCCGATTACTGGCTGTGGTCCTTCCAAACGGGGCATTACAAAGTGAACAAAAATCCCAAATGGGTGTTCTTTTAAGAGAGGGAAGATCTCATATAATACTTTAAAGTAAGATCACATAACAGATTATCCCCCTCTATTACACATGTTTTATCTATCTTAGATTCTTCACCATTAATTTGAAGTGATCATGACAGCCATCTACAGATGCGGCTATGCTGGATCCCTAATTACGGGGGGCACTGTGATGAATGTGCCTTGCATCCATGCCATCCATCAGTTTTGAAAGCTCATTTTAGGGTATGATCCCAAAACTGAAGCACATCCAAATCTAGGGTGGACCAAACCACATGAAACTGTAGTTATTGACCATTAAAACCTTCTTGTGGGCCACATTAGGATCAAATTCTCTGTTTGTTTGGGTAGTTGATCATTCGGATCAAAATCAGGATCATGCCCGGATGGCAGTTCAGGTGGGCCCCATATCTCCATGTCAGATTCCTCACAAGAAAGCAGTGTTTTAACCCCTTAATCACAATTATATGGTAGTTAAACCAGGAAAATGCTGCTTCACATGTAAAACTGGACATGGAGGGTATGGGGCCTGCCAAAATTGGCATTAAGGCACAATCCTCAATCCTAATTTTGTGGGCCCCCTAAATTCTCAAAATCCACTATTTTTGTGATGGCCCACCAAAGTTAGTATTCCTGCCCCCTCCATTTGCCATGGGCGAATTTCAAGTAAGCAGAGAGACACCCAGCCAGACAGTGAGAGATACCCAGCCAAAAAGTGAATAGAATGGAAGATGGATTCCTCGAACATAAAACCGACCGATATATATTCTAAAATAAATACAACCTCTGCTTTTTCCACTATTCAAACAAGCATTCACTGTTAATGATTATGTATTAGAGATGAAGATCTCTTACACATAATTACTGTTAATTAAAAAGAGATCAACTCATTTTTAGGCATCTACTAAAGCCTTAGTAATTTACATATGTAGGCCCTCCTGCATTTGTTATGTATCCGGCCTTTGTTGAAACTAGGATTGGCATCAGCTCTTATAGATCAGATTAATGGCCCCACCCACCTCTTTGACTCCATTCACATGGATGTTTTCTTCTATCTCATTTGAATTGAATTGGGAGCCACCTTCTCTGCCAACCCAAAGTTATAGCCTTCTTTGAGTTCTACATTTCATTACATTGTTCGCGTCGATCTTATGACCATCTACAGAACAAAACATTAGAAGTGGTTCATTTAATTAGCCCCTCCAACACCCATTACCAAGTCTAGGGGGCCACAATGTTTTAATTACAAAATCCAATCTGCTCAAGTTCTGTGTTCGATGTTAGGTCTTGAGGTAAAAAAATCAGCTAGGTCTACAACTCAAATGGACCACACTGTATGTAATAGTGTGAATGGGATGTCGACCATAGGCTTGTGTGTGGGCTATCATGTGGTGTATCTTTCAACAATCTCTTAATCAAGCCTAACTCGCCCTGATGAAGAGAAGATACAAAATTCTGCCCGTTGAAAAGCCCATGGAATCTCCGACTTGTGAACATTGTGGTTTTTGGAGCAATTTTACATTGTTCCCATCTGCGTGGTTCATATGAGTATTTTATTATTTTGTATGTACAGTTCAAATAATAGTTCTCACCAGATGAACAGAGTGAAATTTAAATATATGACAGTGGACCCTACAAAACATTGCAAGGCTACATGCATAGAAGATTAGAAGTGGCTATGTGCTGGCCATAGGCTTAGAGGAGGAAAAGTCACTTCATGCAGGTAAAAAAAGTGTAGGAATGGAGTTAACTTAAAATGTAATAATCAGAATTTGAGAATCGTTATCAGTAGATGGAGTCTAATCCAATTTTGGACATTTTCTTCAGTTGAAACTAAAATTATCGAAATTTAAAAAGTTTGTACATCCAAACAATTCCTAGGGTATTAATCATCCAATTTGGTTCCTTTTAAATTACAATTTGCATGATTCAAATAAGTTTGACTACCATCTTTTTTTAGTAAATGGGTTGATTGGATCCAACTCCCCTTTGTTGTATGACAATCAGACATACTTGTATTGGATTTTCCATTTTTGCATTTACTTCCTCTCCATTACTCTTCATGGCATGCTAAGACATTACAGAACAATTGGGTCCACTATCATGTGCATATGGTTCCACACCAACCTATCCATTTGCCCTCACATAAAAGCAATAAACAACCACCAAACCTAACCATTGGCCCATGCCATAAAAGCAATAGACAACCACCTAACCTAACCATTGTCAGTGGACCTGGATGGCTTTTAAGCCTAACCCATCAATTAGGGCCGTCCAATGCCCAGTTGGTCTGCTCCTGGGTTTTACACTACATGTGTGGTAATGTGATGGTTCAGCCAGTGGGTCAACAGGCTCCTGATCCAACCCAGCTATAAAGATTATGAATGGGCTGGGCTAGGTGAACCCATCCAACCTTGCCCATACAGGCCAATGTTCCATTTTTAAACCCAAGGCTACAATGTGTGTTCGGGTCAAACCAAACCCAATTGACCGAAAGCTGGTGGATTGATCCTAACTGAATTTACAGTGGAATTGGTCAGGACTAGAGCTGGGCATCGAGTTGAGTCGGACCGAATTAGGGTTGACTAGACTCGATCCGGTTTTGAAATAGGCCTAACCTGAACTTGATCCGACTTGATACCCAGTCCAGCATGCCTAACTAGATCTGAGTACAATCTGGCCTTGACTGATCCGGACTGAGTCTGATCCGGTCAAAGTACCGAGTCGGGTTGAGTTGGCGCAAAGTTGGATTGAAAGATGAGGGAGGTAGAGACTGAGACAGTAGAGAGGAGAGAGAGGAGGAGGAGGAGGAAGAGGGGGAGGGTGATGGTGGTGGGTGGTTGTCGGGCTTGGAAGATGGGGAGGGAGGGAGGGCCTGGAAGATGAAGAGGACGAGGGAGGAAGAGAGATTTTGGGATCGGGTCGGGGTAGGGTGTGGCGGGTAGGGTTAGAGAGTCGGGTTTTGGATTGAGTTAGGTCTTGTTCTTGAAGATGCACCTTACTACTTAGATTAGCTTTTATGAAGTTGCTTTTTTCATGAAGTAGAAAGGAAAATAATGACACTGGGCCATAAGTTACTTTCAGTGTAAGTGGGATAGAAACGAACCAAAAGAAAAGGAACCAAAAAGTATTCTATTGCTTCGGTGGAAAACGTTAATGCAGTGGATCACCTTCGTTGATAATGTAGGATGCTTCTAACTACTCATATTTCAATAAGAAAGAGAGCTCTCTTTTAAGGATACCTCATATTTCAATCGTAAGGTGCTCATGATTGCAACTAGTCACTTGATGAGGGCCAGCTGGTTTGGTTATTGTGTCATGGTTTGGTGATCGGACACCACCATGCGTGCTTCATCTGAAATAGGTGTTCTTTTAAAGGAAAGATAAGTACATATAATAGTTTGTGATGGATTCCTAATTTTGGGGCCCACTGTGATGTATGTGCCTTACATCTATACCATCCATCAATTTTCACAGCTACAAGATTCCAAAAATGAAGCACATCCAAATCTCGGGTGGACCACACCACAAGAAACAGTGGTTATTGACCAATAAAATCTTCTTGTGAGCCAAAAAAGTTTTGGATCTAGTTGATATTTATGTGGTCCCTTCGTCCACGTGTTTTTGACCTTATCAATGGTTTGGATGGAAAATAAACATTCTGGTGGTGGCCCAGAAGTTTTTAATGGCAGGTATTCAATCACCTCCTGTGGGTACATTGGTGATTGATAGGGTACACAGAAATTTTGGATCAAGATGATATTTATTTTTTCACTTCATCCAGGTGTTGTATATGACCATATCAACAGGTTGGATGGAAAATAAAGAATACAGTGGACCCTAAGAAGGTTTCAATAGTGGGCGTCCCTAGCACTACTTCATATAGTGTGGATCACTTAAGCCTTGGATCTTCCTTATTTTTTCCCAATTTTCTAAAATGATATGGAAAAATAGATGGACGGTGTGGATACAATCCATACATCATGGTGACCCCTCAGTTGCCTTTGGAGTCTCCCCCTATCTCGAGCTCCAAATAGGCAGGGGTAGTACCTAATCCGTGCCCGTCACTTTGATGGCTTGTTTGGCATCTTAGTTTTTGCCATTTGTGTGGCATCTAACAATGTTGATTGAATGTCCACCATTAAAAACTTCTTGGGGGCAATAAAAGTCTTGGATCAAGCTGATCTTTGTTTTTTTCACTTCATCTAGGTTTGCATGACCTAATCAACACATTGGATGTCAAATAAATAGGATAGTGGGCCTTAGGAGGATTTTAATAGTGCTTATTCAATCACTACAGTTTTCTTGTGGTGCGGTCCACCTGAGATTTATATTCCCGTCATTTTTGGGATCAAGGCCTAAATTAAATGATATGGAAAAATGGATGGACGGCATGGATAAAACACATATTTCATAGTTGGGCCCACAGAGCACCAACCACTAGCCGCGTCCCTAAAGATAATTAAAGAAGGAGAGTTGTGCATTAAAGAGGTGAGAGTTATGGAGAATGGTTGTTTCTAAATAAAGTGGGATGATTACATACGTTGTACATATGTGATATATTAGAGCGATGCACCACATGTCTAAAAAATCTATTTCGTTCATTAGATTGGGTCCCATGTAAGTATATTAAAGGATTTTTTTTTTTGATCAATAATAAAATATTTATTTACAAGAAAAGTGAGTTGTTAAAAATCCATCCCAACAATATAAATTCCACTTATATGTGTGGTTCCAATGATGAGGATCATTTACTAATTTTTAGTACATAAAATTTTATTAGTAGACCCTATTTGATAAACGAACTGGATCTATGACATGTAACTACCATTATACTTATGTAAGACTTGATGTCATGTATCTTCATATGTAGTGCATTATATGTGTATAGAAAGATGATTTTTTGTCATTTAATGCACAGCTAATTAGGCCAATTTGAATGGTCCAACTAGTTTTGTGTGAGCATATCTCTCTCTCTCTCTCTCTCTCTCTCTCTCTCTCTCTATATATATATATATATAATTATTTTACTATAATTAATAGTATGATTTTCTTGTACAAGAAGAGTGGATTGTTGGAAATTCAGTCTAATAATTTGGAACAATTTAGATTCAACTTGCATGTGTGGCTCAAGTGGTTAAGATCATTTACTAAATTTAGAATATGAAACTTTCATGGAATTTTTCACAAAATTGAATGTCATATGCAATTCCATGGGAGGACTAGATGAAAAAGTTCCGGTACCCAAAATCTGTAGGAAAATCTTAAGATCCCTACGCAAAGGTTTAAATCTAAAGTCACCACAATAGAGGAATGTAAGAACATTGATGAGATGAAAGTTGAAGAACTTCTAGGATCATTACAAACCTTTGAGCTACACTTCAATCCTCCCACAAAATCAAAACACAATGTCCTCAAAACCTCCACAACTATGGTGGAGTATGGAGCATAACTTTTGACAATTTGATCAAGAAAATTGAACTTCTAGAATTAAAAATTGAAAAACTGAAAAGAAAAAACAAGAAACTAAAAATGGAAGTAAAATATTTTGATCAGACAACTGAACTAACCTGAAAGCTTACTCAAAAGCAATGAAAAAATTGATAAACTTCTAGGCATGGGAAGAAAATTCAAAAATATGATAGGCCTAGGATATGAATCAGAATCCTTCTCCACCTCATCACTGATGACAAATTCAACTATTTAGAAAGATCCGGTTGATTGTCATCATTGTGGAAAGATAGGACATTACAAATGGGAATGTCCTATGATTAAGAAATCTGATGTTACTTTCAAGACAAATCACAAAGTTACATCTAAATCATTTGTGATGTAGAGCGGGTCACGGACAGTTTCATGGCCAAGATGGATCAGAAAAGGCCCGGTTGACGACAGAAGTGATCCAGATCGTCGGACCTTAGATCGAGCATATCTCGCAATCCAGAATGAGTTAACTGACGTAAAATATATGATTTTGGGGTAGAACGAGCTACTTTAGCCAACCAACCTTGTTACGCTGGGTTGCGATGCCCAGAATTGTGAAAAACCCCTAGATCAACCGTCGTTTCCCCGTTTTAATTTCGTTTTTACTACAAATAGTAAGTTTTAGTTTGATTATAACTCTTCATCCATCGGGCTTTAGGAGTTGCGCCCAACGTGAAAAGAGCTTAGAATAATTAGGAGAACTGTTTGGTGAAGCCAAATAGGACACTTACTATTTTTGGCTGAAAACCTTGCACACTAGTAGACATCACGACCGTCTATAAATAGTAAGTTTACTATTTATAGTAAGTCGCGGATTTTAGGAGTTTTAGTTGTAGTTTGATTCTGATTTCTTTCCCATTGCTTGGTACCCCTATTTAAAGGGTTGTGAACTTGTTTTTAATGAATTTAATCAATTTTAAATTTCTTAGAATTTATTTCTAATTTTCTGCTTTCTTCCCTCGTGGATTCGAGGAGTCTCTGTGAGGAGTCCAGAGAAGCTCCGTGGATTCGGAGTAGTTATCCTCATCACGTTCATCCCTACGTCAATTAGTATCAGAGCGAGGATTCCCCTCAGGCCGATGACAAACAATAAAGGTATGATCAAAACCCGTGGATGGTGATCTAGAGATTCGTTATCTTTTGGAAAGAATGGAAGCTTTCCACCAGGAGAGTCAGTTGACTATGCAAGGGCTGCAGGTAACTCTCGACCGTCTTGCGGATGTGTTACTTCCGCCCCGAGCCCTAGGCGGTGCTTCACCACCTATGGTTGCTCCACCACCCAGGGTGACTTCACCACCCGTGGTTGTTATATGACACAACGTCGATTTTCATAGAGCACTACTAGTGGCAAACCATAGGGCTACGCCAGATGATTTACGTTCTAGTGACGAGGACCTTAATGAAGGTTTTTCCCGACGACCAATCCATGAAAGCGATCACCAAGATCGTGCTGAAAAAGACTATCGAGGTAAGGCTGAACTTCCTAGTTTTAATGGTTTATTACGTATAGAAGATTTCCTCGATTGGCTAGCCGAAGTAGAGAGATATTTTGATTATATGGACGTGCCAGATCATAAAAGGGTAAATTGATAGCGTTTAAATTAAAATCTGGTGCTTCTGCATGGTGGGAACAATTACAACTCTCTCGAGCCTACCAGAACAAGGTGCACATCTCATCATGGCCACGGATGAGACGTCTTCTTCGATCACAATTTCTCCCCAGTGATTATGAGCAGATACTATTCCGGCAATATCAAAATTGCCGATAAGGAAATCGAATCGTCACAGATTACACTGAAGAATTTCAGCGGTTGGCTATATGAAACGATCTGTTAGAATCTGAGTCACAGAAAGTGGTACGATTTATAGGTGGGTTGCGGCTGACAATTCAGGATTGAGTTCAGATGTACCCAGTCAGGACCATGGATGAAACAGTTCAATTAGCAGGTAGGGCAGAAATATAACTTGCAAGAGCTCCTACTTGTTCATATCCTTCAACTCGACCCCCCATGATGGGTCCCACGCAGGATCCAGTGCTGACACGAGGAAAAGATCCAGTAGGAGAATGTCCTCAACCTCCTACAACTGCAAACCATGATACGGGGAGCGGCTCATCCAGACCTCAACGTGCAGCACCTACAACAGCGGGCTCGAGTAGGGTTCCAAATCCTTATGCTCGGCTAAGGTCGAACAATTGTTACCGCTGTGGCCAACCAGACCACTTATCAAACACCTGTCCTCAACATCCCGCAATACACTTGACTATAAATGAAGGGGGCACTAAAGATAAGACTGCAGAAGAAGGCTATGGCTATGATGAACATGAGCAAACTACTGAAGAAATAACAGGTGGCGATAAAATGACGGGCGAGGATCGTGACAAATTTCTAGTTGTGAGGCGATTACTATATACCCCACAAAAGGAATTACATCCACAGCGACACAATATATTTCGTACTTGGTGCACTGTCAACAGAAAGGTCTGTGATGTGATCATAGACAGTGGTAGTAGCGAGAACATTGTCTCAAGGGTGAAGTTGTGGCTACCAATGATGAAACATCCTTCTCCATACTCAATTGGCTGGATAAAAAAAGTGAATGAGACTAAGGTAACTGAACAATGCATTATCTCATTTTCAATTGGTAAAAATTATAAGGATCAGATACTTTATGACATGGTTGACATGAAAGCTTGCCACATGCTACTCGGTCAACCCTAGCAGTTGGACCGTGATGCGACCCATCGGGGACGAGACAATGTCTACGTATTCGTCAAGGATAGTCGAAAAATAATCCTTGCCCTTATAGCACCAGAGAACCACCCTGAAGCTTCTAAAGTGGAGGGGAGTTTCCTCTTGACCATTCGAGATTTCATGGAGGAATCCAAAGAAACCGACGAGGTATACGCCGTAGTGGTGAAGGACGAGGAAGAGGAATCCTCAAACATCCTTCCAAATTTAAGACTGTTGCTAAATGAATTTAAAGAAGTCTGACCTGAGGATTTACCTGATGGATTGCCCCCCATGAGGGACATCCAACATCACATAGACCTTATCCCTAAGACTAGCCTGCCCAACCGCCCTCATTATCGGATGAGTCCGAAGGAGTGCGAGATACTTCAGGGGCAAGTGGAGGAATTGATCCGTAAGGGTCTCTTGAGAGAGAGCATGAGCTCATGTGTCGTACCAACATTATTAACGCTAAAAAAGATGGAAGCTGATGCATGTGTGTTGACAGCCGGACAATTAATAAAATTACCATCAAATATCGGTTCCCAATACCATGGTTAAACGACATGCTCGATATGCTAGAAGGGGCCAAGGTGTTATCTAAACTAGATCTAAGGAGCGGGTATCATCAGATTCGTATCCGACCCAATGATGAGTGGAAAACGACATTCAAGACCAAGGAAGGGTTGTATGAGTGGTTGGTTATGCCCTTCGGCCTATCGAATGTACCAAGTACTTTTATGCATTTGATGAATCAAGTTCTAAAACCGTTCACTAGCCAATTTGTGGTAATATATTTTGATGACATATTGATATATAGCCAAGATGAGGTGGAGCACAGGAAATATCTCAGGCAGGTGCTGTAGGTCCTACAAATTAACAAGTTGTACCTCAACTTAAAGAAGTGTATTTTTTAACCGACAGCTTGTTATTTCTAGGATTTGTTATAATGTCCACAGGCATTTGCATGGACTATGAAAAGGTGCGAGCTATTAGGGAATGACTGATCCTAATAAACATTCATGAGGTGAGGAGTTTTCATGGGTTGACGACTTTCTATTGTCGATTTGTGCGAGATTTTAGCACCATAGTCGTGCCTATAACAGATTGCATGAAAAAAAGACCGTTCCAGCGGACCGATAAGGCTGACAAGAGCTTTCATGAGATCAAGCATCATTTGTGTACAACACCGGTCTTGGTGCTTCCTAATTTTGACAAATTATTTGAGATTGAGTGTGACGCTTTATACGTTTGAAGAAGGCAGGCCGATAGCCTTCTATAGTGAGAAGCTCAGTAAAGCCCGAAAGAAGTGGTCGACTTATGAGCTTGAGTTGTACACAGTTGTTCAGGCGCTGCGACATTGGTAGCATTATCTGATTCAAAGAGAGTTTATTCTGTACACTGACCATCAAGCATTAAAGTTTATTAATAGTCTGACTAACATGAATTGTGTGCATGCTAGATGGGTTGCATTTTTACAGAAATTTACGTTCGTTCTGAATCACAAGTTAGGGCAATAGAACAAGGTAGCTGATGCACTTAGTCGTCGTCATCACTACATATTACGATGAGCAACGAGGTGGTCAGCTTTGATTGTCTTAAGGAGCTGTATGCCGAGTATGAGGACTTCAAAGATTCTTGGATGAAGTGCCAAGAAGGTCACCCTAGTAACCTTCACATACAAGACGATTTTCACTTCAAAGGGAATCGATTATGCAACCCCCAAAGTTCTCTAAGGGAGTAGATTATTCAGGAGCTATATGGAGGTGGCCTCGGTGGACACCTTGGGAGAGATAAGATGCGAGCTCTTGTGGAAGAGCGGTATTACTGGCCGTAATTAGTACGTGATGTAGAAAAAGCCGTACAACATTGTCATGTTTGTCAGACCTCCAAGGGGCAATCTCAGAATACGGGCCTCTACTCCCCATTACCTATGCCTGATGGTCCTTGGGAGGATTTATCAATGGACTTCGTGCTTGGTTTCCCACGAATACAATGCGACATAGATTTGGTGTTTGTGGTGGTAGATTGTTTCTCCAAGATGGCACACTTTATCCCATGCAAGAATACCCTCGATGCAACATACGTGACGAATCTATTCTTCAGGGAGGTCGTATGGCTACACGGGGTCCCCAAGATCATTACTTCTGATCGTGACACGAAGTTCATTAGCCACTTTTGGCGGACTTTGTGGACTCGATTCGATACACGATTTCAATTCAGCAGTGCTTACCACCCAAGACTGATGGGCAGACCGAAGTTGTGAATCGCACGTTGGGAAACCTCCTTCGCTGTATTTCAGGAGAAAAACCAAAGCAGTGGAATTTGGCCTTGTCTCAAGCAGAGTTTACGTTCAATAACATGGTAAACCGGTCGATAGGGAAATCACCGTTCCAGATTATTTATGGACGAGTGCCTCACCACACGCTTGACTTGGTCCCTCTACCCAAGCACCCTGGCACAAGCATTGCAGCAGAACATATAACAGACAAGATCATGGGCATCCATAAGGAAGTGCAGACCAAGCTACATGTCTCGAACGAGAAGTACAAGGAACATGCGGACAAGCACCGACGATAAAAAGTGTTCGAGGTGGGCGACCGCGTTATGGTCCATCTGCGCAAAGAGAGATTTTCGACCGGGATGTACAACAAGTTGAAACATAAAAAGATTTGACCTGTCCCAATCATTCGAAAGATCAATGATAACGCGTATGTTATTGATCTTCCAGATGACATGGCGATCTCACGGACTTTCAATGTCGCGGACCTGACCGATTATCATGAACCAGCGCAGGATGAGAACTTGAGGACGAGTTCTTTTGAAGTGGAGGGGACTGATGTAGAGCGGGTCGTGAACAGTTTCATCGCCAAGATGGATCAGAAAAGGCCCGGTCGATGACAAAAGTGATCTAGACCGTCGGACCTTAGATCAAGCGTATCTCGTAATCCGGAATGAGTTAGCTGACGTAAAATATATGATTTTGGGGTAGAACAAGCTACTTTAGCCAACCAAACCTACTATGTCGGGTTGCAAAAAACCCCTGGATTGACGGTCGTTTCCCCGTTTTAATTTCATTTTTACTACAAATAGTAAGTTTTAGTTTGATTATAACTCTTCATCCGTCGGGCTTTAAGAGTTGCGCCCAATGTGAAAAGAGCTTAGAATAATTAGGAGAACGGTTTGGTGAAGCCAAATAGTACACTTACTATTTTTGGGCGAAAACCTTGCGCACTAGTAGACATCACGACCGTTTGTAAATAGTAAGTTTACTATTTATAGTAAGTCACGGATTTTAGGAGTTTTAGTTGTAGTTTGATTCTGATTTCTTTCCCATTGCTTGGTACCCCTATTTAAAGGGTTGTGAACTCGTTTTTAATGAATTTAATCAATTTTGAATTTCTTAGAATTTATTTCTAATTTTCTGCTTTCTTCCCTTATGGATTCGAGGAGTCTCTGTGAGGAGTCCAGAGAAGTTCCGTGGATTCGGAGTAGTTATCCTCATTACGTTAATCCCTGCATCAATTTGGAAGTCACTTAGAGAAATACTCCTCTAGCTCAAAGAAAATGATTACCAAATGGGTAACATAACACAAACACAAGTGCCTTAAAAATGACTTGGGCCCTTGTAACATCTGGCCCATGTAAATCAACAAGTTTCCTTGATCCATCTTTTGATATATTTGTCAATGGGTTAGGAACTGTAAGGGGAGATGTTAATATATATATATATATATATATATGTATATGTATAAAATAACAATAAAAATTGATCAAGAAGTAAATCGCAGTTGCTTAAAATTGATTCTAGACTCTTAAAAGGAATATTATTTTTGAATCAATTTACATACAAGTTCTTGATTATCCATGGAGTTTGATAAAAAGTACCTTCATAACAAGTATCATGCATATTTTGAAATGTCATGTATAATATGATAATTGTCTTGAATAAAAAAAGGTTGATACACTTATACTCATAACCTATTGATCAACCACTTGATCTAACAAATGATTATTGGTTCATTTTGATTACATTGATATATCTAAGGATCATGTCTCCTATGTATGCATTAGAGTCAAACCAAAGGATTAAACCTGATACTTGGTGTAATTATTAAATATGAGGATTTTTGGCCTTTAAACATTTTGATAATTTCATGTTAAATTTTCCTCTCAAATCATACCATGGAATCCCATTTTAGAATCATGCATAGTAGGAAATTCAGTCCTAAAGATCTCTTGAGATCCAAGAAGAAACATATCATTGAAGGATCAACCTGAACGTGGCATAAATCCTAACACTTCCAGGCCCATTACTGCATTTTTTTTGTTTTTTTTTTATATTTGTTTTTTTTGTATTTGTATTTATTTTTTGTTTTTAAAGGTTGTGTGTATGCAAAAATGTCAATGAAAACTTAGCTCGATTAACCTTGTCCCATTACACACCATTTGGAGGTTGTGCCATTGATTGCAATGGTAAAATAGTCAAACCACTCCATACTGCATATCAACTAATAGAAGGATACCATTGTCTTCCAAAACAACCCACTGAACTACAAATACAGAAAATCAAAAGAGAGTGTTTTGAAAATAACTCACTATGTATATGTGCGTATTTACTTATAAGATAAAAACATCATTTTCAGACTAACTATTATTGTACTTGTACTTATTGTCTTATCTTATGATTTTAATACAACATGGTCAAGAGTAAAAGAAAGGAAGATGCAAAGGAGAAACCTCATATACAAAAAATTAGACCCTATACTCCTTATCCACACTCTAATGTCAGGGCAAAAGAATTTACTTTTGATCGATTTATCAGACCTATTCTCATAGAGTCTTACGGGATAAATATCTATCTAAAATCAATAGGGTGGGACAACGTCCTCTATTTAGGAGGAGAAATACAATATGACCTTGTTTATCAATTTCTGAATTTTTGTCATAATAGTTAAGATGATCCTCCGTCAATTAGCATCAATTAAATGAACCAAATCAAGGAGATCACTCCTTTGATGCTGGGATAACTTTTGGATCTTCCAGACACATATATCTCACCAACCGATCATTTCTTAAATGATCCAAGTGTCCGGAGAGAAGTGATAAGAACTCTGTGTGATGAGTCAATGATATCCAGAAACAGAAATAACTATTTATCTTCATTGCATCTAGACTCTACCACAAAAGTACTTCACAAAATATTGAGTATCAATGCATATCCCTGTGAAGTTTTTGGAGATATACTTTCACCAGTTGTTTTGAATACCCTATGTAATATCAATCGGAGAACCGAAATATGTTTACCCACTCTAATCGTGAGACATTTAATTCAAGTTTTCAAAGGTATTCACCACACAATCTTCCCTTTCCCAGTATCATATGCAAACTGTCCAAGTTTCTTGCATTGCCCCCTACTCATGATACAATATATCTGGCAATATATCTTACTAAGAAAAATTTACTCAAAATTGTCAAAACTCAGTAAGAATAAAATAGCGGTGAAGATGCTAAAGACACGCCCATGGCCGTTGGTTGGGACTCTTATCGCACCCCAGTACCTGCACCAAGTTCATTATTTGTTAGCACTGGGTACCTCCTTCGCCAAAATGATCTAGTTCATCAACTTCTTGAAGGGTAGTTAAATATAGAAGCTCGCCTCCGGCAGTGCGAAAATCGACTCTCCGGGATTGAACTGTATCTTGACGCTCTTTAACATAGTGGGGATCACATCACTAAATTGCTTCTAACTCGCCCTTCTTATATCCCTCTATATGAGGGTGGATTGTCCCGATGATCTTTATTGTGTTATTGCTGAATCATAGTACATTTGTTTTTAGATATTTATGCCCTTAAGGGCTCTTTCCTTTTTGGGTTTTTGAATAATGGCTTAATCTACCTAACTTTGGGGTAGTAATTTTGATAAAGTTTTTGTATTATCTTTTCTGCTCATGTTAGATACTCTCTATATTGCTATCTTTTCTATTTAACATATGATTTGCCTGCTTATGATGATATATTCCTTGTCCAGATGATGCTCTTAATGCTTATTTCATTATAAGATTTATTCTCTTACCCTCTGTTTTATCCATTCTCAAATATTATTGGAATATTTCTTGACTAACTCTTTGCTAATAACTGATAAAAGAGGGAGAAGAAACCTACCCACTAAAACAATGTGTGTTTCTTGCAGAAATTGTTTATTTCCCTTATTGTAGGTTTTTATTGGTAAACACTATGTGGGAGCAGCATAATTTTGTATTACATGTTAAGTCTAGAGTTGTAAATTTTATTTTTGATATATAATTTTTATTATTTTGGTATGTTATTGGTATGGACCATGACATGGTTGTAGGTTAAGTTGTTTTTGTCATATAATTGACAAAGAGGGAGATTATTAGTGCACTTATTTGCACTCATGTTTGTCAATCACGTGACAAGTTGTGTCTTGTAGTCGGATGAGTTCTTGGCAAATGAAGACCAGCGACGCAACTGGAGTTGACGCAGGAAAAGCTACATTAAAGATGAAGAACTACTTCTACGATCTTAAAACTATGCGAATAGATGATCCTAACCCAAATAGGAAAACCCTCCTAGGTTATCTTTTCTAAGCCAAACCCAAGTCCATATTGAATATCCCATAATCTTGGTTAAAACAAGTCCTAAATTGTTGAACTATTGGACAAAAATAGGAAAATCTGTCCACTATCGGTAAGATGAAGGTGCCACGAATAGCACCTTCGATACCACCGAAGATACCTTCGGTGCTACCGAAGGTGCTCAAAACAGTCCAACAAGCTTACAACGTTAATTCGGTATCACTGACTGCCACCAACGAACAAAGTTTGGTGTCACTAAAAGAGATTATTTTTAGTTAGCAACTTGAGGAATTTAATTCGGTATTATTGATAAATAATTCGGTACTACCAAAGCAAATTTGGTTATATCAAAGGTCAATTCGGTAGCACCCAGAATTAGCCATTTCCTATTCATTGGAAGCTTTTGCCTATAAAAATGGCTTGTAAGAACTTGTAAAAGTAGTAAAAATAAGCACCATAGAGTCTCTAGTGTATACCAAGCTTATCTTAGCCCATTTAGACTTTATCCATACGAGTTATATCCTCTTCATTGTGATCCTTCACTCTTATGAGCGTTCAAAGCTCCTATTTAATGAAGAACATGAACTCGTGCCTTCTCTAAAGTTTAAAGACCAAACCAATAGAAAAATCCTTGGTTCTTTCATACTCTAGAGTGTCCATAGGTTGAATTGTAACACCCCAGATTTTCTATTCTCGGGTGTCACTATAGAGATCTAAATAACTTTATACATGTGTAAGGACACATGTAATTTAGACCATACACCTCCATCCAACAATTCAAAATCTATCCATCTTAACCATTAGATTCATACTATGACAACCACACATACTTGCAAGGTACTTTGAGCTGGCCCAGACCTTTCAACCGAAGAATACATCAATATGATGATCCAACCGTCAATCGTCATCCATAGATTGGACCATCCCTCCATTGAATTTCAAGTAAGACTAGCATGTCATCTAGGATCTCTATCTTCTTAATAAGTGAAATAAACCAACCATCGTCAATAACAAACCTCTAATCATCAAACCCGCCGTTCATCTGGTCGCAATGACTAAGATTTATAATCCGCACTGAACGCTCTAAGTAAACCAGATGACCAGCTAGTAATTCTAATCAAACTAGAAAACCATATTGTCGATAACCAATCCATCTCACCATTAGATCACTTAACACCACTGTTTAAAATCCCTAATTTTTGTACTATAGGTACTCCAGAATGAATACAATCTTTAGGGAATTGGTGGCATGGATCACTAAATACATCAATTGTTAGACTCGTGTCACTCAGTATAGAAATCCAACACTGACCATCATAATCAAGTTATTAGACTATTGAATCCACTGCTAATTATCCTTTAAACAAATCCCAAACACCCTGTACTTCAGCGTAAATTAGAACAACTCCAATAGTTGAAAAAAAAGACACTCAAAACACTTAGTGTGATCCACTTGAACCTTGGATTTGCCTCATCTTTAGTCAAAGGCCTTGAATGAACTTCCAAAGTGAATGAACGGCGTGAATCACACTGATCATCGCTTAGGTCCTACCTTTGGGGTCGTGCTCGAGCACAAATCCTGTACTCCGGTAGTGCATAGGATTATATGCTTAGTCAAAACGGGTTTGACCCGATAAAACTAAAAAAAAAAAACTGGAATTTTTTCCCTTTTTCCCGCTGCTTTTGAATTCAAACGAACTTACTGTTCATCATCAAGAAATGGCCCACTAATAGGGACCGTTGAAGCTCATCTCATCAAATCTGAGCCGTCCATCGTGACTAGTGTGACCCACTGACTATAACCTAGGTCGGGGTTGGTGTCGAACGGGCTGCTTGGACGCTCGATCAATGGTGCATCAAAACCACCTTGACACAATGACTGAATGAGAAAACTTCTCAAGGCGCACTTCTACTTGGCAATCCGGACGGCCAGGTAGACGTGAAACCATGCGCATGTACAACGTGTAATGTGCAGTCACCATCTATTTCTGGTAATGCCATGATGACAGAAAGAGAGAAGAAAGGAATCATTCCGTTTATGGAACGATCCATCTCAGCTGACCCTAGCTGCTAAATATCTCTCTAAAATGCATCCCAGACGTCGGCTTTAGGTTTCTCTTTCAAAATCTCATAGCCAGCTGAGAAATTGAAGAGAATCTGATGAGATGAAGAATCGGCGCAAATCGCCTATATATGGCTAATGGTGTTCGATTTCTCAGCCATCTATCACCACATAATGGACCCCACAAGCCTCTTGAGGTTAATCCAAGCCATTTAAATGCCATCGATCCTTGGATCAACCGCTGGTTACAAATTCACCATGATCGTCGGGTCATCTTCCTCGATCTGACTAGCGTTAATGGATCTTGATGGGTGAACCCTTCCTCCCATCTAAAATGTTCATCGTGTGGCCAACCCTCTCTAATGTCCATCAGAGTTTAAATCCAAGGCCCACGCACAAGATCCGACTCGTGGGGAGTCCTGATGGCTAGTTGTTCTCGACTATTACGTATTAGTTCCGCGCTAATCTTCGTAATTAGTTGTGGAAGTTTTCATAAAATGGAAGGCTATAAATAGCCGGTTCTTTAAGGCGAATCCCAAGGAAAGAAAAGAAAAAGGAAAAAGATAGAGAGAGAAAGAGTTCGTGTGCGACAGAAATGCCGCATTTGCTGCAATCGTCTCTCGACCGAGTTTCTGGCCGAGTGAGTTGAATCCTTTGATGGTTCGTTCAAGTGAGAGGTGACTGTTAGAGGCCAGCAAAGAAGGAGAAAGAGGAATTAGGCTGTCGTAGTGAGTCTGTTAAACCAGTAAACTCACTGGCTCAACTCACCCAACTCCAGTGCAGGTTAGGGCCCAACCAAACGATCGGGATCAAGTCAATCCCTGATTTCCGACGGACTCGGAGCAGAGCTCACTGCGTCCGAACTCTTCCAACAACTCAAAATGGTCCCTGATCAGTTACTACAACCAGTCTCGCTCATTTGCTGAGGTACCGTACCCAACTCGGTCATCAATCTTCACATTCACTCACAACTCGGTCATGAATTGGCACGACTCAGGCCTACACATCAAGGTTACCCTGATCTGGATCAGTGAAGGAGGTTGGTTTGCATCCCTATAACCGCACCATCAGGGATCTCAGACCTATCTCAATCGTTGCAATGACGTTAAACTCAACTTGTTAACGAGTTGACTCTACCTGACCGAGTCGAATGACGTATTACCTCCAGAAATCCACGTTTGAAATCGGCTAAAGAGGCCTTGAAGATAACACAAAATTCCCAAGTTGAATAACTTAAGAACAAATTACAATGGACTCTTCGATTCATTTATTTACATGCTTAAAGTCTAGACTGAGTTGACTCAGTGATGGAATGTGAAATGGTTCATCCGGGGGTGTCTTTAATTGGTTGCTTGATAGGGAAAACCTACCTCATCAGCAACGTAGAGTAGTCCCAATCTAGGTATAAACCAAAACTATGCTGTTTATATTTGAAATTCCTTTCTCAACTCAGGTACTAGTTGACTCATCCAAACCCCTAATTAGGTAGAAACTAAAACCATCTTTGAATTGGTATTAAAGATCATCTCAAGGGAGCTTGGAAAACCTCATCAAAACCAGAGAATCAGTAAATTTCAGGCTACAGGTGGTCTTGCTAAACTCTAATTCATTCAACTAATTGCCTAGAATTCTCAGCTGAGTCGACTCAGTAGCGACTCACCGAATCCTTGTAATGACTTGCGCAAATACAACCTACAATTACTTTTCTTAAAGAATATTCTTCTTTCAAACAAATCCAAAATAAATAAATAATTGGTAAGATCCATGTAACTAATAGCCCATATATGAATAAATCTGACTTACATTACTTGGATCTTTAGGGCTCTTAACTCTGTCTTGTGAGAACAACCGGATTAGAAGTAACACTCAACTAAGGTGAGGGATATCCCACATGGCTTCCTCATTTCATAAAATTCTAAGACAGTTTAAATTTAAATGTATAGTGATATTATAATCATGTGAATAGTAGTCATATTTCTTTTAAATTTACATTGATGATCATGTGAGAATACCTTAAATCATGTGACTCTAATCCATCTTATAAGAATTAGGTGACACTTATTATGCTACACTTGAAATTGCTTTTGATCATGTACATTTACACTAGTTACATTAAGAGGTAAGAGGTCTTATTTTCATTCAAACGATAAATTGCTACATTACCCTTTTATCCATGTTAGATTAGTCTTAGAATGTTAAAATATTAAGTTAGTCCTTGATTTCTTATTTGAATGAGATAAATGTAAGTTATTACATCAACTTCTATTATTCATGTCCTACAATTGTCCTACAATAAATAACTACATGTTTAGGAGTTAGCTTTACATTCTCTATGTTTTCCTAGTAATGGTTTGATTTGGATATAGCTTTGTTTGAGGTGAAAAGGGACATGATGCTTCCATCTCTTTTATCTCACAAGTGGTGCAAAGAATGCCAAGGGTAGACTACCACCTTTCTTTAAGAAGAGTAGTTGTTATTACTTTAGTATGCTTGAAATGTTGCATTTGTGGGTCCTCACTTGTACCTAAAGAAAGCAATTGGAATTATATTGAGCTAATATTTGAATGCTAGATAACCTATTAAAGGACCACAAGTCTTAGTCATGCTTATGAGAGTAATCTTATTAATCCTATGGAATGTGCATAAGCATTATGGTATATGACAGTCACGCATGACATATGAGCTTTTCCAAGTGCTCGATATAAGCCACACTCTGTTTGATTTACTGAAAGTTCCAACACTTCAGTTAAACTCACAGAGCATGTGCATTTGTGTCACTTTGGGTGCTCTTTCTTTATATGAGACTTTTTCAGGATTAGACACTCCTCGGGCGTATCCCGTGTATTTTTCCAGGAGATATCCTTGGGCACACTCACCTATATGGTCTTTTCCGGGTGACTAGTTCTCCTTGAGTGTTTCTATGAGTATTTTTCTGGGTGACTAGTTCGCCTTGGGCAACCCTTTATTTTGATAGCTGGATGTGCATCCCTAAATCTGTGACTTGAGCATACATTCATACATCCATACATTTACACTTAAATTCACATTATCCTCAATATGATTGATTTTGTCTGGTATAAACTGTTTTGGAATGACATGGTATGCATGAATCCTTGCAAAAAATTTTCACTGAGTTTTCACTCACCCAATAGTGTGGTTGCACCAAATAGATACAAGTATGATGGAGGAAGATGATGTCTATGATGGGATCCCTAGTGCAGTTGATGAGGAGTATGGAGAAAAAAGATAGTATGCTGATACGGCTGAGCTGTTAGAGCTCAACTGATGATATAGGACTTATTTACTTTCTCGTTTTTAGACATTATCTTAATGTTGCTTATTTGAAATTGTAACTAAAAATCCCCTGCTGTGGGATCTTGCTTTACTTCTTACTTTTATTCACGTATGTTGAACTCTCATTAGTTTATATAGTAGTATATCTCGTTGCTATGAATTGTGTTGGTAATTAGCTGAATGGTAGTTTCATTTCATGACATAACCCTCGGGTTCTCGTACTCGAGCGATCGTCCTCGGGTTATGAGAATCAGGGTATTACATGAATCCCTTAGGAAATCTACTCATTATCATAGATAGGAGATTCAACCAACTCCCATAACCTTCGTCACCTTATAGGTACATCTTATGCAAGGTTTTTATTTATTTATTTATTTATTGTGATGCTAACCCAACAGGTAAATCCAAGCTACGCGATTGGGGGAGCACCAGGAAGCTGCTTCAAGCTCGAGAGTGAGAAGATCTAGCAACTTGTGACAAGCTATTAGAGAGAACTCAATCCAACAAGTAAGTATCATTTTAAGAGTTTAAAAGGTTAACCTCATTCCTTGTGAAGGATTGAGGCTTAGAGTTTGCTATCCATAAACTCGTTTATGTGCCTTCTGTGGGACCTTGGCTGGTGGGCTTAAACGTTAGGTGATTTATGTGGGACCTTGGCTGGTGGGCCTAAACAGTAGGTATCTTGTGTGGGACCTTGGCTGGTGAGCCTAAACATGGGTTCTATGTGTAGGACCTTTGCTTTTGCGAAGAGCAAAAATTGGTGTCCTTAGTGTAGGACTATAAAGGTTGTTGGTGAACCTGATTTAAAACTATCAATAGTGAAATTCAGTGCACTCTGGAATTGAGTGTGGATGCCGGAAGTAGAGTAGGCACATAGTTGAACCACTATACATGCTTGTATTTGGGAGTGTCATTTATGCATCTGTTTAATCATGCTTATATATGCTTGAATGTTTAAATTCTTATACATGATTGAATAAATGTTATTTGATTGATAGGAAGCACTTCCTACACACAAGCTTACTATGATATAGGCTATTTGCTTTATTGAAATATCTTAAGCTGCCTATGTGATTGGACCCTCTAACTGGCTTGGAAGCCATTAGAGTTACATTGCCTTGCTAAGTTAGTTTGTAAATCATTTGCGCATCTGTTTAATCATGCTAATATATGCTTAAATGTTTAAATTCTTATACATGATTGAATGAATGTTATTTGATTGATAGGAAGCACTTCCCACACACAAGCTCACTATGATATAGGTTAGTTGCTTTATTAAAATATCTTAAGCTGCCTATGTGATTGGACCCTCTAATTGGCTTGGAAGCCATTAGAGTTACATAGCCTTGCTAAGTTAGTTTATAAATCATTTAAGTTAGGCAATAGAAATTTTTATTTGGTATAATCACTTGCAAAGTCCTATTCACTCCCTTATAGGACTATAAGAATAGTTCCATACTTCTACTAGTGCGGTGCAAACCGCAATTTCACACCCTAGTTCCCACCATTAAATTCACAAGTTTCAATTACATTACTTACAATTACTCTTTCCAACATTCAAATTTAGATTTACATATTCTTCTAGTTCTAGTTCTAGTTATTTTCAGAAACGTACAAGATTAGTCTTTGTGGATTCAACCTCAGTCTCACCGAGATTATTACCACATCGCGACCCTACACTTGGGGTTGTGAACAACAATTGATGCTTTGGATTCCAAGCAATCAATTACCTACATCTTTATAAGAGATCAATCTATTTTGATTTGTATATTTTAATTGATAATTTTTTTTTATTGATTTAACAAAATTATCTTTCAACTAAAATGAATCATTATTTCATTCCAGTTGAGTTATGGAGTTGAATTAAATGAATTACGTTAAAGAATTGTTAATTGAAGATTCATAGATCATTAAATACTTTATTATTATTATTTTTACTCTAATTACTTCATTGGATTCCTAATTCTTAAAAATTAGATTAGTTTTAGTTGTGTTCTTAACAAAATTTTCCCTATGGATTAACCTCAGATTCACCGAGTTATACCACTTTGCAACTTTGTACTTTGGGTTGAGAACATGTTTTTGGCACCGTTGCCAGTGAATTAACTACGCTGAGAACACTTTAGGTTAGGACATAGGCTTTTGCTACACCTTTTTAAGATAAGATTATTTTTTAAAGCAAATTACTAACATTGGTCTTTATTTTCTATTTTATCACTTTTTAAATCCCAATTCTCTATCACCGATAACATCCTTCCTCACTTCTTATTAATTATTTTCTATTTTCTCGTAGGATTTTGTTTTGCCGTAGAAATTTGGTTTAGGTTTTTTTATTTAGAGTTTTTGTGTGTATTCATGTCCAAGTGGGTCCATGATCACATAATGAGGCTTATAAGTTAATGATGTTTAGTTGAAGGACTTTCCATACATTATTGACTTAGAAAACACTTGAGTTCTTATGAATCAACTCGAATCATGGCTGCCAATGCACCAAATTAACCTGAAAATGAGTCATACCAAGATGAGAACGAGGTACACAATGTTCCACTAGTTAGGAGTTTACGTGACTACCTGCAACAGGCGAGAACTACCACACCATATTGCATGGTTTTTCCAGTAAATAGGGGCAATATTGATTTTAAACCAAGTGTGATCCAACTACTCCCGAAATTCCATGGACTTGACTTAGAAAGTCCATATTTAAACTTAAAAGAGTTTGATGAGATCGTTGTAACATTGCATTATAACGTCTCACAGGACGTTATTATACTAAAATTGTTCCCATTCTCATTGAAGGAGAGGGCCAAATCATGACTTCACTCCTTAAGGCCAAGATCCATCGGAACATGGGTTGAGATGATCCGGGAATTCCTTAAAAAGTTATTCCTAGTTTATAAAACGAAAATGTTGAGAAGGACTTAATATCATGAACTTCTCACAAGAGGATGACGAAACATTCTTTCAATGTTATGAGAGATTCAAGGAGCTTTTATTTACTTGCCCACATCATGGCTACGAAATACGGCGGGTTATTAGCTTTTTCTATAATAGACTAAATTCTAGTATGCACCAATTTGGAGAGATGATATGCAACGCCGAGTTCATGAGTAAGGATCCTAAAGAGACTTAGGATTACTTTGATCGGCTAGCTTAGAATGATCAATCATGGGTTATGACTAATAAAGCTAGTAATACCAAGCATGTGACTAAGGAGAAAGGGAAAATTTATATATTCAAATATGAAGACGATGTAAACGAAAGGATTATGGGTCTCACAAGGAAAGTTAAGGCCATCGAGTTAAGAGAAAGTAGAAGTGGTTCAAACCAATGAGGCCATAAAGCACTTATGAATTTTGTAAGAGCAATGCGCAACTAATTAAGGATTGTTTTACAATCCCTTTAAGAAGTGTTATAAGCTAAAGCTAAAGCTATGAATGCTTATCAACATCCATTTAGTGCCCCAAATTCAAATATGTATAATTTAAATTTTGTAACGCCCCGAATATCAGCACCCGAGTAGGAAGACTTCGATCCCAAGTTCTTGGGTGTTAATCTAATAAAAAGTGCATGTGGGCAAGTTCCCAGGGTGCTCTCACAATAACGTTTAATGTTCACCCATGATTAATAATCAGAGTAGCCTTATATTAGCGACATTAAAAGTCAAGCAAAGATAACAAATCTTAGAACTATAGGCTTAACGGTCAAATTATAATTCCAATAGTAGTGATCACCCAAAATGGAAATTATACAAGCCACAATGAACATACAACGAAATCAACGTATAATACACTTAGTTGGGGACTCTAACATAGACATGCAAAAAATTGAAATAAATATAAGGTTTCTAATTTCGCCCAACACTCCTAAGACTTCATGGTGAAAGTGCAAGCCAGTCCAAGCCTTTCACCGAAGGTCTTAATAGAACTTGCATAAAAAAACATCGCATGGTTGGTATTTTAAAATACCATCCTAGGTGTGAGTGAGTAACTAACTCAGTGGTTACATTAGTTATAAGTTACACATGTTATCAACTCAATCAACACGAGTAATGATCAAATAGGTAAACAAACACTACTAAAGTACTTTAGTTAAATTTACGAATGAGATTATGAAAGGATGCATCGTAACATCACGAATTTTTGCGGCCCGAGTACATACTTATGCCTAAGAATTTCGGGTATTAATAATGTATAAATTGGATGATTTAAAAATTACAATATATATATATATATTCATTTAGATCACATCTAGTTACATTTATGAAGGTAATCATTTATAAGAATAAAATCGATTGTATTTATTATTTCATTAGAGTAAAAAGAATTCGACAATTTATCAAATGCCTTCTCAATGGGAGCTTATTACATTATCGAGTTTGCAAGAAAAATATAAAACTAAATTATAAAACTATCTTCTTATTCATTCAGTATAATCTTTCATAGTGAGATGGTCCTCTGGGTCTTCAATCTGTACATCACCTGCATCATCTGTATGATTGGATAGGGTTAATGCCCTACTCATAGTGGTGGTTATCTTTAAAATTATCATTAATTTAAGCGATTCATAAAAGTAATACAAGGGTTGTGATACCCCTCGTAGTTGTGATACTTCCCGTAGTCTACAACTACGAGGGATATCAATATATGCAAGTAACCTACATGAGATGCATGCTGAAAAAGGCGAGCTAATAGTCCTATAGGAGGGGGTGAATAGGACTATACCAAATAAAAACTTAAAGAACTAAAATAATAAATAAATCAGAATAAATCACAGGTTTTAATAACACTAATATTGAAAAATTGATTCAAACTTAGTTCGTAGGATAACCTTATACCAAAAACAAAGTTTTAGGTAGGACAAACTGATTTCATGAACGTTTGTAAGAATTAAGATCTTAAACTAAGTAAGAGACAAGAGAGCTATCTATTACAAACATTCACCATATTTACATAAATAAATTATAATCATTCACCATATATGCAAAAACTAAACATTCACCACAAACACCATGAGTTATAGTGATTCGGTGTGTACACCAACTATTCTAAAAAAGCCACACCTACTCCACTCTTAATAATCAAAACCCACGTGATATTGGCGTTCATTAAAGACAAAGTTTTCATAGGTTCACCTTAAAACCTATACAGTTGTGATTTTAGAAGGGTTATCACAAACAAAAACCCCATGCTGAGATTTTCTGGCTATCTCGGTCAAAACTAATACATGAGATTTTTTATATATCTCAAAGAAACTAAAATATAAAGATATAGAATGATACTTATCTTCTCTTTGAAGACGTTCTTAATGTAGCCTATAGAACCGCTTCGCTTGAAGTAGAATGTTTAATGTCCAGTAACACAAACAAGGGTGATTTTAAATTAATTCAAACCACCGGCTACTTGTTTGAATTCCTCATATCTCAAAAGAAGAGTGATTAGTTTGCCAACCTAGATTCTTTAACGAGTTATGGTCGAATTTTCTCTTAATCATTGAGCAGATCATCAACCTGCCCTTGGACATCATACCGGAGTATTAAGACCGATCTCTCTTCCTCAGTAGAATTAATACATATGAAATTGGGGATGACCTATTCTATTTCATCTTATCGTGCGATGCAGGGCTCCCCTGAGTGTAGCAGCTGGACATCTTGCCCGGCACTGAGTCATACCTTGGGGACCCTTATCAAGAGACAATCCGAGCAAGAGCCTAGAAATGTATGGGACTATGGAAGAGCTCGATGTCTGGTGGAAAAGGAGGTACTTCATCCTCTTACGGTCGAGCTTGAGAAACAGGCGGGTTTCTCAGTGGTCGATTATTGCTTTCCAGTTGTTTAGGAGCTCCTTGGTTGTGCTCCGTACTAACTAATCACACGACGAGCACATATGTCTGAGCTTACCTTTTCTCCTTAGTCAATCCATTTTTACCCATAACATATCTCTCATCTATTGTAATAATAATAATAAAAATGCTTGTGTTACCTTGTGCTTACAAAATATTTTTGGTCAATGTATCGGAAAGAGAGAGTTCACCTCATATATGATTATGCTTCTGTTAGGAATAAACACCGAAAATATAACAAATAAATTGAAAAAATATTTCACTAGGCTGAATCATGTATAATATACGCTGTCCTTAAAGCGTGATTCGCCCCCTTATCAACTGCTGATGGGTTACAAGCGAATTGCTTCCAGGATAAGACATGCCTTATCTAGATCCAGTGTGCAGCAATCACGATAGGTCCACTATGGAACAGTTTTAAAGTAACAGATCGCTTCTGGCAGACTTAGATGGTAGAGATAAACAAAGTATTCTATAATGGAGATTTGAGTTGTATCTGATTTGATGGGAGAGAGGTGTGTTGGGATGATGAAATCGGACTGGAATGGTCTAATTTATATAGGCACCAGGTATAGCACCGTTGTTGTGTGGTATTCAATGGTCCAGAATGTTTGAAAACGTTTCTGGCCGTTGTCAATTAATCCCAGATGTTTCTGGTCATTGGATCAAAGGATCTGACCGTTGGATCATCATGGTCCGTCCGTTTTCAGGCCGTTTTACTTTCAAGGCAGAGAGCCATTTTCAGAAACTGTTGAACGTTTTGGATTTATGATCCGACCATTCTCAGTCTTTTATAAAACTCAGACCAATTTTAGACCCCACTGCATATAGGCACAAACCAGACCTATCGCACCGCGATCGCATCGGTTCACGACATGATGCGCACGTGCGAAGTGTAAAGTGTGCCATCTAGTGCCACTACAGCCACACTGCCCACACCCTCGCCCTATGCCCCAGCGCGCGCGCGACCTGAGTATCACCTCCTCCAAAAACTCTAAGTAAGAATACTTTTCACAAGTCTACATATAAACCACAAAAGGATTTCAACCATTTCTGATGTAGGATAAAGCACACACCGCACTTTTTGGATTTGAAATTTTCGGAAAAACATTTTGGTGGCAAAATTCCAAAATTTTAAAAATTTTGATTAATTTTTTTCAAAAACCACCAATTTTCAACAGCTTCACCACATATACATGAGACGTATGCATGTTTCACACGTAGAGGTACCACCGCAGCAAGCTCCACGGAACGAAGGTCGGAGTCATCAAGTCAGTGTAACTTTCTTACATGTCACTCGTGTAATAGAACCCAGGATCCTAGCACAATTCGCGACTGGCAATCCGGAGCCGCTATCAAGGCAAGAGTAACTTGTTGTTTAAAGGAGAAAAAATTTGATACTTGTTACATTGTGATAGATGACAAGTCAAATTAAACTGGTCGAATTATACTTTCCAATTTAGATTTATTATCAATAAAAAATTACACTTTACTAACTCTGATACGTGGACATTTATTGGATGGGTAAAAATGGAGAAATACCATTGTTCAATCATTCTGATTTTTAGGCTGTTAGCAACAGTGGATTTCACAATTTATTTAATTAATTTTAACTTTTTCTTTTTTGGGTTAGCTTGTTAGTACCCAACAAGGTCAGTCCACACTCCACTGCTAGCCACCCCCGTTAGGGAATCGATACCATGACCTCAAGTGTTGAAAAGAGATATCTTCTCCCAGTCTACTACTTGAGATATGGATCAGGGTGTTCAATTAATTTTAACTTGAGTTAATGCATGCCATGTAAACAGCTACTGACTTCCTGCATATCAACGTCTTTAGCAGCCTAAGTATTACTCCTCTCTATTTAAAGAGATGCGATCCAGTGGAGAAGACCAACACCAAAAGAGAAAAATAATATGGCTTCAAAACCAGGCCCTTTCACAGAATGGCCATGGCACAAGCTTGGTAGCTTCAAGGTAATCCCGTTTTGCCATCTATTTTCCATGGAATTATCCTCCAATGTGGATTTAGACAGGCTTAAAAGTTTAGTAATCTGTTTTTCTTTTCTTTTCTTCTTTTTCTTCTTCATTTTCTTCTTCTTCTTCTTCTTCTTCTTTTTTTCCTTCTTTTGTGGGGCATCGATGTCCATTCTTTTTTTACGGTGCGAATGAAGTACGTTATTTTGGCACCGTTTGTGGGATGTAGCTTCTATATGTATTGCGTGGGAAAAGGAGAGAACACTATGAGTATCCTATTACTGCTGGTGTGGAGGTGGCTTCACAACCAGATATGGATTAGCTTGGCTCGCTTCCAAACGGCTAGGAGCAAGCACAGGATACTCCACAGGAGTATTGAATTTGACCAGGTGGACAGAGAAAGCAACTGGTTAGTTCTCTCTTCGCATGAAACCTCTCTCTCTCTCTCTCTCTTATGGGACCAGAATCCTCTACAACACCTGGTCTCTGTGCGGAACGGATTGGCTACTCCCCTTGCCACAGCCCTGTGGCTGGTGGTGGGTGCTCTGTCTCCCCACCACGATGTGTGTGTTTCATCCACTCTGCTCATCTATTTTTACAGTTCATTTTAGCAAAAATGAGAGGGATATGAATCTCGTCAGCACCACACTACATGAAAACAATAGTGATTAGATCTCCACCATTAAAATCCTTCTAAGGCCCACTGTACAGTTTATTTGACATCCAATTTGTTGATTAGGTCATACAGGCCCAGTTGAAGGGAAAAAAACAAAAATCAGCTTGATCCAAAACTTTTATAGCCCCAAAATGTTTTTAACTGTTGACGCTCATTCAACACTGTTTCCTGTAACATGGTCCACTTGAGATTGGGATATACCTCATTTTTTGTCTTGTACGATAAAATAATCTGTAAAGATAGATAGATGGTATGGATGAAACACATACATCCTGGCGTGGCCCACAAAGTACGGACCACCAGCCATTGGCTGGTGTAAGGGGAGTAGCCAATCCGTTTCCCTCTCTGTGCGCCCATCATGATGATGTCTGTCTGACATCCACTCCCTCTATCAGGTGCGCTTCTCGCACCAGGGCCCTCGGAAAAAGGAAGAGGATTGGCTGGTGTACCACACACCACCTATATAGCTGCTGTAGATACGTGTCGTGCGTAGACGGGCACTTATGCTCCTCCGGCTCTAAGTTGTACGAACGGTTCAAATGACATCAAAGTTACGTGGCCCCACAGTGATGTATTTATTATATCTACACTGCTCATCTACTTTTAGAGATCATTTTAGAGCATTAACAAAAAAATAATCATATCCAAAAATCATATGGACCACACCACAAATAGTAGCGGAGACAATGATTTTCACCCTTGAACAATTCGTAGAGCCCACCAGATTCATAAGATCACAAAGACCTGAATGAGAAGAAAAAACAAATTTCTTATTAAACTTCTGTGACCCGATAAGGGTTTGAATGGTAGAAGTTCAAGACTGAGTGGAGATACCTCGTTTCAACACTTGAGGACTTGGTATCAATCCCTAGTAGGGTGGCTAACATGGAGTGTGTGCCAACAGGGGTGTGTGCTAACAAGCTAACTCAAAAAAAAAAAAAAAAAAAAGAAGATAAAATAATAATAATAATACATAATAATGGTAGAAGTTCAATGCCCCACTGCTTTTTTCAGTGTGGTCCACTTGATAGTTAGATCTATCTTATTTTTCATCTCAAGCCTTAAGACGTTCTTGCCAAATGGATGGACGGTTTGGATATAACACAAACCTCATGATCAGACCCATAGAACTTACTAACGTCCATACGACAGCTATATAACCCGTGTGAGGACACCAGCCAACTCGCTTCCGGGAAAAAATTAGATAGACAACTAAGGTGGGCCACAACACATGTAAGAGTAGGGATGGGAAGACAACTAAGGAGGTTGGCGCGTGCTTGCGGCCCCTGTACCCCCTCACACCAGCCAATGGCCGGGGGTTGGTGCCATGTGGCCCCCACCATGATGTATATGTTTCATCCATCATCTATTTTTACAGATCAGTTACAGTATGAGTTAAAAAATGAGGTATATCGAAATCTCAAGTGCACCACGTTACAGGAACAGTGTTGAATGAGGGTCGACCATGAAAAACATTTTGGGGCCGTAAAAGTTTTGGATCAATCTGATCTTTGTTTTTTCTCTTCATCTGGGCCTGCATGACCTAATCAACAGATTGAATGTCAAATAAACAAAATAGTGGGCCTTAAGAGGATTTTAATGGTGGATATCTAATTATTATTGTTTTCATGTGGTGTGGTCGATGAGAGATTTATATCCCTCTCATTTTTGGGATCAAGCCATAAAGCTATCTTTAAAAATTGATGAACGGAATGAATGAAACACATACATCATGGTGGAGCCACAGAGCACCGACCACCAGTCACAGAGCTGGTGGTAGGGGGAGTAGCCATTCCGTTTCCCCTGCACATTTGAACTCGACAATACATATCATATTGCAGACATCTTGAAAATATTGCACCAATTGGATGGTGCTAACCATCGCAAATATGGATGGCCAAGATCTTTCGCGAGAAAGTTCCAATGAGCCATCTCAAGCATCCAATCAGTGGGACCTATCTTTGACTGGTTATGATTTTATAGAACCATCGTAGTTATACGATGCAAACCATCTGATCTAAATCGTCAAAAGATGGATGATCTAAGTAAAAAGGACATGCATGGATGCATGGTTTTGATACACGGTTTGGAGTGAAATTTTCAAGGTGGTCCAAGGCGAGTTAGATTGATCAAATGGAAGGTACGGATGGATGGTATTATCTGACTGCAGGTCCAAATGCAACTGCATTGCATTGGAAGGCTTCGGTGCACTCAGTGCAACAGAGCATTTTCCCTTTATGTTGCACTTACGGATGCCTCATATGTTTGAGAAATGAATGGCAGGGATGATCAGATACTCTTGAGTGGCATTCTTCTGTACTTGGCTAGTATGGTCGTCCCTGGAGCTACAAACTTGCCTTTATGGAGAACTGACGGTGTGGTTTTCATAATAGTCCTTCACGTGGGTCCGGTGGAGTTCCTGTATTACTGGGCACACAGAGCATTGCACCATCATTTTCTATACTGTCGTCACCGAGCCCATCACAGGTAAGAAATTCTTCATTTTCCATTGATTTTTCTTTGGGTGCGTTTGGATGCACCCTATACCATCCAAACCATTCATCAAGTTAGAACCAAACACCTCAGGTGATTGCACATTACTCTTTGTAGTTTGTCCCACCATGATTTTGGATCAGGATGATTGTGGGGATGTGCGGTAAGCATGAGGTGGAGTTTGGATAACACGTAACAGGTGGCCCCACAGCTCAAACGCATCTTCTTAACTTCCTTTGTAGGGCTTGTGAACAAAATCCATAGTGAAATAGGAAACCGATTGGCTACTCCCCCTGCCACCAGCCAATGGCTGATGGTCGGTGCTCTGTGGGCCCCACCATGATGTACATGTTTCATCCATGCAGTCCATCTATTTTTCCAGATAATTTTATGTTACAAGACCAAAAATGAGTTATATCCCAATCTTAACCGTACCACATTATAGGAAACAGTTTTGAATGAGCGTGGACCATTAAAAACCTTTCGGGAGCATAAAAGTTTTGGATCAAGCTGATCTTTGGTTTTTCCCTTCATCTGATCCTTTATGACCTAATCAACAGATCGGATGTCAAATAAATAGTACACTGCGCCATAGGAAGATTTTAATGGTGGATATCCTGAGATTTAATGGTGGATTTTAATTGTTTTCTTGTGATGTGGTCCACCTGAGATTTATATCCCTCTCATTTTTGTATAAAACTCTAAAATAATATGTAAAAATGGATGAAACACATACATCATAGTGGGGCCCAGAGCACCGACCACCAGCCATGGGGCTGGTGGCAGGGGGAGTAGCCAATCCCTTTCCGGGGAAATACAACATTCTACCTTTCAATGGGACATCCAAACGCAACCTTTTATGTATCTGGTACTTCATATGCTGTTTTTCCTACATAATGAACAATACATCAATGTTGAGAGATGAGCCCTGAGAATTCTCCCTGAGCATTCCAGATCATCAAGTCATAGTTTTAAGCACTAAATAGTTCATATGGATGTACGATCAATCTGAGCCATTCATCTGGTGGGACCAACCGTAGATAGTATATGATACAAATCTTAACCTGGATGTAGTGGAGGATAATTTTACATGGACATTGCAGTGGCCTCCCATGGAGCTTTCATGTCACAGGAACTCCCTTGTAATAGGTGTTGCCATAAACTCGTCACCCAAGAACAGTGGAGAGAGGCAAGGGGCCTGCAGTCGTCCAAGGCACTTGTTTTACGCACTGAGTAAAATATGCAAGTCTATATGGCCCACCATATTTTAATTATAAAATTTACCTTGTTCATTAAGCTTTGTAGTCAATGTTAGGTCATGGGTAAAAAATTAGCTATATATATATATATATATATATGGGAAAAGGTACTATGCGCTCGAGGCGTAAAGTGGTAGTCCGTTAGGTCGAGCTGTGTGGGCCCCACTGTGATGCCGTTCGAAGATCCACACCGTCCACCAGATGCGCGAGCCCAGGGTGGGCCCACACGGCCCAAAATCAGCCGTCCATGTAACTCAGGTGGGCCATACCATTGGAAAACATAAGTATACACGCAAAAACATATAAATGCACTTGGTGGGCCCCACCTGAGTTGTGAATACCACCTAAAACTTGGTCTAAAATTATATTCAAGTGGGACACACATGATGGACAGTGTTGATCATCAAAAAACGTCTCGAAAGGTCTCTAAAAATGGTTTTGAATGTTTCAATGGTGCACGGCCCCTCTCAACTTCTATACGTGGTGTGGCCCACAAAAGTCACGGATTGACTTGATTTTCAGCCGTGTGGGCCCCCTCTGGAATGGCGCATCTGGTGAACAGTGTGGAGTTTCGAACGGCATCACGGTGGGGCCCACACCAGCTCGACCTCACGAACTACCGCTTTACGCTCAAGCATATAGTACCTTTTCCATATATAGGGAAAAGGTACAATGTGCTCGAGCCGACGATAAGCTCCCATGAGGTCGAGCTGTGTGGGCCCCACTGTGATGTGTTTCGACCATCAACACCGTGCATTTGATGGGTACCCTTTAAATTATGGGATATCCCAACACATCACGGTGGGGCCCACACAGTTGGACCTCAAGGGAGCTTATCGTCAGCTCGAGCGTATTGTACCTTTTCCATATATATATATATATATATATATATATATATATATATATATATATATATATATAATTAAGCCACACCACATGAAACAGTAAGCACGGGATGCTAACTATAGGTTTTTGTTCGGACCATGAAGTTTCTTTCATGGAAGTAGTTAACCAGGTTTAAATCACTAGAACAAGAGAACGTACAAATGTCGGTCAGGCAATCACTCAGCTAGGTCCCGCTGCTATGTGAAGTTAGCAGTCACTTTCACGCGCGATCTCCGCATTATGGTGCCGCATGAAGGAATTGAAAGCGGAGAAGGTGCATGCATTAAAAGACGAAAAGGAAGTGGGCCTATTTTAAATCATTCACTGTACTGTAAAATCTCAGACCGTTTCATGCCAAACAGCTATAATTTCATGTAGAATTTATTTTCTTAGCCTCTTTTAGCTAATGTCATGAAAATTAATTGTCTAGGCAAAAATGTCCAAATCTACAGGCCTTATATACAGTAGGAATAAATAGATTACGAAATTTAGAATAAAATGCCAGTACGCAGCAGAGTTCTGAAATTTAAGGTTTATACCCACGTCTGCATGCAGTCACAAGGGCAAACTCAAACATGTGCAGGATATCCGAGCCCTGTATTAGATAGGACCCTCTCTATAAACTATTGGGTTAATTAAAAGATAGGCTGTTGCACTGTTTCCTACAGTGTAGTTCACTTGAGTTTTGGATTGACCAGATTTTGGGCTCACATTCAAACATCATCTGGTGCCACCATAATGGACAAGCTAGATGTCACACACACCACGGTGGCCTCCACGAATGTTTCAATGATGGGCATTTAATACCACTATTTCTTGTGGCGTGGCCCATTTGAATTTTGGATCTCCCTCTTGTGTTGGTTCATACCCTAAAATGTGCTGGCAAAACATACAGACGCAGTGGATATGGCCCAAAGATCACAGTAGCCCATAGGGCTTACATGGAATTTCCAGGAACCCCGATTACAACCAAGTCTAACCGTGTCTTGGATGGTTTAAAGTTGATAAAAATAAACTATAGAACTGAATAGCCTGAAAAATATTCAAATGGTGAAAATTATCTTCTCAGTGTAATTTTTATGTTTTGCTTTTTTTTTTTTTTTTAAAAATAATTTAATTTTAAAATATTAATTATTATTATTATTTATTTATTTATTATTATTATTTTTTTTACACACGCACACAAACACTCACGCCGTGGTGGGCTTTCACCACCTATGGATACTCGAACCCTGAACCGGGTGTTGAAACTCCCAACGGTCTACCGCCCGGGCAAGAGCAATGATCTAATTTTTATGTTTGGCTTCATTCATCATATGGGTCAGCTTTTCAAACAGTCGGAATTGCAATTAAACTTTCTCCATCCAATGGTTAAATCATTTAGGCTGGATCCTTACTCCAGCACCTCCGGTGGTAGACTCTTAGGGCCCGTTTGGACGGGTGGATTTGAACGGTAACGGACGGCTTAGGATGGATTGCGGAGTCAAATCCCACCTGTACGACAGACGACGCGTTTGGGATATGCCAGAGGATGAGATCACGGTTTGTTGCGAGGGATTCTAATGATTAGGTAATCCGTCCGGATTGGCGAGTCGGGCGGTGAATTGCGTCTTGAGCCAGTACGCTAGACGCGGATTTTTTGTGAAAGCCTTTGGCAGGAAGATCCTGCGCAAAAGATGATGGGTGGGGCCCACTATTATGTTTGTAGGAAATATACTCCGTTCATCCATTTGGAAAGCTCATTTTAGGACAATCCACCAAAAATGAGGTGGATCCAAAACTCAATTGGGCCACACCAAAGGGAAATTTGGGAAAAGAAATACCTACCGTTGAAGCTTTCCTGAGATCCACCTTGATGTTTATATATCATCCAAACCGTTTATAAGGTCATTATCACATAGATGAAATGAAAATACAAACAATTAACCTGAAAAAAAAAAGCTTTTATGGTCATAAAAATATTTCAACGGTTCTCAATGAATCTTCACTGTTTCTTCTGATGTGGCCCACTTGAGTTTTGGATCTATCTCATTTTTGGTGGATTGTCCTAAAATGAGCTCTTCAAACGGATGAACGGAGTATATTTCCTACAAACATGGTGGTAGACCCCACCCATCATCTTTGTGCAGTAACTTCCTGCGAAAGCCTTTCGCAGGAAATCCGCGTCCAGTACGCTACCCCGTGCGGGAAACGGATTGGCTACTCCCCCTCAACCAGCGAATGGCTGATGTTCGGTGCTCTGTAAGCCTCACCATGATGTTTGCATTTCATCCATGCTAGTCCATCTAGTTTTTAATATCATTTTATGATATTAGACCAAAAATGAGTTATATCCCAATATCAAGTGGACCACATTACAAGAAACAGTGTTGAATGAATTTCAATCATTAAAATTTTTTGGGAGCCATAAAAGTTTTGGATCAAGTGATATTTGTTTTTACCCTTCATCTAGGTCTGTATGACCTAATCAACGGATTGGATGTCAAATAAAACGATGCAGTGGGCCTTAGGAGGATTTTAATGGTGGATATCCAATCAATATTGTTCTTCCTGTGGTGTGGTCCACCTGAGATATATATTCCTTTCGTTTTTCTGATCAAGCCCTAAAATGATCTTTAAAAATGGATGAACGAAATGGAGAAAACACTTTCATCATGGTGGGGCCAATCCGTATCTCAGCCATTGCCACTTTCCAAACACGGGATTGGTTGGAATGCATGGGATTGCATACAATCCCATGCCCGGCCAAACAGGAAACGTACACGCTATCTTTCGTTATCCTGACTGTCCAAACAGACGCCTCTATTGAACGCTGGATCATGGAAAACAGTGGGATTTGAGACAATCCCCTGACCAGCAATTAATACTGTTGGTATCTGTGCAATCCATCCGGTTACATTCGAATCCCTTTCAATCCCACCGTCCAAACGGGCCCTTAGGAGTTTCAACACCCAGTCAAGGGTTGAGTATCCATAGGTAGTGAAATCCCACTAAGGCATGAGTGTGTGGGGGTGTGTGTACGTGTAAATTAAAAAAAAAAAAAAAAATCATTTAAGCTTTTTTATTTTTAAGTGCATGCTTTCAAAATATTTACAACGAAACACCTGATCATGTTTGAAACTATGGAGAAAAAACTGTCTGGTTAACCTTGACTAACACTCAAAGACAAAATTACACCATTAAGATGTCTAAATGTTGGATTTGCCCCCATCCTCTTTTATACCCCATTGGGAGGGAGTGGGCATGCAGAAGGTTTGATGAAGCCCACCTTTATGTATGTGTGTGATCAACACCATCCATCTATTTTTCCATCTCATTTAAGGCCATGAGCTAAACAATGAGTTAGATCTGAATCATAGGAACCTAGGTCTCAAAAGTAGGCAATCTCGGAACCTTAAATGAGCCTGACTAGTATGTTTCACTTGAGCATTAGATTTGCCTCATTTTTTAGATCATGCCTAAAATGATCTATCAAAATAGATGGACAGTGTGGATTATTCATGTATGCCATGGTGGGCCCCATCTAGCTTCCCGCTCCAGGACATTGACAGCCCATCTCTTTGTGACAATTACAAGGTGACATTTGGATGGCTTGACCATAGTAGCCCTCACCGCAAGAGTGGCCCGCAATGATGTTTGTGAGAAATCTACACTGTCCATCTATTTTGCCAGTTTATTTTAAGTCATGAGGCTAAAAGTTAGCTGGATCTGAACCTCAAGTGTGCCACCCAAATGAAAATAGTAAAAAGAGGTTGCCTATCATTTAAACCTTTTTCAGCTCCAGGGTGATGTTTATATGCAATCGATCTAACGGTTCATAAGGTTATCCCAACTGAAATTAACGGAAGAAAAAAAAAATTACGGCTCCAAAGCTTCTATTTTATATCATGTGGCCATTGAAGCTTTTGATATGCCTCATTTTTTGAGGTCGTGCCTTACAATCATCCAGCAAAATGTCTGGATGACGTGGACTTTTCACAAACACCTTGGTAGCCCAGGACATCTTATCTCTGTCAAGGAGCAGATTAGGTGCGACCCAGCCTCACCCAACAGGGTGAAGCCCTAACAGTCGCCCCACCTTGATGCATATATTGTATATCCATGCGGTCCATCCATCGGTTTCTCCCCCTCATTCCAGAGCATGAGCTCAAAAAATAAGCAGATCTATATTTCAGGAGGGCCACACCATAGGAAACAGTGGTGATCGAACGCCCACCATTAAAACCTACCTAGGGCCATCATAATGTTCGTTTGCAAACTAATATGTTGATAAGGTCACATGGACAAGTTTTTAATGGTCAATCACCACTCTTTCTTGTATTTTGGTCCACCTAACACTTGCATCTGCTTCATGTTTGGCACTATGGCATGAAATGATATGTAGAACTCGATGGACCGCATGGATATATATATATATATATATATATATATATATATATATATATATATATATATATATATATATATATATCAAGGTAGGCTGTAAGGTCAGGTCGCACGGTGTTGTGTGTGGCCGGGGCCACACCTATTCCACTCCTCCCTACCGCGATTTCATGCTGACGTGAGCATTTGAATGTCCTGACCACCGCTGTCGTTACTGTAGGTGGTGTCCACTGTTATTTTCGTAAGAAATCTATCCTCTCCATCTGTTATGATAAGACATATGAGACAAAAAATCAGGCGCAACCAAAATATTTACTGCGCCAGATGACCGTAAACAGTAGAAAGGAGTTATTTATCATTCAAATTGTTTGGGATCCACCGTGATATTTATATACGATTCAAATCGTTCATGAAGCTATTCAATTGTTCGTAAGGTCATTCCAATAGGTTGAAGTAGAAAAACAAAAATATTAGCCTAATACAAAACTTATGTGTCCCCCCAATGGGCATACCGTTTCTACTCTAAAATGATATGAAAAACATATGGACTGGCCGGATTTCTTATAAACATGTTGGGGGCCTTGCACAAAACCTTAAGATCTAGCCTTCCATAACAAACCAGAATTATGGATAATAAAGCAATGAAAACAATCAATGCATCAATCACACACCACACAAGAGATTTTTACGTGGAAAACCCTCAAAGAGGTAAAAACCACGGGACCTCGTCTAGATCAACAATCCACTATGAAGTAGAACGTTACAACCTTCTTTACTCACGCAGGAGTGGATAAACAATAAGAGAAATAGAGAAAACGGAGAGATCTAACCGATTACGAGGACATAGAAGCGCTGAGATATAGATTGCACAGTAGATAATCTCCACGAGCAGAACCTCTCTTTTATAAGTTTCCTCTCTCTCTCTCTCTCTCTTACCTTTTGATAGCCCTAAACCCTTTAACAAATCCCTTGTAAAGCTTTAGGAAACCTTCTTGCATTCTCTTGTGATACCTAGAAAACCATAGGCAACCCCTTTTATAGTTTAGGAAACTTCCCTTTCGTATCCCGGTTGTGAAAGGACTCAAATCGTAAAATCGCGGAATAAACTACGTAACCTTCGACTAGTCGAAGCCTGTCCATGACCGGTCGAAGTGCACCTTCGACTGGTCCTGGAATTCCAGGACTAGTTTTAGCCTCCGAGAAAAAACAGCACGAACTCGCTGGACTTTGAGTCGTGCCAGGGCTCGAACCTACGACCAGTTGAGCGGCTCCCACGACCGGTCGAGCGGGGCTCAGGACCGGTCGAAGACGGGGAAAAAACCCCATCAAATCTCTCCCTTTTTGACCCAGGAGGGATCCACCTTCTTCAAGCCAACCAGGTTTCTACAAACTTCAAACTTGCCCTTGAGCAAAGCCTTGGTCATCATGTCTGACCCATTATCGTCCATGTGGACCTTCTCAAACTGTCACACCTTCTATTCCAAAGTATCCCTGATCCAGTGATATCGAATCCCTATGTGCTTCGACTTTGAATGCTGACTTGGATTCTTGCTCAAGAGTATAACACTCTGACTTTCGCAATAGACCACGTGCTCCTCCTGCTTTAGGCTAAGTTCCTGTAGGAACTTCTTCATCCAAAGCATCTCTTTACATGCCTCTGTGACTGCAATGTACTCGGCCTCTGTCATCGACAATGCTACGACCTTCTGTAGCTTGTTCTGCCAAGAAACCGCTCCCCCTGCAAACGTGAACATGAACCCCGATGTAGACTTCTTGGAGTCTATGTTGTCTGCCATATCTGCATCTATGTAGCCCTCTAACACAGGTTTACCGTCACCATAGCATAGGCTCAACCTGGATGAGCCTCTTAGATACCGCAGTATCCACTTCACCGCTGCCCAATGCTCTTTGTCAGGATTGGCAAGATACCGGCTGACAACACCAACCGCATATGCTATGTCAGGGCGTGTACACACCATAACATACATCAAACTTCCTACTGCTGACGCGTAGGGTATCTTCTGCATCTCTTCCACATCTGCCTTCATCTTGGGACACTACCTGTCACTCAATCTGAAGTGACCATCCAGTGGAGTACTGACTGACTTCGCTGCATTCATATTGAACCGCTCTAGGACTTTCTCAATATACCGCTCTTGTGACAGTCAGAGCTTCCTGCTGCTTCTGTCACGGGTTATCTTCATTCCTAGGATCTGTCTAGCCGGGCCCAAGTCTTTCATCGCAAAAGACTTGCCCAACTCCTGTTTCAACCTATCAATCTTCTTGATGTCTTTTCCCATGATGGGCATGTCATCAACGTATAGGAGCAGAACTAAGAAATCACCATCTGAGAACTTGCGCGTGAACACACAGTGGTCCGACTCCGTTCTGTCATACCCATGTTTCAACATAAGCGAGTCGAACTTCTTGTACCATTGCCGTGGAGCTTGTTTCAGCCCATATAAGCTCTTCCTCAGCCTACACACCATATGCTCCTTGCCCTTGACTTCGAACCCCTCTAGTTGGTGCATGTAGATCTCTTCTTCCAGGTCACCATGGAGAAAGGCAGTTTTAATATCTAACTGCTCTATCTTCAGATCCATGCTAACCACCAACCCAAGCAACACCCGTATGGATGTCATTTTCACCACTGGTGAGAATATCTCCTCGAAGTCTATGCCTTTCCTCTGACCAAAACCTTTTACCACAAGTCTGGCCTTGAACCTCGTCTGTGAATTCTTCTGCTCAATCTTCTTTCTGAACACCCACTTGTTGCTCAAAGCTTTCTTGCCCTTAAGCAATTTCACCATATCATAGGTGTAGTTCTTATGCAAGGATTTCATCTCCTCTTGTATAGCTTTTAACCACTCCTCCTTATGCTCGTCGGCTAGGGCCTCGGAATAATCTTCTGGCTCTCCCCCATCGGTTAGCATAATGTACTCATGCGACGAGTACCTCTTGGACGGCTGTTTGTCCCTAGATGACCTCCTCACCTGTGGCTCAACAGGTGGATCAAGTGGGGGCTGCTCCCCTGGTCCATTTTCTGAAGGAACTCCCTCGTCCTCTGCACCTTCCTGTACTCCCCTGTCATTAGGCACCACGGGAGGAATAACCGGATCCATGTCCTCTAGCTCACCTGAACTAGGCTGGTTCTTCTCTGGCTTACCAATGTCTTCTATACACTGATCTTCAAAGAAAAACCACATCTCTGCTCCTGACAAGCTTCCTCTTGGTCGGATCCCACAATAACCGAATTTTTCATCACCGTACCCTAAGAACACACACTGCCTGGTCTTCATATCAAGCTTGGACCTCTCGTCCTTTGGTACGTGAACAGATGCCCTACATCCAAACACCCTGAGATGACTGTACGATGGATCATGTCCAATCTACACCTTCTCAGGTACTTTTCCATTTAATGGGGCTGATGGAGACCTGTTTATCAAATACACTGCTGTGTGCATTGCGTCTCCTCAGAACGTCTTGGGCAACTTCGCATGGGATAACATGCATTTGATTCTCTCAACAATGGTGTGATTCATTTGCTCAGCTACACCATTATGCTGGGGGGGTCTTAGGAACCGTCTGTTTATGCCGTATACCCAGGGACTTGCAGTACTCGTGAAAGTCGCCAATGTATTCACCACCATTATCAGTGCGGATGCACTTCAATGATCTACCTGTCTCTCTCTCGACCATAGCATGAAACAATTTAAACACACCAAAGACCTCGTCCTTGTATTTTAAAGCACAAACCCAAACCCTCCTAGATGCATCATCTATAAAAGTAACAAAATACAATGCCCCACCCAAGGTTTTTGTCCTCATAGGACCACAAACATCAGAATAAACCAAATCTAATGCATGCACTTTATTAACATGAGAAGCAGTTTTAACAAATGAAACTCTATGCTGTTTCCCTGATAAACAATCAAGACAGGTTTTGAGAGGTGTACCTGTCACGTCTGGAAGGAGCCGCTTCTTTGCTAGTACCTGAAGCCCTTTTTCACTCATGTGGCCTAGACGCCTGTGCCACATGTCAATAGCTGAATCTTCTGCTGCGTTCAACCCACCCTTGCACATACTGACACTTGTCTTGTACAGGGTGCAATACTTCTTTCCTCTGGCCACGATCAATGAACCCTTGATGAGCTTCCATCGCCCACCAGCAAACCGGCTTTCATAGCCATCATCATCCAGCCTTTTCGTCGACATCAAGTTGAGGCGAAGGTCTGGGATATGCCTCACATCCTTGAGAACCAATGTGCACCCCACATCAGTTTTCACACAAATATCACTGACTCCCACGATTTTTGATACGCCAGAATTTTCCATCTTCATAGTCCCATAGTCACCTGACTTGTAGCTTGTGAAGGAGTCCCTGTGTGGAGTCGCATGAAAAGAAGCTCCCTAGTCTATCACCCAGTCGGTGTCCTGACTCATAGTCGTGAGACATACGTCATGATCTGCAGAAAGAATAACTACCATGTCGTCATCTGAAGCGACCGCAGTAGAATCTGATTCATCTTCCTTCCCTTTTCCTTTCTTATCGTTTTTCTTACCACGACATTCATGCTTGTAGTGGTCCTTCTTGCTACAATTCCAGCAATCAACATCTTTTTTGTTACTCGACTTACCTCTTAATTTATCTCGGGCCTTTCCGCCCTTCCTGTTCTTTCCTCTCCCCCGTTCCTGTGTCACAAGGGCCTTTTGCTGAGTAGACCCCTGAGACTTCCTCCTTGTCTCTTCATTGAAGAGACAACTGGTTACCTGTTCCATGGATATCTTTCCGTCTGACGCGGAGTTGCTTAGAGACACCACCAATTTCTCCCAACTGTCAGGTAATGAACTAA